>OY540805.1:15374966-15824846 GCA_961205885.1 Ptychoptera albimana
CAAAATCATTATTATAAAATAATTCAAAAAAGAAAAGTAAAACAAAAAAAAAAAAAACACCGAAACTCTACAATAGCAAGTGATTTTTAATAAAAGTTTTAAATTATAACCAATAAATAAAATTATGATAATAAAAGTTTTCAATTCTAGTGCTGCATACATTTTAAAATATAATTTATTAATAATTAAATAATAAAAAAAAAAATTATTCTATACACATAAAATAATTAACGCGCACACTAAATAAAATAAAATAAAATAAAAAAAACCCCCCCATATAAACGTTGCAATATAAAGAAATTAAAAACGGGCATAATAAGTTTATTTAATTTTTAATAAGTAATATTAATAAATTAATAAATTAAGCTATAAAATTATAATAATATTAAGTTTAAATTTAATTTAAAGAAAATTTAAATTAAAAAATCCTTTTTATTCTTAAAGGTAAAAGAAAAATTAATCAAAAAAAAAAAAAAAAAAAAACTTTTTTATAATAATTACTAATTAATTATACAATTTATTTTTTATTTTTCTAAATCTAAAGAAAACTTATTACCATTAAATGTATAAAAAAAAAAATTAATAAAATTAAAATTACTCTTATTAGCGCATCAAGAATTTAATAATAATAATAATTATTATAATAATAATAAAAAAGAAAAGAAAAAAGAATTTTTTTTTTTTGTTTTACATTGAAAATTTATATTCGATCATTAATTTAATTGTTTTTTCTTTTTTTTTTTTTTTTGGGACAGTAAACAAAAAGTAATTAAATCAAATTTAGAATTAGTTTTTCTTTTTGTTTGTTTGTATTTTTTTTTTTTTTTTTTTTTTGCATTTTGTAGGGTGTGGATTGGTTAATTAAAGTAAATTAAATTGTGGAAAAGAAGAAAAAGTAAAAAGTAAAACTTTTAATGGAAAGGATAATGTTTTCTTTGAATATTACTGTTTTAATATAAATGTGAAAACGAATTAAAATAAAAAAGAGTTTTAATATATAAAACATAAAAAAAATTTATAGAAACAAAAATAAATTAAGATTGTGATAGAAAAATGGCATGGTGCTAAACCCAAAAAAAAAAAAATAATAAAAAAAAAAAAAAGTTAATAATTAAAAAATTAATTAATTAATTAATTAATTAAAAAAAAAATAAATAATAATAATAATAATTATATATAAATAAAAAATAAATAATAAAAAAAAAAAAAAATCGAACCGTACGTGCAATATTACTAGTTATTTAATTTTAAATGAAATTAAAAAAAAAAAAAAATTATTTCTTTAATTTAAATATTAAAACATATATATATATATAGTTAAAACAATTACAAAAAAAAAAAAATAAAAGAAAAAAGAAAATTGTTTTTAATAACCAAACTAACAATTAAAAGCTCCAAGCTTTGTTTGTAATTTTTATTGGAAAAAGGATAACAACACAAATGCGATTTATTTTTAATTATTCACTCGAAATTTATTTATTCTTTTTAATTATTATTCTTACATTAGTTTTTTATTATTTTTTTTTTGCTTATGCTTAATTAATTTTCCAAAAAAAAAAAAAAAAACAAATTTAGTTAGTTATTTTATTTATTAATATGAATCAAGAAACGCAAATTTTCTTAGTAAATTGTCTAATCAAATTTTGTATAATGAATAAACAATCAATTTTTTTTTTCTAAATTATTAAATGAGTGTTAATTATCTTCATAAAAAAATATTTAAAAAAAGAAAAAATTAACAAACAAAGCTTGACATTTAAGCAAATTAATATTAATTAATTAATTAATTAATTTAAAAAAAAAAAAAAAAAACCTTGTTATTAAATAATTTTTTATTATAATAAAAAAATTTATATACCTGATTTTTTTCTATTCTTAATATTAATTAAAAAATTTAATAATAAATTAATAAAAAAAATATTAATATAATATAATTTAATTAAATTAATTAATTAAATTAATTAATTAAAATAGAATACACAGATAAATGAAAGAAGAAGAAGAAGAAGAAGAAAAATTATATTAGATATAACTATTATTATTCTCAATAAAAATAAATTAATTAAAACAGAAAATAAAAAAAAAAAAAATTAATAAAAAAACAAAAAAAACAAAAAAAAAACATATTATTTACTTATTTAATTTTAATTTTTTAATTAATAAGAAAATTTTATTATAAATTCTATATAACAAAAAAAAAATTAAAATTAAATTTAAAATTAAAATTAAAAAAAAAAAAACATTTATTGATCATAATAATTTATAATTGGTTGTGGTGAAATCCAATTAATTAACACAAATAATAAATAAAATAAAATAAAAATACAAAAGAATTGTAATAATAAATAATTTTTAATTTAATTAATTAATATTAATAATAATAATAATTAATAATAATAATAATAATAAACATTAAAAAAAAAAAAAAAAAAAAAATTAAATAATTTTTTTATACTTAAATTTTTTTTCTTAAGTAAATAAAAAAAAAATGAAGCAAACAAAATTAATTCAAGAAGCAATAATAATTTTTAAAAATATCAAAAAGAAATTATTTAGACAAAATTAAAATTTTAATTATATAAGATTGTCATTAAAAAAAAAAAAAAAAAAAAAAAAACACACACACACATGGGTTTTTTCTTTAATTATTGATTAGTTTATTTTTTTTTTTTTTCTGTTGTTAATTGTTAATCGTCTACCAAACAATATTCGTTTAATTAGATTTATAATAAATTGGGCCAGTAATGATTTATTTATTTTTTATTTGCAATTACCTTTTATTTAGTTGAGATTCATTATTATAATTTTATTATTTTTTAATCTAGGTTATTTTTTGTGGTTTAGGTTTACTTAAAACAAATGGAAAATAGCATGAATTTGAGATTATTATTATTATTATTATGTTTTGTAGTTTTATTAGATTTTTTTTTTTTTTTTTTTTTTTCCAAAAAGGTATTTGCATTATTTTTAAACCTTTTTTTTTTTTGAGAACCCCCGTATTTTTGAATTTATTTATTTATTTATTTCCACAGTAGCCGCCCTAATGTTCAGTTTTCTAACTGGCAAAAAAGCTTAAAAATTTAGCATATCAGTCGATAACATGAAAAAAATAAATTACCGTCTTAAACCATATTAGAAAAATAATAATTATTATTATTATAATGTAAAACGCAATAAATATTAGTTACCAACATTTACTATACATTTACTAATTTCACAAATGATAATCTTATACAAAAACGTAGCATCATATTTGTTTTGTTTTGTTGTTTACATAATTTATTTATTATTATTGTTAATAAAAAAAGAAAAAAAGAAAAAAGGATGATGTATTAAGGGTGTCGTCGTAATATCTATAAATATATATAATTATTTATTCTTGATATAATCAAAAGTACTTTTAATAATTATAATAATGCAGCAAAAAGTAATTACAGAGAATAAAAAAGTAAAATTAAAATTTGTGTGTCTTGTAGGAGATAAACAGAAAATTTCGTCTATATTCATTGAGAATTTGGTAAATAAATTATCAGTCAGTTTTAATAATTAATTAATTAATTAATAATAATAATAATAATAATAAATAAAAACTCTATGAGATTTATTTGTTTTTGTTTTTTTATTATTAATTAGTTAATTAATTAATTATCTTTAATTTTTTTTTTTTTTTTTTTTTTTTATATCATTGCAAATTTTGGGATTAAATAATAATTTTTATTTTGTTAATTTTTATTCATTTTTATTAATTATATTAATTTTATATGCATACAGTATGCGATAAAACTATAGCAACTCTTTGTGATACCTTCATTGTTTTTAGTTTGAAATAGAGTCAGAGAAAAGAGTCTGGCCAGGTTTTTTTTTTGTTCTTAATTTTTAAGTAAATATATTGGAATAATTATATTAATTTATTTTTATTGTAATCAATACTGCCGAAAAGAAATTACAATTATAAAATTTTTCGGGTCGAATTCGATTCGACAAAACTAAAGCAACTTGCAGATTTATAGCAAATATAATAATTACCATTGCAGAAATCTTTGTTTAATTTTCATTTTTTAATATCAAAATGGCTAGAAATATTTATTCCATCGAATTTAAAAATAAAATAATAATATTATTCAAGAATAATTAATAGCATTGACATTAATAAGTCGGTAGTATCGTGAAAATAAACCGCCATCATATCTTTGGGCATACAAATACTATACATAGAATTTGCAGACCGAAGCAAAGTAGCGCTCAGGATGACAATGGAATTATTCGTCTTTACAAAAAAGACCCGTTTATATCAGCAAAGGATAAAAAATCACAAATCGACTTGAATTGGAATAATCCCATTTACATTTGTGTTTCTTTTGAATTTTGTACGATTTACCATGGTCCTCTTGGTCTTCTTACTCGTAAAAGTCATCTTAATTGGACCATCAGCAAATGGAAAAGCGTTCTATTTTCTGATGAATCCAAGTTTAAACTATAAAAAATCGAATTAATATACACGAGTAATATCTTTTCGGCAGTATTGATTACAATAATTACTTAATAACTTAAAAATTAACAACAAAAAAAAACTGGCCAGACTTTTTTTTCTTTGTTCCAAACCAAAAACAATGAATTTATCAAAAAGTTGCTATAGTTTTGTCGCATACTGTATATATTTATATACATATATATATATATATAAAAAAAGGAAACATTTTGTGCATTTAATGTTTGTATTTACAACAAAAAAAAAAAAAAATATACATATATAAAAAAAACATAAATGAGAAAAATTAAAGATAATTAATTATTTGGTGTGTTTTTACAAGTGTCTTTAATAACTATTAATTAATTAATTGATTAATTAATTTTTATTATATTAATTATAATCACACACACGTACACACACACACACACATACATACACATTTAATGTTTATTTTTTTCTTTCTTTATTTATTTTATAAAGGAAAATTTTAATTTTATTTATTAAATTAAATGTAAATTTTGCTAATATAATTATACTTTTTATCATATCAAAAAAAAAAAAAAAAAAAACAAACAAAAAATTTATTTATTTATTAAAAAATCTCTTTTAAAGAAAAAAAAAAATTAACAGAAAAAAAAAAAAAAAAAATGTTTAATTTTTATTTTATTTATTCGTTTTTTTTTTTTTTTTGTTTTTTTTTTTTTTTCCGCTGATAGAGAAAACATTAATTTAATTAATTAATCGTTAAAAAAAAAAAAAAAAAAAAATGTGTGTAAATAATAATATAAGTAAATTAAAAGTGTGTGTTAAAACTCTCTCTCTCTCTCTGTAACTGTCTCTAACTGTCTCTCGCTCTCTATAAATCTATTTTTTACTTTTAATTTCTTTATTTGTTTAGAAAAAATTAAAAAAAAAAAAAAAAGATTAAGAAAGAAAAATAAATAATTTTGATTTGAAGAAAATTCATAATTCATAATTGTTTAGTGGATGCGATTTGTACATGTACATGGGCTATTACCATATCATCGTTATCATCGTCAACATAAACTACGTTTTTTTTCTATTTGTTTGTTTATTATTCGTTTATACAAAAAAAAAAAAACTGTTTTATTTATTATTTATTTTGTGTATTTTGTTAATAGAATGAACTATTTATAATGTTGTAATTATAATTATTATAGTAATAAGTATTATTATTAAAAAAAAAAAAGAAAGAAAAAAACATGGAAAAGAAAAGAAAAGAAAATGAAAATGTTTGATTGAAAATATTAAATGACTTCGTTGTTTATTTATATGTGCTGAAAGTGTGTATATATATATAATTGGTACCTCAGCCAATCAATGTTTAATAATCCCTGCGACCTATTTAATTATACAAAATAACAATAAAAGGAGAAATAATAATAATAAAAAAAAAAATATTAAAAAATGTTTTGTATAAACAGAGATAAATAATAGGAAAATATAAAGACCACAGTGATGTCTAGTGATAAAGAAAAGAAAAGAAATGAATAAAAGAAAAAAAAATCATCGTATAAACAATGATAAGAAAGGCAGATTATAACATTACATACAATCAGTATGGGAAAGGATAATTTTTCTACTTCATTTTTACGTTTTTGTTTCTTTTTCTTTTTCTTTGTTTTTTTTTTTTTTTAATTACTAAGCTAAATGTTTCTATTTTTTTTGTTAATTGTTATTGTTATTGTTGTTACACTATTTAATTGTTATTTTAAGAAAAACTCGTTTAACATTTAAATCAAATTATAAAAAAACATAAAAAAATGAAAAAACCCTTCGTTTTGGGGGCACCCCTCGGCCCTAACTAAATTGACGCTACATTAAAAATAAATAAAAATACATTTACTTTTTTTTTTTTTTTAGTCTCATAGGAAATATTAATTATTATTCATTATTATATATTATTTTATTTTATCTTTGATGATTGTGTTTGATTGTTATTATTATTATTATTATTATTATTCATTAATTAATTGATAAAATTAATTAATTAATTATTATTATTTATTTTATTATTTTCTTCTTCTCTTCATCTTTAATTTTTGCTCTGTCTTTTTTTTTTTTTTTTTTCGTTTTCTTTTCGTTTTCTGTTTTATTTATTTATTTCTTTATTTTTTTTTTTTTTGCTATGTCATTTCATTTTTAAATTAAATTTTTAATTTAAAATTGAAAGAATGCAAAAAAAAAAAAAAAGAAAAAAAAAAAAAGGGGCGAAAAGAAAAATTTTATAATAAAAACGAAAGAAGTAAATTAAAGGTGTTTTAATTAATTAATTAAAAATCAATTTAATTTTTGTTCTGCCTATTTTTTTTTTTTTTTTTATTTATTTTATATATAATTACTTTTGCCTGTTTTTTAAAACAAAAACAAAAAAATAAATAATAATAATAATAAGAGAGAAAAAAAAAAAAAAAAAAAAAAAAATTATTAAATAAATAAATCTTTGCTTTTTTATGTATTTTTTTTTTTTTTGTTAATTATTTCTATTTTAATAGTTTTTTTTTTTGTTAATTTAATTTAATTTAGTTTTATTTATTTTATTTTTATTTTTTTTTTTAATATAAACGACAAAATAAAATTTCCGTGTTATCATGATGATGAGATTACACGTCGTTGATCACAGATAATAAAAGTGAAATTCTCTGAAATTATTATTTTTAATTTTTAATTTGGTTTTTTCTCAATGATTTTTTTTTTTTTTTAATTTATTTATTTATTTTTTGTTTCATTAAAAAATGATCCTTGCTTCCTTTTTTTTTTTTTTTTTTTTTTTTTTTTATTAATTATTTTAATTATTTAATTAAATCTCAATATTATAAAAAGCTATACTCAAGTTTGTTACTGTTATGAATAAAAAGCAATAAAAAAAAAAAAAAAAAAAAAAAAAAAAAACGCATACAATTTTCACCAACAAATATTCCCGCATAAAATTTTTACTTTCTCTCTGTCTTCTTCTACGGGCTGATTGCCCTATGGTGTGTTTGTTGGTTGCAGGGCCGGGGGGGCAGCTTCAGCATCATCATCATCATCATCATCTTAATCAACAACTACAACATCGTCAGCAACATAATCATCTATTTCAACAACAACAACAACAGCAGCAGCAACAGCATGCATCATTATTACATTTTGCAACGTCAGGAACATCAGTTGTTACATCACCGCCATTGTCAATACCAGGAACAACAATAACACCGACATCACCACAACGAAGGCTTAGCAGTAGCAGTGTTGGTAGTGGCGGTACATCACATCAGCAACATCATCAGCATCACCATCAGATGTCTTATCATAATATGTTTACACAATCCCGTGATCCTGGTACAATGTGGCGTTGTCGTTCATGTGGCAAAGAAGTTACCAATCGATGGCATCATTATCATTCGCATACAGCACAACGTTCAATGTGTCCATATTGTCCAGCAACATATAGTCGTATAGATACATTACGATCACATTTAAGAGTTAAACATGCCGATCGTTTAATCAAACATTAGCATAATTATAATATGTTTTATTACAATATGTACAAAAATGCCACATGATCCTGATCCTGAAAATAATTCATAGCCGTTCCAGCTACAAAATAGAAACAAACGATGCAATTTAAAAGCATCATCAACATTCACAAAGTCATCTACATCGTTCAAGGTATCCGGTAAAATGTCCAGCTACATACAAAAAAAAAAAAAAAAAAAAAAAAAAAAAAAAAAAGCGTATCGATTACCTAAGATCGCATTTATGTATCAATCATACTGATTGTTTAATTATATAATAATATAACAAACAAATAATAATAATAATAATTATGATAAAAATAATAATAATAATAATAATAATAATAATAATAATAATAATAATAATAATAATTTTTAATTGTATTTACCATTTACAATATATTTTTATTGTTTTATTTTAAAATTTAAATTTAAAAACAAAAAATTAATTAATAAATAAATAATTATTAAATAAAAGACAAATTAATGTCCATTGAAAATATCGATATTTATTAATTAAAACAATAAATAAATAAATGAAAACTCAATACATAAATAAATTAAGTTATAAAAAAAAAAAGAAAAAAGGTTCAATTATTATTTTTGTTGGCATATTCAAATTAATATAAATTAATCAATTCAATAAAAATTATTAAAGGATTTCGATAAATTAAAATTTGCTATGAACAAGAAAAAAGAAAAGAAAAACAAATATCGAAATATCAAACCAATCGTGAATAATTTTAGTCAGTTTTTAAACCTTTTTTTTTTTTTCGTTTTTTCTTCGTTTTTATTTACTAACTTTTGAGGAGCAAGCCAACCTCCAACCTCCAAATCAAAATAATTTTATAATTAAAACAGTTATTCAAGTCATATAAATATAAATCAATAAATAATAATTCGTTTGTTTTTTTGTTTTTTTTTTTTTTTTTTAAATAATTAAACTATAAATACCCCAAGAAAAAAAAAAAAAAAACACACATGCTATACATTATATTTTATATAAATAATTAAATATAATAATAATAATAAAAAAACAATAATAATTTTATTCAATGAGCTTTTAAAGTAATAAAAATAATTTTTAAAAAGGAGATTTTTTTTTTTTTCTTTTATTAATTAATTAAAATTAGTTATTTAGGGTAAACGAAGTAAAAAAGAAGCAACAAATTTGTGCAAAATTTTTGTAATATGTTGATTGATGAAGCTAACAATTAATTAAAAACAAAATTTTTACTTACACTGTTTTCTTTTAATTAATTAATTAATTAATTATTATTTTTATTTTTTTTAATCAAAATTATTAATTTTTTTTTTTTTTATGTTGCACAAATTTTGTTTGTTTTTATTCATTAAAACAGAATAAATAAATAAATAAATAAAAAATTAATTAATTCGTCCTATTTCAAACAAAATAAGAATTATTTTATAATAAAAAATTAACAAAAAAAAAAAAAAATAATAATAATAATAAACAAAAATAAAAAAGAAAAATATCTAATAAGCTCAATTATAAAATTAATTAATTAACAATTAAATAAATGAAAAGAAAAGAAAAAAAAAATTAAATAAAACGTAAAAAAAGGTTTCAAAATAAATGTTTTTTAAATTAAATTTTAATATAAATAAATACTCATAATAATAAATAATAATAATAATAATAATAATAATAATTAAAGAAAATTAATTAATTAATTAACATTAAATAAATAAAAAAAAAAAAAAAAAAACAATTAAATCTATTCGCTGTAATCACAAATGTCACTTTTAATAGAAAAACAATCAAGATAAGAAAAGATTTTTCTGTTCTTAATTTTTTTTTTTTTTTTTACATTTCATTTATTAAAGGACAGGAAATAATGCTGAAAAATTATGAAAAATTTGTTTGTTTGGTTTTTTTTTTTTGTAAGATTTAAAATTTAATTAAACATTTCTTTTTTAATTTTTTTTTTTTGTCTAATGTTAATTAATATTGTTTTTATACGGGTAAAAGCACTGCCTTTCTTTTTTTTTGTTGTTTTTTAAGCTTAGTATTTTTTGTAAAGAAAAAATTAGTCAATTTCTTTTGGTTTATTTTTTTTTTTTTTTGTTTAAGTTAATTTTAATTAAAATGTTGTTGTCGTTTTATTTTTTTTTTTTTTTTTTTTTTTATAGATATATAATTGTTTCTTTTAAAACAATTTGAGAAAAAAAAAAATTAAAAAATTAGACGAAAAACATTTTCATAAGCCAAGACACAATATTTTTTTAATTAAAAATGAAACACTACTAAGCTAAGACATTAACTATATATAATGTTATTAATAATTTAAATTTCATAATTTTTCAGAGAAGAAAAAGAAAAAAAATATAAATAAATTAAATTAATTATTTTTAAACAATAAAAATACTTTTGCTAATTGCATGTTAATTAAATTAAATTAATAATAAAATTAAGTGAACAAACAGTACACATACTCACACATTTAAATAAAAAAAAATACGCGCAAAGAAATCAGAAAAATTTATTATTCAATACATACATACATACATACGTACGTATTCAGTACTTATAATAAAAAATTGTTTACTAAGATTTTGTTAATCAATGTTTTTGGTGTTTCCGTACTACCATATTTTGCAAAAAACAAACTAATTAATTAAATAAAAAATTTTGAAAATAAATTACATTTATCACCATAAATGTAATAATTTATTATCTGGTAATAAAACACTTCAATGTCAAAAACGCATACAAAAAAAGAAAACGGTTTACGGGCGATTGGTCTCCGGACGATTGATCATAGAACAGAATTTAGATTTTTGTTGCAGCGCCGTATAGTTTTTAGTTAGAATTTAAAAACGTTCAATCGTTCTATGATCAATCGTCCTATGATCTAGAGACCAAACGTCCGGCTACGAAAAAAATAACAGTACATGAATAATTATAATAATGAAAATAAAAATTAAGAAAGCATAAAAAAATAAATTAGGTAAAAACCAGCAGTTTAAAAAACAAATACAAAGCACAATACACACACACACACACACACATAAATATATAATTAATAAATTAGTAAACATTAATTAAAAAAAAAAAAGAAGCAAACACAACACAGAAACAAGATGCAAAAACGCAAAAAAAAAAAAATTTACTACACGTTTTTGGTGTAAATTAATAATTAACAAAAATTTGATGAAGAAAAAAATGAATTAATTGATTAATTAATTAATTTAAAAAAAAAAAATAAAAAATTTATATGTGATATTGATGATAAGACGTACCTAAAATCTAATATTTTTTAATGAAAAGAAATTAAAATAATTTTTTTTTTTTTTATGTTTTATAATTTTAATTTGTAAATTAATTAATTAATTAATTAATTAATTAATTAAGAATATGTGTATATATAAAAAAAAATAAAATAAAAAAATAAATAAAATGAACTAATTAATTAAAATAAAGTCACTATTTTAAACGTTTCGTTTTCTCGTATAAAAATATTTTTTTTGTTTATGATTTTTATTTTTTATTTTTTTATTTTTTTTTCAAGTTATTAAACAATAAAAACAATGAAAAATATATATATAATTTAAGTAAAAATAATTTAATAAAAATTAAATATGTGTATTAAGAGAGATAATTATAATTAAGCTCAATCAAAAAAAAAAAAAAAAAATTGTTTAATATTCAAAGACAAGTATTTTTTTTTTTTTTTTTTTTAATTATTATTATTATTATTATTATTTCTTTGTTTGATTACTAAAAGAAAAGAAAAAAAAAATGCTTTGTGTCTTAAGAAATGTTAAAATTATTATCCACAGATATAGTTACTACAGATCAAAAGAGTTTCTCCTTTCTTTCTTTCTTTTTTTTTTTTTTTAATTTCTTGTTAAATGTGGTAAAATAATTAATTAATTCAATTACTTGAGTCATTTTTTTTTTTTTTTTTTTTTTTTTGGATAATTTTCTATTGTTTTAAATATATTTTTTTTTTTTTTTTTTTAATTTTAATAAATATCTATTGATTACCGAATAAAGTTACTAAAGAAATAAAATAAAATAAATAAATAAATAAAAATAACAAAATATTATTAAAATTTAAGAGGAATCAAAGATTTAATTGCCATACAAAAAAAAAAAAAAAAAAATTAATAAATAATTACTTATTACCACTTGGTTTATTGTTTTTACAAACAGCATATTATAATAGAATATTAATTAACAATTTTTTATATATTTTTTTTTGTTGTTGAACGCATTTATATACATATAAATATAAATATAAATATAAATATAAATATAAATAACAAGCATTTTTTGTATACATATTTTTTTGTTAATTATTATTATTATTATAATTTTTTAATTAATTAATTATAAATGTAAATTTCATATTTTATAAAAATAATACTATATTATAAAAATAAAAATAAAAAATTTAACTAAGAAATAAATGTAAAAGAAAATTGTGTGCCAATAATATGTGTTTTTTTTTTTTTTTTTTTTTAAATTAATTGATTAATTAATTAAATAAAAATTCATATAAAATCCGTTCGAATTGTTTTACTGATTTTTTTTTTTCTAATTTTATTTTTAAATTAAATTATGTTGCCATAAAAAAAAAGAAAAAGAAATTTAAATTTAATGAGAATTTAATAAGAGATTAATTACTAATACCTGTCATCAAATAATTAATTAATAATTTGTTTGTTTGTTTGTTTGTTTTTTTTTCATTGTTTTAAATAAATCATTGGACATATCGTTATTTTCTTAGTTATAAACAAATATTTTTGTTTATTTATTTATTAATTTTTTTTTTTTTGTTAATTAATTAATTAAAACTGTTCTTTCTAATTTTTGTCTTTTAATTTAAATTTAAGAATAGTGTAAATAATATTTATAAAATGAAATAATAAGAAAAAAATCAAAATTTTTTTGTATATAAACAATAATATAAATAATTAATTGTATAAACATATAATTAAAATTAAATAAATAAATCATTTTTTATCATGTTTTATTGTGCCATAAATCTAATTTATTATTTTTTTTTTTTTTTTTTTTTGTTACTAAAATGAGCAATAAAATATATATTTTTTTTTTTTAATAGGAATTGAAAGGTTTCAACAATTGACAGGTAATTATTAAAACTTAAAACTGACATTGTGATACAAACATTTTATTTATTTAAAATGATATGTATGTATTTTTGCTTTATAGTAGATGATTTAGAAGTATAAAAGAAAAATCTCTTCAAAATCTAATAAATAATTTAATCGAATATGAATAAATATTTAATTTTTGATGTTACTAAATAAGATTTATCGTTATAACAGAAAAAAAAAATATAAAATTGACATTTAGGTCAACTAAAACAAAATTTGTGTTTTTTTTTTTTTTTTTATGTTTTTGTAACAGGGGTAACTTCATTTACAAACACTGCCATATTTAATTTGCAATAAAAAAAAAAGTTTTATTTTTTTCTTTTTATTTATTTATTTTTTGTATATTTATTTTAGAGAAATATACAACAAGAAAATGTCGTCTGTGTTGTTTTAATGTCAAATTAATTTAATAAAAAAAAAAAATAATTCTTATTATTGGTGTATCTTATGTATTATAAATAATTAAAAAATTATTATAAAATGTGTTACTTTATTTTTTAATATCTATATTTTTATATTGTCATATTAAATATGTATTTAAGGTAAGTTAATATTATAACCTAAAAAAAAAATTCTTGTTATAAATTTCTTTTTATATTAATTTTCATATCTGATTCTAATTGTTTATTAAAATTTTGTTTATTTTTTATTATTAATTTTTCTTATAAAGGTAATAGAAATGAAATTTTTGTTTATAATGATATAAAATTCCTCTCTGGAATGCAGCTACTGTGTATTTTTAACCAAATAGAAGTTTAAACAAAAAAAAAAAAAAAAAAAAAAAAGTTCTCTTGCAGAAACAAAATTAAAGATTTCCCCCCTAAAAAGTTTCACAGAAAATAAACTAACCTCTTAAAATTATTATTATTTTTTTTTTCTTTTTATTATTATATTGAATAATTGTTTGATTATTGATAATAATATCATTTAAATCTCGATAATAATAATAATAATAAAAAAATTTATTAAGTTTATTATTTCTAATATGAATATATTTCCACTACGGCGAGTATTGTTGACATTTGTTTATACAAAAAAAAACAAAAAAACTTTTCATATAGAAATCTAATTAAAATGTGTTAAAGGAAAGTGTATTTATAAATGAAGAATGTTAAATATAATTAAAAATAATAAATTAAAGTAGATAAATGAAAATGTACAATAAGTATAAATAAAACGCGTTTGATCAATAAATTTTGCCTCCAAACAATATAGCATCGCTATATACAACAACAGTACAGTATTTAATTTTATTACAATTTGCATAGAAATTTTCTTGCTTTTTTTTTTTTTTAATTATTCTAAACATTTATTATTCATTACAGGATGCCTTTAAATGATGCTTTGTTTTTTGTTAGGTTTTAAAATAGTAACGTTCAGAAGTGAAAGGATTTATTTTAATGATTGAGCAAAAATGATCTTAAATGAAGTACAAAAAAAAAAAGTTCCATACTAAGATTAGGTTTATGTAGATCATAAAGCATGATATGCTTGAGTTTTTCAACATAAATTAACATATACTTGTAATATTATTGATTAGTATAGATTCTGTTTATTTATTATAAATATTATTGGCAACACAAGTATTTTAAAGCACAATTTTAATTACTTAAAAATAGAAAATGTTTATCCAATACGATCTCTTCTAATTTGAATATTTCTTAAACATTTTTTTATTTTAAATAACAAAATTCGTGTTTAATAAACACCCTGTAGAGTTTTCCTTGTTTTTTTTTTTTTATTTATTATTTTTTTAAGATTTAAAAATAGATTTTTTAAATTTCGTTTTCGTCTCGGTTAAGTTTTTTTTTTTTTTAAATTTTATTTCTTCGTCATTTATTTAAATTGCAACATGAATTGATTCTTATTAGTTGTGTTTTGAAGTTTTACCAATAGTTTAATTTAATTTAATTTTTTTTTTTAATGAATATAAGTGAAAATTATGTACAATTTACTACGTAGATTTGATTAAAAACCAAAATCAAAAATTACAATTGAGTTTGATAGTGAAGAAGAGTTGGAAAAGTTTCAATAAAAAATGATACGTCAACGTCCGTCATTACGTAGTAAAGGATCGACAGCATCTTCAACAGAGAGTGATCCACGTGAGAAAATTAAGGACTGGTGTCGTAAATTAATTGCATTTATGTGTACACAAGTTGGTGTGGGCGGTTTAATTGTGTGTTATGCATTAGTTGGTGCCGCTGGATTTATGACAATCGAAACACAAGAACCAAATAAACAAATTGACACAATAAGGGATTTACGTGAGAATTGTAGCATTGAATTGTGGAATATAATTGAAAATGATAATTTATTTAATATAACATTGATCAATATAAAATTAGATAAGGTATTAAAATTATATCAGGATAATGTAACGATTATAATGAAGCAAGGATATGATGGTCGGGCACCAGAAGAAATATGGTCATATCCTGCTGCACTTATGTTTTGTCTATCTGTATTTACGATGATCGGTTATGGTAATATGGTACCACGTACACAATGGGGTAAAGGCGTAACAGTGATTTACGCAACCTTTGGGATACCATTATATATATTATATTTTTTAAATATGGGAAAAATATTGGCTGGCACATTTAAATGGCTATACACATGGCTTCATGAATGCAATAAAGATTATGATAAAAATGATTTAACATCATCTGATTTAATATTCAGTGAAATGCAATTAACGCAACAGCCATTATCATCCAGTCAACAGACAAAACCGAAAATAATTGTACCAACAACAGCATGTCTCTGGGTTATTACATTTTACATATTTACAGGCACAATAATGTTTGCCGAATGGGAAAAATGGAATTATTTGGATTCTGTGTATTTTTGTGTGACCAGTTTATGTAAAATTGGTATTGGTGATTTTGTGCCCGGTGCAAATATACAAGATTCACAAAGTGGGAAACAGACAAAATTAGTGATAAATTTTATTTACATATTACTAGGAATGGGCTTAATTGCGATGTGTTATAATTTAATGCGTGAAGATGTCCGTGTAAAAATGGAAGAAATGAAAGAGGACATGAAATTGTGTTTAGAGGATTTACGTTTACGTTTTACCAAATGCTGTGGTGGAAGTTGTAATAATTATCGTGATGATGAAGATGACTATTACTATTAGTTACTTATGATGCATTTAGAATAAATTTTAATTCAATTTTTCTTTTTCTTTTCTTTTTTTTTCATTTTCATTTTCTTTTCGTTTTTAAGTTTTCAATGGTAAGTTTGTTACACGCGTTATTATTTTCCGTTGTATTATATATGCTTAATAAATAATTATCGTATTCATAGAAATATTTGTGCTAATTCTACTTATAAATTGTGTTTTATCGGAATTTTGAATTCTTCATATGAAGCGTTTTTTGTATTTATTTTTTGTTATTGAATGATTTTTAACTTTCCTTATAATAAACATAAAGAAATTGAGGTCAAATAATTTTATTTATATGTTTAATTTTGTAGAATTTAATGCTCACAAATAATTAATAATAACAATAAAAAAATAATTTTCTTTTTCTTTATAATTCCAGTGTTTAGCAAAATTAGACAAAACAAAATTAATATAAATTATAATAATAATAAAAAAAAAAAAAAAAACAACAAAAATAAGTAAAAAAGGAATAATATAAACGGTGGTAATGCTTGACGAAAATTCATCAACACGTTGTGTGAATATCAACAACACAAATAATGCAAATCAGATAGCAACAGATTTAACAACAGCCACAACGACAACAACCACAACAGAATCTACAACAACAGAAGCAACCACAATAATAACAGATACGTCAACTGATAATGAGAATAAATCGTTGCCTGGCAATAAAACGGAAAAATCAATAACAGTAACGAAAAAAAATGCAAGCACATCAATATTACATGGACCGATACGTTTAAAATCAATTATTGGTTATGATGCCCGTGTTAATGATGTAATTTATTGTTATCCATTAAATAAACCAAAAATATTAAATGAAAATATACCAGCGGTTATTTATTTTGGTGGTGATGTTCAGGTAATATTCCTCTCTAATTGTATTTAGTTGATTAAATGAAAAGCAAAAATAAAATAATAAAATATAACAATTTATGATTCACCCTTTCCTTATGGGAAGAAGAAAAAGAAGAAATTAGAGATAAAACAAAATACAAAAAATAAATTAAAATAGTTTGGAAGGTTTAAATATTTAATGGCTGTCTGCCAAATTTAATTAAAAAATTTTTTTTTTTTTTATATTATATCGAAATATAAACTAGAAAAAAAAAAATATTGAATTATTATTTGATGTTTTTTTTTTTTTTTAAATGCGCTGTTTTTTCTGTATTCTCCTCCATCATTTGTATTATTTTGAAATAAAAGATAAAATTGTTTTTAGGATTATCCTGAAATAATGGAACTAAATCGTGATAGTAAAAATTATATAAGATATAATTTAGATAGTACTGCAATGTTATTAAGAAATAATTATCCAAATTCTCATATATTAATTATAAAGCCATTTAGGTAATTAATTAATTAATTAATTATTTTGTATAAATATTTGTAATAATATTTTCATTATTTATTTTTAAGACAAGAATTTCGAACATTTAGTTGTTATGATAATTTTGTGCGTGGTAACAATGTTGGCATTCCGGATCATACACCAATGAACTATGCATTAAATCATTTAGAAGAGTATGTAAACAGTAAAATAAATGTATTTATTTTGTTAATTAATTATAATTTGTATAACAGATTATTAGGAAGTGTCTCATTTATACTCAGAACAATGCCAAAAGTTGATATTTTAAAGCGAACTATGTCAAATGTACAAACAATGAAAATGGCAACTGCATTTCATGAAATGGATGTTGATTTACTACAAGTTTGTATATAAATAAAATTATTTTATTTCTATTTTCGATGTGTAATTAAATAAAATGTTGTTTAGGTAGGAAAACCAGTACCAGATAAATCAGAAGATACAATTATTTTTCCATGTACAGAAGATAATGACGATGATGATGATGATGATGAAGATCATGAAAATGGTCATTCAAGTTATTCTGTACAACCATTACAGATATCAGATGCAATATTAGTATTTATTTATATTAATTTTTGTTTATCTTCTTGTTTTTTTTTTTAATGATAATGTTTTCTGTTCTGTCTAAAGGAAGTAATATTTAATGCAACAAAAACAAAAAAGGATGTAGAAACAACAAATGCAAGCACACAAACAATGTCTTATAATGAATATGATAATAATCCATTTTGGTGGCAAAATCATGTATATTTAGATAAATCAGAATTAACATTGATTGGATTTAGTAAAGGATGCGTTGTTCTAAATCAAGTAAAAAAAAGAAAAAAGTTTATTATTATTAAAAAAAAAATTGTAAAATTTACAATTAAAATATCTTTTTCTTCTTTTAGTTTTTATATGAATTTCATTATTTAAAAACATTAACGCCTGATGATTCCACAATGATGCGATTAGTGTCACGAATGAAGGATATTTATTGGTTAGATGGTGGACACGGTGGTGGTAAAAATATTTGGATAACATCAAGAAGTTTATTAGAAACATTAACCAGATTGGGTATGTAGATGTTTTATAAAAAAAAAAACTTTTATTTTTTATAATTAATAATTGATAACATTTTTTTTCTTTTATTTATTTAGATATAAATATTCATATACATGTAACGCCATATCAAGTTGAAGATGAACGTAGACCATGGATTAGAAAAGAAGAGAAAATATTTTCAGCATTATTAAGAGCATTAGGTGCACCATTTATAAGACAAATACATTATAATCCATCAAATATTAAAAATTTATATACACATTTTGATATGTTATTATTATTTAATAAAAAGAATCAACAACATTTTAAAATGTTAAATGAGCATAAAAAGCAACAAGAAGAATATCAACAGTTACAACAACAAATTAGTAATAATAATAATAATAATAAGTGACATAAATATTATGTTTATATTATTATTATAAAAAAAAAAGTATTTTTTTGTGACAATGAAAAGATTTTATTAATTTTAAACGAATATAATTGTAAAAAAACAAAAAGAAAAAAAAAAAAATAAAAATATATATATATATTTTATTATTTATTATATAAAATGAAAATGCAATGATGATGATAATTTAAGGAAAAAAAAAAAAAAAAGAAACAAACAAAAATAAATCCATATTTCTAATAAAATAATTTAGAATAATTAAAGAGAGAAAATAATAATAAAACACTATAGGAAAAATTTTTAAATAGAAATGAAAATAGAAATAAAACTATGACTGTGATGATTTTCTTATATTATTATGACGTTTACTGTTTTTAAACACATAAATACACAGCCGAATCGAATCCAAAACACACATAAAAGACAAATAAATCACAAAATTTTTCGGTTACTTACTTATTACTTACTAATTACAACAACCAAAATTAATTATTTTATAAACAAAAAATAGTTTTTATCCATTTTATAAACAAGAAACATATCAAAAAAAAAAAAATATATAAAAAAGCTTAGCTTATTCGAAATGAATAATAAATAACAAAACAATTTATTAAAACATTTTTTATTTATTTTCTATTCGTACATATAAAAAAATAATAATAATACAATTAACAAATAAGTCAGTGCATAGAAATAATATTTTATATATATATTTATTTATAAAAAAAAAAAATTTGCATATTAATTAAAATCAAACACATTTGTAACGACATTTTTGATTTATTTCTATAGAAAATGGAAAAAACAAACAAATTATTATTATTATAAAAAAAAATAATTAATTTATTAATTAATTACCGTCATTGCTAACTTTCCATTCGTCTGAACCATCACAGCAATCACAAATTCCATCATTAACACGTGAACTAACAATTGATCTTTCTTTTCCATGTGATTGCCTTAAAAAAAAAAAACAATTAAATTTATTACTTATGTTTTTCTATAAATATTAAAAATGTTAACTAAATAAATAACTAATAACCTTTTTTGAAATTTACAATAAAATATTCCATTTGCACATGCATTTGTGCCCGGTTCATCACTTCCATCCTCTGGACAATCACAATAATCATCATTAATATAAGAAAATGGTATTTCTTTATCAGAGTCTCTACATTTAAAATTTTCATTTGATTTAGATAAATAAATATCTGCATCCCGTATACGTATACCTCTAAAAAAAAAAGAAAAGAAAGAAAATTAATTATTATTTATTATTAGATAAAAAGGTTTTTTATAATTTACCTGATAATTGTTTTTCTATCATTCGTATTCATATTTGTATTATCATTTGTATTAGGTAATTGATTCATATAAAATATTTGATATGAAAAAAAAATAATACTTATTGTAAATAATAACAATAAAAATATTTTTGATTTTTGTTTATAAAATGGTTTATAATATATATTATCCCTTTTAACCCATATCCGTTTCATCCTTGTTTATTTATTTATACAAACATAAAAATAATAAAAATAAAATTGTAAGAAAAAGAAATGCAACGAAAAAAATTAAAAAAAAAAAAAAAAATCAAACAATATTTTATTTGTTTGACTCTTTAAAAAATTACTGTTTTTTATACTTTGACATTTTGTTAAGGCCGCTAATTTTGACAGTTGCTTGCTTGGTAGCATAATTTTGGGAAATTTTATAATAATTATTATTATTATTTTGGGAAATTTTCTTTTCTTTTATGGCGGCTACATATAAATGACATTTACAAAGTGAATTATCAGGTGGAATATTAAACTCATAATTAATTAAAGTGAATTGAAAATAAAGTTAAATGGAAATGAGTAAAGATTATAAATATAAATTAAAAAATGATAATTATGAAAAAAATATTTTATTTAATATTAAAATACCATTTACTGATAATGCAAATGAATATTTAATAAAAGAATTAAATGAAATTGATCCATTCCTTACATTTATGAATACTAAAGGTTTGTTGTTATAAATCATTATTATTATTATTAATGGGTGGATAACCATTTTTTGATATCACTAATTATTTTATTTTAGAATTAGAAAATGATTTTCATAATTTTATTGTACAAGAAAATCAACGGTTTCATGATAACAATGATGAAGAATTAATAAATAATATGTTAAAAAATAATATTGATGTTGAACAACAGATAAAGACATTGGAGAAACAATATCGTGATGAAACAATTGAATATGCGGAACGTATTGGACCGAGTGATAATGAAATATTTGCACACTCCTTTCATCAGTTTGTTAATTAAAAAATGTTTAAAATTCTAGCTGTGTTATCGCTGTAATAAAATTTTATTTGCAGATTGGTCCATTCATCATTTTTAACAGATATTTTGGCAAAAGAAAAGTCTTACGCCAAAGTAATTGCAGATATGATTAATAGAAAAGATTTAGAAATAAATTCGCTAAATAATGATCAACAGAATGAAATGGAAAATAAAATACAACAATTAGATGTTTCAACAACATCAGAAGTAATTTTTGTTTGTTTTTTTTTTTTTTTTTTTTCTAATTAACTGTTTTACCAGATATTTACAATTTCGATCTATTTCAGGATATCAACAATTTATTATCACAGCAATATTCTGTACAAAATTTAATAAGAAAAAAATGGGAATCGGAAATTGAAGCGAAAAAGGGACACCAAAAAAATGAATACAGAAATTGGATAACAAATAAAATAAATGAAGTTTTATTGACAAATGACAAAATGGAGACAAGCATTGGTAATAAGTCTTCCATGTTTTTAACACAAACACCATCAATGGAAGAAAGCTTTACGATACACTTAGGTTCACAACTGAAGCATATGCACAACATTAGGATTCTAAGTGCTAATGTTACCGATTTGTGTAGTCCCCTGCATCATGATGAAAGGTTTTCATCTCCATTTTTACGCTTTTAACCAAAATTTTTAATCATTTTTATTTTCAATTTTAGTTTAAATGGGTTAAATATGGCACTTGGATTATATTCAAGCTCTTTATTTGGTGTTGTTGTGTTAACACCATCCGGTTGGCTACAAACAAATCAACATATTTTAAAAAATGCAAATTTATCAACGGAATTTCATTTTGATCAAGTAATTTTAACATTTATAAGGTGAAATGTTTATTTGATTTGATTTGATTTTCTTTTTTAGATAGATGAACAGTTAGAGAAAATACAAAGTGATTTAAATAAATTAAGTATTAATAGTCCCAATAATAATAATAGATCAACAACACAAATGAAATTACGTCCAGGTGATTTTTTTATAACAAAGCATTCAAATCTATCACAATCACATATTATTTATCATTTAATTTCTGATGAAACAAATTTATCAATACAAGAAATAAATTCACGTCATCCAGTTATATTAGGATTAAGGAATATTTTGAAAATTTCTAGTAAGCATGATGTAACAATGTTAACAATACCTGGATTGTTAAGGCATGAAATGAGTGAGGACATGACTGTACCTTGGTGTATACGTCGAGCTGAATTAATATTTAAATGTGCTAAAGGTTTCATGATTGAATCTGCTACTTGGGGTGGTTCAGAATTAAGGTAATTCTTAGTACATTATAATAGAGTATCATTAATTTTAATAAAATATTATCCATGATTAGCACACTACAACTTTTATTACCGCATAATATATCTGAAGAATTGTTTACCACATTGGCTGGCATGGTACCGCATATATTTAGAGTTGCAAACCCTAAAATACTTGTTGATAATAATAATTAAATAAAAATGTATTTCTCATTTTCTTTAATAAAACAAAATCATTGGTTTTATTTTTAAACAAACATTTGCATGGTTTTCGTTGGTAGCAAAAAAAAAAAAAAAAAAGAAAAATTAAAAATTTCCCTTATCCTTAGGAAATTTATAAATTTTGTTGGTAGCCGCTCTGGCTGATAGAGCCTATGCTTATAACCTTTCTTTTTTTCTTGTGTTCTGCAGATGCATTAAAATGCATGAAGGTGAGGGAGATGACGAAAGGTAGATTTTTTTTATATTAAAAAGAAAAAAAAAAATAATAAAGAAAAGAAAAAACATGCTGTGCAACCCCCATAAACGTATTATAAATTTACACGACTCCTTATCCCCGCCGTCAAAAATTTTATCTATTTTATTCGTATAAAATAAACACATTTAAACGTCTGTCAATCTGTTTTTAGTTAATAAAATCATTTAATAATAATAATAAATTTAAAAAAAGGGATAATATAGAAAAACGATAAAATTAATTAATAATTAAAATAAGAAAAATGTTTTTAATTTTGTGATGGTGAAGTACAAAAGTATGATTAATTTTAATTTGATAATGTTTTATGATTTTATTTTATCAATATTGAAAAAATATGTATAGAAAAATAAAAGAAAAATATTAAGTGCGATAGCGATAAAAAATTAAAGTGAAATATAAAAATAGAAAAAGTTTTTATAATAAATTTAACAAGAAGTTCACGTTAAAACGGGCAAAAGATAACCAAATAAAGGTGAAAGGATGAATTGGTATTTTAAACTTTTAGCACAAAGGCCACATCTTGTATTATTGGCGGTCTTTGTATTTTCTGTTGCATGTATTGTTGTATCATTAACAACTAGAAAAATACCTGATTTTAGTGATCCAACAAGGGTAAGCATTTATAATTTTTTTTTTCACAACATAAAAATGATAAATTATTTCACCACCACCACCACCCACATTAATTTTTTATTTCATTTTGTTTTTAATCAAGGGTTTCGAAGCACGTGGTACATTAATTGGTGAAAAACTAACAGCATGGGATAATTTAATTGAAGAAACAAGACCATCCGGTATATTAGTATCAAATCCAAAAGATTTAACAGATTTAAATAATCAATTTGAGTATAATAATCAACGTAAAAAGAAATTAAATGGAACAAAATTAATAAAAATAAATAATAATAATAATAATAATAAAAAGAAATCAAAAACACATTTAAGTAAAAAATTAAGTATGATTAAAAATAGTAATAGGACAACAATATTTAATAATTATGATTTAATAAATTTTGATGAATATGATAATAATAATAATAATAATAATCAAACAAATCATGAACATTGGGATTATGGTAAGAATTTATCATATACAAGTGATGAGGATGATAAACGTATTGAATTAAAAAAATATCAATGGACATCATTAACAAAATTAAATCCACCACCATTAACAACTGATGTTCATACAACATCTGATGGTTTCTTTTGCGAATCACCTAGTAATTTTAATTTAAAATTCAAATTACATTTTATCTTTAGTTTAAATTAAATTATTTCTTTTAATCTGTTTTAGATAAGGAGTATGCACATTTTGTTGTAAATCGTATTACAGATAATATTGACAATAATAATACACTGTACGAAATAAATGCTTTGCATAGTATATGTAGAATTGAAAATGATTTGATAAATATTAAATTATATGAAGATTTATGTGACCGTGAAGTAACATCAAATAAATGCTGTAGACCATGGTCATTACCAAATTATATAGCATTATTATCTAATAAAACTTCATGTTATGACATACAGGTAAATAAATGTATAATAAAATATAAATGCGAATGTTTTTTTAACATGCAATTGTAAATGATACACATGATTAATTATGAATGTGTTAGAGAAAATGTTTATTTTTATTTATTAAGAGAAAAATCAATAAAAAAAAAAAAATAATTTTTTCGTTTATCTTATCGTTCCAGGAAGATGATATCAATAATGTTAAACAATTATTATTAGATTGTTTTCAATATTATCATAGTTTAAAATTAAGTAATGATTGTTTACAAAGTAAATGTACTGTTCCCGTTGAATGTACACATTTTAATGCTGTTTATAATATATTACATTATCTAACAGATTTTGACTTTATTAAATTAAATGTATGTTGTTCGTGTGATGCATGTACATTATTATTATGATAAAAATTATTTAATTTATTTATATTTCTCCTTTACTTTTTAGGACACAAATATATATTTACGTTTAACTATGATATTTTTACCAATCGCTAAAAGTACAAAGGCATTAGATTATTATTATAATATCGCTAAAGAGTAAGTTATATATTTTTATTTTAATTAATTAAATTATTTATAATAAAATATATATGTATTAATAAAAAATCATTTATAATATTGTATAACTATCTATTGGCTCTGGTAATATTTTTTTTTGATTTAATAATTTTTTTAATATTTGCTCACTTAATGTACATATTTCCGTTTGATACGTTGTTTTCCCAAATTTAAATATTTCTTGAAATGCTTTTATTAATGGATCAAGTTTTTTCGTTGGATTAATAGATTGTACAAGATCCAAATGTACACCAATATCATTTAAACGTTCTTTTATATCCAAATATGAACTCTAAATAAATGATATATTTTTTTTTTATTTTCAATCAGTTTTTGTTTAAATTATAGAAAAGAAAGAAAAAGAAAAAACTAACCTGAAACGTTGTATATGGAGGATGTGGCCAAACATTTTTATTAATTGCTATACCTTCCAGTGATTTAATTTTGCCCAAACGTTTCTTTGAGACAATATCGGTTTCATTTGGACAATAGTCTGTTAAATAACATGATTTCAATAATTGATTATAAACTTTTTCCATATGGTCACCAGTTATTATTTTATCTTTAAAAAATTTATCATGTAAGACTTTTGATAATTTGTCACTACGTTTAATAAAATCTAAATATTCTTCACTATCCGGATTAAAATGTTGACTTGGCTTATCCTTACGAATTTTTATATTATTTTTAAATTTACCATTAATTAAAAATAAATCTTGTGACGTTTGCTTTAATATTTTTTGTTTAGCAACTTTACCAGGATTTGGATATGCCATCATCGTTGTCGTTTTTGTATAAAAATCACGATATGTTGCCATTTTTTTTTTTTTTTTTTTTAAATATTTGCCGTCGCCGTTCGTTTTGTTTTTATTTAATTTTTTTTTTAAATATAAAAATAAATTTTCTTTTTTTAAATATATTTACAGTTCGTGTTGAGAAGAATATAAAAAATTAATAAAAAAAAAAAAAAAGAAAAAAAATTATTTGATTAGAGACAATTTTAATTTTTTATAACTTTTATTTTTTTTTTTTTTTTGCATAGCATGTTTTGCTTGCTTTATTTTATTATTCACAACTATACAGTTTTTAATTAATTAATTTAAATAAAATTAAAATTTTGTATATTGATCGATTGGTCCTATGGGTAATTTCTTTTCTGCAATTAATCGTTTCATATTTCTTTCAGCAATTTCACATATTTCTGATTGATATACGGTTTTTCCAGTTTTACTAAATTTACCCATTATCGCATCTGTGTTATTGTTTTCATTAAACGATGGTAGTGGTAATACTTTTATTCCGATTTCACTTAAACATTTTTTAATATCACGATATGATGCCTGATAACAAAGAAATTTAAGATAAATTTATGAATAAACTCCTTGTTAATTGTTATTATTATTTATTTTTTTTTATACCTGATATGTTGTATTTGGTGTAGGAAAGACATCTGTATTTATTTTCATTCTATGTTTTTCCATTCCATACAAATTTTGTGTTGTTATATCCGTTTCATATGGACAATAATCAATTAAATAACATGATCTGACTAAATCACGGTACATTTCATTTATATGTTCCTTATCCAATTTTTGATTCTCGAAATATTTTTCATTTAATGTTGGTGATAAATCATCAATCTGTTTAACAAATTCTGAATATTCTTCACTATTCTCATTCAAATGTGAACTTGTTAGATCCTCATAAATTTTTAAATTATTTACAAATTTCCCATTTATCAATAATGGATCTTCCTCTTTACTATATAATATACGTCGTGTCTTTACTTTACCATGATCTGGATACGAAAGCATGTATGTGGTTTTTGTGTAAAAATCCCGTAAGGAACCCATTGTTAATCACTTTAAATTTATCTAACTAATTGGTTAATTTTGTGAGAAGAGAAAAATGAAAATTATTTTGTAAAATGAATAAAAAAATTTAGAATTTTAATACAAATTGAATTGAAATTTTAATTAAAATTTAAAATATAATAAATTGACAAACTAAATCAACGCTACATGAGATGATTTTAATTTGTATAAATAATATGGATTACTATCAAATTTCAGGACATTAACAAATGATTTAGTAAAAATAGATGGAATGGATATTGGCTTAAAGAATGCATTATTTGATGAATGTCTACTATCAGACAGTTGGTTAATTGGCTTGGGAGGCTTATTTATAATATGCTGTATGTGGTTATACACATCATCATTGTTTATAACATTAATGACAATATTAGCTGTGTTCTTTTCCCTTGGAATTGCATATTTTATTTATACATTCATATTTGAAATGCAATTTTTTCCATTTATGAATTTATTATCAGTAGTAGTGATTGTTGGTAAGTGGATTTAGTTTAATAATTTTTTTTTTTAAATTAATTTTACTTATTATTATTAATTTGTTTACAAGGAATTGGTGCGGATGATGCATTTATATTTGTTAAAGTATGGCGTTGCACATTAATAGAACGTTTAAAATCATCCGGACAACCATTAACAGCATCGTCAATAACTGGTGGTGGTGTTAGCTGTATTGGTGGGGGTGCATCATCTTCTTATATATCTGATACATCGTATTCAGATACATTAGCAGGATTAATGGCAATTACATTAAGACATGCTGCTATATCAATGTTAGTTACATCGTTAACAACAGCCGCTGCTTTTTATGCATCGTTTATAAGTTCCATAACAGCGGTCAGATGTTTTGGGTAATTTTTATTTATTACATTTTTATTACTATATACAAATGTTTATTTATGTTTTGTTTGGTTCTTAGTGTTTATGCTGGTACAGCGGTAATTGTTAATTATTTATTAATGATAACATGGTTACCAGCATCTGTGTCGGTCGCTGAACGTGTATCGTATTTTTGTCCAACGTCTATGAAGTTATTATCATCAAAAATACGTACACCAATTAAACAATTAAGGCATAAAGGTTCATACATTGAGAATACACTTATATCATTAGTTATAAACTCGCCAAAAATATGGATATTAATATTTGGTATAATTGGAATAATAAGTAGCATTATTGTGTTTTATTATCCAAAATTACGATTACCAGATTCACCGGAATTTAAATTATTTAATAGTAATCATCCTTTTGAAATCTATGATAATTTATATCGTGATAAATTTTGGTTTGAAAAATTGTATACGGTAATTAAATAAATATTATTTAATATTAATTAATTATAGATTATTAAAAAAAAAATAAAAAAATATTCTTTAGTCATCAGATACATTTAAAATGCCATTACGATTTGTATGGGGTATATTACCAGTAGATAATGGTAATTATTTAAATCCAACATCACGAGGGAGCTTAGTATTAGATAAAGATTTTAATATATCATCAATATTGTCACAAAAATGGCTATTAGGATTTTGTCGAAATTTAAAGAAACAATCTTTTTATCAAATAAGTTTCGCTGGGCCACTGTTGCCAAATTGTTTTATCGAAAATTTTATAACATGGATGGCACGAAGGTATTTTAATTGTCTTTCTATTAAATTAAATAGTTAATAGTTTTATTCCCCTTTTTTTAATTTTAGATGCTTTGATGAGATGAGTAGCATTGATCGTACACCTTGCTGTGAAATATCAACATTTCCATTTGATCCAGATATATTTGATGAATGTTTACCACAATCTATAACATCATTATATGAAACGCCTAGAGAATTTTTTATACCAGGCGTTGCCGGCCCTAAGTTTTCCAAATATAATATTACTAATTTTAATAATACAAAAAATAGTTCGAACTTAATGAGTAAAGCACTTATTCAAGCATTGGTTATTGAATATGATAGTATACAATCATATACGATGTCATATTCAGATATGATTATGTTTGTGAATAAAATTGAAACGTGGTTTCTAAATGAATTAAGTACCGCGCCGGATGGTATGCATAATGGATGGTTTACAAGTGATTTAAAGTTTTTTAACTTGCAAGATACATTATCAAAGGGAACGATATTAGCGATATGTATGTCAATGTCCGTCGCATTAATAATACTATTAATTGTCACATTAAATATATTAATAAGTATTTATGCAATAATAACAATAACATTTACAATATTGACAACAATATCAATATTAATTATAATTGGATGGAAGTTAAATGTATTAGAAAGTGTGGCGGTAACAACAGCGATTGGTTTAGCTGTTGATTTTAGTTTACATTATGGTGTTCAGTATAGATTATCACCAGATGCAGATCGGATATCAGCAACAAGATTTGCCCTTTCAAGAATGATTGGGCCAACATCGATGGCAGCAATAACAACCGGTATCGCTGGTGGCTTAATGTTACCATCGAAATTATTAGCGTATATACAAATTGGATTATTTTTAATCATAACAATGACGGTTAGTTGGTTATATGCGACATTTTTTTTCACTAGCTTATTACTGGTAGTTGGCCCAGAGTATGGCTTTGGCCAATTTCGTTATCCAAAAATAAGAAATAATGATTGCAATCATAAAAATGTAAATAAATGTTGTAGTGCTGGTGGTAATAGTAACGGTGAAGGCCATTGTAGTGATATAAATAGGTAAAATAATTATTTAAATATTATACAAATATATTCTGTTTTCTAATATATTTTTCTATATTCATAGAGATTCAAATCATGGTGCAATATCAGAACAATTATTATCAACATCTAGTTCAGCTGCTGGTGATTTAATAATTAATGGTAACTCTGAAACACATGAATTAGATTCATTAACATCAAATACATTAGTTATTAAACCAATTGTTGAAAATTGTTGTAGTCGTCCGATAAATTTTGATCGTGCATTCAAAAAGAAATTTTCAATGCCCAAGGAACAAAGTCCATCGACAGCAAGTTCAATAACAATGGTTTTACAAGATGAGATTGAGTATAAGAATTAAAAGTGAATAGTTAAATTTATATAATATTCAGTTAATTTTAATTTATTATTATTTATTTATTTATTTAATTAATTAATTAATTAACGAAGCTACTTACAATGGGTTGTGATTTTTTTTTTCTTACGTTAAGATTTCAGTTATGTGTTCATTTTATTTAGTTTTTTTTTTATTAATTTTTATACATAAGTATTTAAATTACTATAAATTAGGTAATTGTAATTAATTATTTTATTTATTTATTTTATAATTTCGTTTTTCTACGTCTTTTCTCTATCATGAAAAGTTTATTAATTATGGTAACGAGTTTAATTTGATGTTAGAATACTGTTTTAAAGCAAATGAGGTGAAAATATATATATATAAACGTGTTGATGTAGATGTGTCAATTATGCAATTTTAACTTTATATAAGAAAAATGAATTTTTTTAAAATGTTGCGAAAATTTAGGTGATTTAAATAAATTTAGATGAAAAATGTTACAAATTTTCTATACACTGATAAAGTTTGCTTTAAAATATATACAGCGTATAAATCAGTGTAATATAAATAAAAGTATTATTAGTATGCGAAAAGAGAGTACACAATCAATAAGGTTGATTATTGTGGCTAGGATGATATAAAAAATAATCACAAGGTAGAAAAGAAAATGTTTTTTTTTTTTTAAATTTATATTTCATGTAATTAGACAACACAGTTTTGTATTATCAAAATTATACGAAGCAACAGATAAAATGTTTTGATTTGTTGTAGGAGTTGACTAGCTGCATTTGTCTAAAGTCACGTAATTTAAGAAAAAGCGCCTATATGATTCGTTGATCAGGTTTTTATTTCTCCATAATTTCAACCTAGTCACAGTGTTTTTTCTTTATTTCTATTTATGATTTCTTTCCTATCCTTCTGTCAGCCTGTTTAATTATTTATTTTATTTCATTTTAATGTAACGTGCCAAAGAATTAGATGTTTCTTGCATTAAGTTTTTTTTTTTTTTTTTATTTAAGTAAATAAATTAAAAAAAAAAAAGACAAACTATAACCAAATTACAATTAATTAAATGAATAAAAACACACAAATGGTTGTGTTTGATTCGTGCGGTTTTAATCAATAAAAAATAAAAATAGCATAACATGAGAAAAATAAACGTTAAAACAAAACCACTAATGATTTATCTTTTTGATAAACAAAGTAAGAAAAAGAAAATAAATAAAAATAAAATAAACAATAATTATGTATCTAATGTATCTGTGATGATAGTTATTAAATGTAGTTAATATTATTAAGTACAATACAATTATTATAGATATATATTTATATAAAAATAAAATTTAAATTAAATTAAAAACAAAAAGAATAATATATATAAAAAAAAAAAAAAATAAAGAAAACAAAATGTTTGTTGTTGTATTAAAAAAAAAATAAATAAAATGGATAATTTCAATCCAAATGAAAATTATAACTATAAATGTATAATGTATAATGAATATGAAATGTAAAAATATAATAAATATGATATTATTATTGTATACAAAAGGATACACATAAAAAATAATAATAATAATAAATAAACGGAATAAAAATATATTATGTTGAAATAAATGAATGAATGAATGGGTGGAATATGTATTGTGCACGGTAACAAACATTTTTTATATGAATATATCAAACAAAAATTATCGCTTAGTTACTATCCTTAGTTAGGGTGCATATTGTTCAATTTATGTGTTGATTTTTTTACCATTTATTATTTATTTATAACTGCCTACTACGTTTGCTTGAATACAAAATTTATTTTTCGAGTTATAATCTCTTGAATTTTTTTTTAGAAAATACAACCCGGATCTTAAAAGTGCATGTAACTCGAGATATACATTTTTTTTTTCTTTCATCAAACTCGTAGAACAAAGTCAATTAAATACCTAAGCAAAACATTTGCTGAAAATCTGAAAAATAAATGCACAACCGGCATCATCTTCTTTTTTTTCGTAATTTTTTACTGAAAAAAAAAAATAATAATTTTCTATAAGCTGAAACTTTGCAGGGATATTCTTTAGGGCATCAATACACCAATCGACATATATGGATAAGTGAAAAAAGAAAAAATTCTCTTTCTAGATTTTCGTTTTTTTTTTTTTTATATTTAATTTATAAGAATTTTCTTCTTTGTTTTTTCTTTTTTTTATTAAATACATTAAAAAAATATTTTTACAATATATTATTTATTTTTGTTAATCAACATAATAATATATTAAAAATAATTATAATAATAATAATAATAAAACAAAAACAAAAAAAAAATTCATAAATTAATACATCAATCCTAAAAAAAAAAAAAAAAAAAAAATCAAGTAATAAATTAACCAAAACATAAAAAGAATAAATAAATAAATTTTTTTTTATACTTAGAGAGAAAAAACAAACAAACAAATTTTACATAAATATTTGGGATAGTAATTTTTTATTTATTATTATTTTTTTATTTTTTAAACACAAAAGAAAAGAATAAAAAAAAAAAAAAACACTAAAACAAAAGGGACTAGAAATGTATATATATATATATATGTATGCAAGTGCATATGCATATATATATATATTAAAAAAAAAAAAACAAAACAAAAACCACACACGCGCTAAACAGAATATTATCCTATAATAATAAATAAATAATTTTCCTTTCTTTCTTCTGTTAATTAATCACATTGTTTCCGTCTTCTTCTTATTCTTCATGATTTTTATTCGATGATTATAATTTATTTTTTTTTTTTAATTAATAAAAACTACATTTAAATTCTAGAAAATAATTTTTATATTAAATTAAATTAATTTTTTTTTTTTAAAAAAACCTCAGACTATGTTTACCTTTCGCTTTAGGAAAGTGTAAATATTAAATTAAAAAATAAATAATAAATAAAAAAAAAAAAAGAGAAAGATCATGAAATACGTGGATAAAGTTAAAATGAATGAGAATTATTAATTAATTAATATAGAAATTTGTCAAAAGATCAGTACCTTGTTTGGATTATTATTTAAATACTAATTTATCTTTATTTTAATTTAATTAAATAAATACTTTTAGATGCCGTACATTTTATTTAGGAACAAAAACATAAATATTTGTCGTCATTAGTCATTTGTGTAAAAAAGAAAAATTAGAAGAAAGAGTAGATTTGTAATTCTCATTCATTATATTCTTAGAAAATTAATAAATACAAAAAAAAACTTCTTTTACATTTGACTCTCTTTACGCCATTGAAATGTACCTGATTTAACACCAATGCTTGATGAACCCTGATTATTACTGTTATTACTACTTGATGTTATATTTAACATATTATTCGTTTTTCTAATTAATTGTGCTGCTGAATCAAAACGGCTACGTATCATACGTACAGCCGGATTTGTTGCAATTCCACTACGTTTGGAATTTTTCCTGAAAAACAAAAAAAAAACATTCTCTCATAACATTTGAATTAAATTAAATTGAATAATTTAATTACCCTGATTGATTATCTTTATTATTTCCTAATATTATTCGCATATGTGTATCACGTGCAAAATGTTGATCAGAATTTATAACTAATTGTTGTGCAGCAGTTGTGGTGGTTGTTGTCGTTGTTACATTAGCAGCCGCACCTATTTCACCAAAATGATGATGTATTAAGTTACTTTGTTGACCTGGAGAACTTATGTCGCTACTTGGAGAATGTGGTGGAGACGCATATAGTGGTGACATACAACCAATTTCATATGTATCAGCTTCATTTGAGCCTAGAAAATAATTGATTTAAAATAAAATTACTAAATTGCAACAAAAAATGGGAAAAAAATGTTTACCGATATTAGCTTGGTAACTTTCTTCCATTAAAATATGTGTTGAAGCTCGTCGATTGGCTTGAATTATTTGATTTTTCGAACTTGTATACCTTGTCTGTATTTGTAGTTGAGAGAACAATGTCGGCACCTAATTATAATATCGTTATTTATTATTAACGCTATGCTATGATATTTATATAAAATTTATCTGAATTTACCTCATTACTACTACCAGTGGAATGACTTGATATAACACTTTTACGTTTGTTCTGTATACTACTATTATCTGAATGCATAGTATTTTCATAAAAATTACTATTCTGCGATGAATTTGATGCATTTAATAATGCTGTTGTTGTGGTACCAGACCCTAATGTTGTATTTGTTGCCGAGCCTAAATTATTTGGTATTAATAGATTTGATGTATTCTGCGATATGTTTAAGCCACTAGTATTTATTGCTAAAAGCGGTTCATTTGGTTTATCTGGTGACTTTAATATATTTTGATAATTTTTCGCATCCAAATTATACTCATCTTAAATGGGGTAAATCAATATTATTTTTATAAATTGTATCCATTAATTAAATAAAATATTTCTAAATTATTACATTTTGTACAATTTTCCAAAATACGTAACACATTACAGCGATTCGATTTCGTTGCTAATTTAATTGGTGTGCGACCACAATGATCTGATTTAAATGGATTTGCACCATATTTTAGTAATACACTAACACAATTTTCATGTCCTTCTTGTGCAGATATACCTAATGCTGTAGCACCTTGTTTACAAGAATGATCAGGAGTTGCACCATGATATAATAATATTTCCATAACTTTATGGTTACCCTGCCAAGCACACGAATGTAATGGTGATCGACTATCCAAATCCATTGAATTAACATTTGCATTTCCTGAAAAATACAATACATTAAAGTAATTCATTTTCAAATTACAATAAACTCGTTTTCGCTTACCGATAGTTATTAAAAGTTTAACCATATCAACATGTCCCTGCCATGCGGCTACATGTAATGCAGTACGTCCTTCACTATCCGGTATATTGACGTCAACATTTGCAAATTCCAACAAGAATTTAACAATATTTAATTTATTTTCAAGTGCTAATATGTATAAAGTTGTTCTCGAATCTGCATCCTTAGAATTTACATCGCAACCATATTTTAGAAGCGTGCGAATACTTTCAAAATGACCTGTACAATACAATAACCATAATATTATAATCCTAACAGATTTATATTCATTATTTATTTAATTTACCTTCTAGACAAGCTAATCTAAAAGCAGTTTTACCATCATGAGCTCTTTGATCCACACATACATTATGTATATCTAATAAATTTTCTATAACTGTGTTATATCCTTCTTGTGCAGCTAAATGCAAAGCAGTTTTTCCCTCATTATCTGGTTCATCAATTTTAGCACCCGCTTCTAATAATTGTATACAAATTTCTGAATAGCCTTCAAATGCAGCATAGTGCAATGGTGTCCAACCAGCATTATCTCGATGCGTTTCATCTAAACCACGATCTAACAATTGTCTAACGGTTTCCGCATTACCTAAAACCAAAAAAAAAAAAACGAAATTCATTTAAAACAAACTTTTTGATAGAAAAGTTTGAACAAACAAACCTTGTGCTGCTGCTATGCTAAGTACAGTTCTGCCTTCAGCATCCATACAATCTATACCACAACCCCAAAATAATAATAATTTAACTGTATTAGCATGGCCGGCAGTACATGCTGCCCATAATGGTGTACGTCCTAAATAATCAGCAAAGTCTGGATCAGCTCCATTTTCTAATAATAATTCACAAATTTCAGAATTTCCCTCAAATGCGCTGACCAATAATGGGGACATTCCATCATTGTCAATTTGATCTGTGTGTGCGCCATGTTCCAACAATGTTGATATTACTTTATTATATCCAGAGCTACCACATAAAGCAGCTACGCATAATGCACTTCGACCATCAATATCTAGATGATTTACATCAGCCCCATTTTCTAATAATATTTCAACAATATCGTAATGTCCCATATACGATGCAGCTATAAGTGAGGTTCTACCTTGACGATCTACAGTATTTGCATCGGCTCCGGCTTCAATTAATATTTTTAAAATATCTTCATGTCCACTCCATGCAGCCGCACGTAATGCCGTACGACCTTCTTTATCTGGTAAATCTATGGCGCATAATGGCGTTCCGATTAACAATTTAACAATTTCTACGTGACCACCCCATGACGCTGAACGTAATGGTGTCCAACCATCACGATCAGCATGATTAACATCAACACATATTATTTCACCATTTAAATCGGTTTGTTTAAATTCCAATAGTAATTTGACCACTTCAATATGACCATATCTTGCAGCCATATTTAATGCTGTCTGCCCATTTAAATCCTCAATTTCTAAGTCAATTTGATGTTTACATGCCTTTGGAAATAAAATCAATAAATTTAATATTTTCACGAACAACAAAAAATTAAAAATGCATACCCTTAATGCTCGATCTAATAATGCATGATTACCCTCATTTGCTAATACATGAATTAAAGCTTTACCCTTATGTAATTCTATATTATGTCCTTCCGCTAATTTTTGTATTAAAACATCAGAATAATTTTCCATTTCAACATCAAGTACATTTGATGCAGTCGCATTATTTAAATTACAAGCTTTTTCAGTTGAAAGTAATAATTCTGCTAGTTCAGAATCAATATTTTCCGTTTTATCAGAACATTCAAGTGAATTTATAGATGATTCATAAGATAGCTACAAACAAACAAAAATAATAATAAAAATAATTTGATTAGTAAACAAAAATAAAGATTAAAGATTAATGGATAAGGGATAGCGGATACCTGTGAATCAGCATTATTAACACCAGTTTCAATTAATAATTTTAATGTTTTAACGTCGGTCGGTAAGCTTGGTTTAAAGAAGTCAACCATTATATTTGTAAAATTATCATTTAATTGATTATTCAAATATTTCTCAATCATTATTTTCATTTTTGGTAATATATTTATTTCATTTAAATAATTATATTCACATAAGGTGCAACAATTTAACATATTTGTATATAAACAATCAATTAAATTCGCCTTTGTTTCTAATAATAATAATGTTAAATCAATATTTATATTTTTAATTAAATTTAAATATTCTCCGGTTTTAATTAAATGATAAATAAATTTTCTAACATGATTTGAACATAATGTTTCACTAATCATAATATAATGCATTGATATCATTATATGTCCCTCATTCACGTCACATAGAAATTTTTTTGTTGCAAATTTAACATCGACCAACCAATCAGCAAATGAATTATGAAATATCCGTATTTTATCATTTTTTATTATAATTACATTTTGCATTAATTCTAAACGTGTATTAAAATCATCTATTTGTATTGTATAATTATGTGATGTTAAACAATTATATATAAATAATTTATCAACATATGTATTACATGCTAATAAAATATTTAATATTGGTCGTATTTTTGAATATTGTTTTTTATTAAATGATTTTTGGCATATATATAAATATAAACCATTCAGTGTGCACGGTATTAATTTAATTTCACGTAATGTAAAAAAATTATCTTTTATACCATTTAATACTTTTAATAAATATAATATACAACCGTTTGATTTAATTGATAACATATTTAATATTTCAATAATTTCTTTATTTAAATTTATGTAACCCTTAAAATCGGTATTTAAACGTGTTATTATATATTCTTGTACATCTTTAACAACGTGATTCTTTCTTAAATCATCTAGCGTTATCTTTTTGAAACCATTAAACATTTTTGTTATGTGTCGGTTTTGTTTTTTGGTCGTACACACCAGTAGTAACCATTTTGGTAATAAATGTATATGATTTGATAATAATTCAGCTATATTTTTACTTTTACTAGCATTTTTATAATTGCCACGTAATGTTGTTATTAGATTACCATCGTTTATATAATTTTCATCAATCGAATCAATTAATAATAATAAGGCATTTTTAGGTGGATTCAATTCTAATAATGGAAACAGTATCGCTTTTTTAAAACATTCATCTGGATTCTTTTCAATATTATCTATGCTTAAACTATCAAATATATCGGAATTATTTAATAACATCTCATAATAACCATCTGCTATTAAAGTCTTACAATTTTTTGTTTTAGGTAATGGCAATGGTTTTATTGTTGTCATTAATTTAATATCATTTTCGTTTATATTTGGTATTGTGTCACAATCATTTATTGTTTTTGTTTCATCCATGTTGATTTCCATATTCGATGTGTCATTACTTAAATTCCATACATTCGGTACTTTATTATTATTATTATTGGTATTATTATTATTATTGGTATTATTATTATTACCAATAAGTACCGGAATTTTGGATACTTTTTTATTTGGACTGTCTTTCATTAATTTATTTTCTTTACTTTCGATAATATCGTTTACATCACAATTCTTACTATCCGTAGATTTACCTAATGGTGGGTGAGTTATATAGGAGAGATTCTTGTCATCATTTTTTATCAATTTACTAGTTGATGATGGTTCAGAGAGTTGTCTGGTTATACATTTCTTATTTGTTGACGTTCTATTTTTCGAGAATTCTTTTTCAATTTTATTAAATTCTTTTTCTAAATTACCATCATTCAGATCTTTATCCAATGTATCAATGTTATAATTGTTTTTCTCATTAAACTGTATCAAATCAATATCATTACTATCATTGTTGTTACATTGTCTATCATCATTATTTATATAACTGCTATGCGATAATATTTGTAGCACAATATTCCTTATAAATATACTTAAATTATGACAATCTGGATTTTGTGAATTTATAAAATAGCAACATAATAGCTTTCGATTAAGCATCCCTTTAGTACCTGTTTGACCATCTAATATATTTCGGCAAATTGTTGTTTTACCAGAACCATTAGAACCTAATATTAAACAACCTAAATGTGGTAAATTAGGTTGTTGTTGCAACTGCTGTGGACTTTTGTTGTTAAAAAATGAACTGCAACCAACTGCTTCTGTTGGATTTTCTAATTCATTATTACAACTTGGGACTGGGATAGAGATTGGCTTTTTAAATGAACGTTGCTCTAAACACATGGCTATTTTTTTCAATACCCATTCTCTATTTATATTTATGGTTATCACATTTGTTCGCATTTTAATTGCATTTGATGATGCTTTAGGAAATAGGGATTCACCACCACCACCACCAGCAACAGATGATGGTATCGCTGTGGCACCACCTTCATTCTTCAAAAAATTTAAACTATCCATTTTTAATATAAAAGAATTATCTAAATTATCAAAATTCAATTTATCATCTTGTAACAAATTATTATCGTCGTTCTTATTATTTTTATCATCATTGAAACCACTTTTATCAATAATCACATTTTGCTGTACTAAATTTGCAAAATGCTCTTCTCTGGCTAAAAATGAAAAATTCGAACAGGCTGCATCCTTATTCTTTTCCATTTTTTTATGTAGCTGTGTTGTATCTTTTAAAAAATTACGTATACGTTGCTCCTCTAATTCTATATCTCTATTTGGATATACATTTTTTGCTACTGTTTCCGCTATTTGTTTTGCATATAATACAGCAGCTGGTGTTATTTGCGTTGCTAATAAATCATCATCAATTAATTCGTTATCATTATTTTTTATTAAATTCTGTATTGGTGGTATATTTGTTGTACATTCTGTGTTCGCTTTTATTAAACGATCAGATTTTTTTAATGGTTTCGCATATAATGACTCCTTATCATTTAATTCTTTTTTAGTTATATCTATATTTATATTTGTTGCCAATATATTATCATTATTTTTCATTTTACTTATTATATTTAAATCTTTATTGGTTGTTTTCATTTTTATTTTCTCATCCTTATGATATGGAAAATTTAAATATGTATGATCATCATCATTATTATCATCCATATCTGATACCTTTGGTTTATTTGACATTTTACAAAATAATTTTCTTATTCTTTTAATAAATTATTTTATTTTATATTAATATTATTGTTATTTCCATTTGATATTATGTATTTTGTTATTTCCGCTTTTTTCATTTTATCATTGCCTAAAAAGAGATAATAAATTATTTTTTATTTGTTCATTAAAATTCTTAAGAAAATTAAAAACTTATTCATTATATTATTTCTTATCATACAAAAACCATTTATAAAGAATTTTATTTATTATTATTATTATACATATTTGTATGATTCATTTAAATTAATTATTACTATTATTATTTTTCTTTCGCTTTTTAAAAATGCATTACAATAGATTTAAAAAGATAGATTCTGCATAACGCACATGTGATTCTTTTCTTTTATTTTTCCATTATATAATCCACTATGAATTAAAATTATCTTTAAGAATCTGTTTTGAAACTAATATTGAGGAACATTTAAGATAAATCACTTATCCATAAACACTTTAAAACCGTTTAAAATGTCATTTAATAACTTAAACTTTTTATTTTTTTTTATTATAAGTGCTATCTAGCAGCCCATCCCTTTTTGTTGTTGTTCTTCTTTAAACCCTTATTTTTTTTTTTACCAAATATTCACAATTAAACAATTTTAATAATATTACTTATGCTTTAATTTGATTAAATATTATAGTTTTACACGAAACATCAATGAAATAATCACTCATTTATAAAATAAAGAAGAAAAAAAAAAAAACATTTTTTTTTTGTCTAGCACACAACAATAGTCCCATTTAAAGTAATTGACGCCAACCAAAAATAACTTTGTAAATTCATTACATAAATAAAAACAATAATTTTTTTTTTAATAGAAAATTAACCTTGAATACTTATAATTATAATAATTAATTTTAATTTAAATCGTTTTAATTATAATAATTATAACAAAAAAAAAAAATTTTTTTTTTTACTCCTATATCTATTGATTTTTCTTACCGGTTCGTTGTGTGTACAAATTTTACAGTTGTGTACAATAAAAAAAAAAATAATAAAAAATCCCTCCTACACACAACCAAAACACACACAATGTTAATCCTGTTCTCTGAGTTTTTTTTTTCTGTATACACAAAATTCTGCTACCAAAATTATATCCCACACAAAAACAAAAACTCTTCTGTGCAGAATACAAAACAACAAGAAGAAGAAAAAAAATCTTTTGTTTTCTTTAAATGTCTTCTATAATAATTTATTTAACTTTAATTAAACAAATTATCAATGAAAATATATTTCGATAATAATTAATGAATTAAAACAATTGATTTTATTAGTCAAAGCACTGTAATCCATGAGAGTTTTTTTTTTTTTTTTTTATTATATTTTCAATAGAATTTTTAATCGTTCGTAGTTTTCTATTGTTTTTATACATAATTTTTAATTCACAAACCAAAAAATAAATTTAAACATAAAAAAAAATTAGATTAAGTGAAACTAAAACAATTGTATAATTAATAAAAAAAAATAATGATGATAATTATTAATATTATTTATTGTGTATAATGAAATATAATTTATAAATGTTATAAATTTATTTGAACACAACTAACCCACGCCATTTTTAAACTAAACTAAATATTTTATGTTTGCTATGTGCTTTTTATTTTATTTTTAGTTTTATACTAGATGTCGGATAGTGTTGGTGAAATTTATTTGCACTTAACATAAATGCACTCCACTGCATTTTGTTGTTGGTTTATTTTTAAAGCTGAGTTTGTTAATACATATTAGCAAATTTATAAATTCATTTGAGGAAAGTTATTTCGAATTTCTTTTTATTCGTTATATATATATATATTATATACATATTTTGTAATTGTTATATTTACAAATGTTATAAATAAAAACGTTTTATGTTGATTTTAAATATCCATTATCTAAATTTGTTACTAAAAACAATAAAATATTAACAAATGTTTTGATTAGAAGCTTATAATGATTTTCCTTCTTTTTTTTTTTTTTAAATAACTTTAATTATAGGATTTTTAAATTTATTATTATAAGCTGACTATAGCATGACAATTAATTAAAACAAAATCTTTCTAATATAAAATTCTTTAATTTAGATAATAAAAACAAAATTAAATCTATTTATAGAAAGAAATTAAGTAATATTAAGAAACATGAACATGGGTGCGTTTGTAAATACAATTCTGGAAATTGTGCAAAAACAATTTTTTTTTTTTTTAATATTTTTTCTACACAAAATATTCAAATAAATTAAGAAAATAAAAACAAAAACAAAACAAAAAAAAACTGAAAAAGTAAAATGAAAGTCAAGTGAAGTAAAAGAAATTAATTTTTAATAAATAAAAAAAAAAAGTAAAAAAAAACTCATTATAAACTAAATTTTCATTAATTTTTTTTTTGATTCAAATTTATTTAAGAAGATTATTATTAATAAATATTGAAATAGAATTAAAAATATATATAAAAATTTCATAAAAATAATAATAAAAAAAAACATTTAAAAGAGTCGCAATAAAATTCATTGTCAGCTATATGATGGCAAAAAGTTTTATTTATTATATAAAACGACAATATAATCAATTTTTTTTAATTAAACTTGTTATTCGATATTCAGATCGTGATTCATTATCTTTAATTTGAATTAATCATTAAACAATATGGTAAATAAATAAATAAATAATTTCTCATAACCTTAAATTTATCTACAGAATTCACTTAACTTTTATTTATTTTTATATATATATACCAGTCGGTGTCTGGTGGAGATGGAGTTGCTGAAGATTCTGACGATTCTTCTTCCTCATCATCAAAGCATAATATATTGGATGAATTTCGTGAAAAATGGCATAAGGAATTGCGTAATGATAATAATCAAAGTCAAACATTTTCACAAAGTCAATTAAACAATAATGATGTACAAAATATTGATAATAATTTATCACAAGAGGAAATTAATGAATTAAAGGTACAAATTCTAATTGATTTTATTCTATATAAACATAAAAAATAATTTGTATCTTTATAAAATAGGCAAAATCATTATTTTTGCAAGGAAGTGATTTAGAACGACGTGGCAAGGTATATGAAGCGATTAGCTTATATCGTCGCGCTGTACAAATTGTACCTGATATTGAATTTAAAATTTATGAAAGTACAATACAGCATCAAGTCAATAATATGACAATTCATCAGCCAAATGACATAGTACAAAATAATGGTAAAAATTCGTTTTTTATTTATTTATTTTTAAATTCAAAAGTTTTCATGTTTAGTAGATAATAACGATGAAAAAGTGATTAAAGATGGTGAAAAGGTCGATGATAATTTAGATGACATCGATTTAATAACACGTTTTAGTAAATATTATTTATTAAATGGTAAATTATGTGAAAGATCAAGTAGTGATAATAATTTAATAATAACAAGTAGTCACATATCTGATTTACCAATGGAAATAATATTATATATATTACGATGGGTTGTATCCGCTAATTTGGATATGCGTTCATTAGAGCAAGTCTCTCTGGTATCTAAAGGTTTTTATTTATGTGCTAGAGACAAAGAAATATGGAGACAAGCATGTGTCAAGTGTGTAACCTGTTACCATTTTATCGAATTAATGAATAAAAAAAAAAATTAACATTTGTATTTAATTTCTAGAGTATGGGGTGTTAATATCGGTAATTTGAGTACATATATGTATAATTCATGGCGTCAAATGTTTTTGGAACGTTCCAGAGTACATTACAGTGGTTGTTACATAAGTAAAACAAGTTATTTACGTTATGGAGAGAATAGTTTCCAAGTAAATTTCAATTTTTTTTTTTACATAATAAAATACATCCTTATGATTATTATGATAAAAAAAAAAAAAAATAACATTTATCTTTAGGATCAATTTTATCGGCCAGTACAATTAGTACAATATTATCGTTATATACGTTTCTTTCCGGATGGACATATTTTAATGTTGACATCCGCTGATGATCCAGCACAATGTGTTGGTAAATTAAAATCACCGAATCCTTATAAAAATGAAATATTAAAAGGGCATTACAGGTGATTATTATTTTAATAAAAAAAAAAAAAAAATCACCAATATTTAATGTGTGAATTAATTATGATTGTAGATTACATGGTGATTTAGTTATAATTGTATTAAAAAGGAATCGAACAATACAACAAACGCATATAAATAATAGACGACGTAATAGTAATTTTGATAGCACCATTGATAATCAAACATTTTATATTGAATTCAATGTTGTTAGTACGATAAAGAAAAAATTTAATCAAATACAATGGAAACATTATTCGGTTATTATTAAGTTATTATAGTAAAAGGGATAAATAACTATTTATTTATTTTTCAATATAGATACTACAAACAAAAAATAAACGAGAAATAAAAACTGATTTTGAGTTAACACCATCAAAGTATCCATCATTACATTATTCTCGTGTTAAAAGTTATGATTTAGAAACGGATAATCCGTTACAGTAATAATTTGCTACTGCTGCTGTTGCTGATACTGCTTCCGGCTTTGGTTTTTTTTTTTATATAACCAATATACTGTTTATATAATTAATTATATTTTCATCATAATTTAATTCTTTATTATTTTTCTTATTATTAATTATTAATTTTATTTTTTCAATAATATTTGGATTATATACTTTAGACCAATATAATAAATTTATAATTAATATTTTACCATCAAAATTATTATCCATATCAATTATTTCAATTGTATTTAAGTTTTCTGTAATAATTAAAAACAGTTTTTTTTTTGGAAATAAATAAATAAATATATTTTTTATAAAATTAAAATAAAAATTTGTATATTTACCAATAATCGCTTCTAAATTATTTTCAATACTATTTAAAAATAATTTATTATTAAATTTACCCAAATCTAATAATTTTTTTATTATTTTTATTGATATAATATTATTTAATAAGATTTTTGGTAAATCAATTAATACATTTTCAAATTGTTTTATCCTGAAATAAGTGATGTGAATTATTTTAATTATACTTATATATAAAAATATTGATAATTACCCAAATATAGTTAATAATTCATCATTTAATATTATATCACATAATAATATTGTTAATTTATTTTTATTATGTTTTATATATAAATATTTTTCAATAATTATATTTAATAAATTTTTTATATTTATATTAAATTTAATAAAAATTTTATAATTTATTAATAAAATATTTTTTAAATTTAACATTAATAAATTTGTTGTTAATGTATTTATTGTAAAATCCCATTTTTTTGTACATTCTATTATAAATAATAAGAAAATGAAAAAGGAGATGAAAATTAATTAATTAAGAAAAATAATAATAAAATTTTAATTTACTTTCAATATAATTATATATTTTTAATAAATATTTAACATGTTTCTGTTCCATATTTATATTATTATAAATCATTGTATTATATAATTGGCATATTGTTAAATTTTCATTAAATAAATTTGGATCTGTGTCTGTATGTTTTAATTTTTTTTTTTTTTTACCACCATCAATAACTAAAAAATAAATAAACAATAATTATTAATTATTTCTGGTACTTACTATAAATCTTCAATTATTATTATTACCATTAATCGCCTCATTATTACAATTTATATATGGAAAATAAATTAAAAAATTTATTAAAAAATATTCACTGAAATTTGTATAAAACCAATTTAATAAATCATTATTATTTTTATCATCATAAATATTAATTAATTTTTCTATTTGTATAATTATATTTAATATTATTTTTAATAATAATATTATTTCAGTTGTTAAATTATTATTATCATTTGGTTTTATTTCCATCCATATCTCATATAATAATTTCATTATAATATTTATATATTTTTTTATATTATTATTATTATTTATATTATTTATATCATTATTATTATTATTATAATTATTATTTGAATTATAAATTGTTGTTGATGTTAAATTTAATAAACATTTATTATTATTATTATTATAATTACGTATTAATGGAAAATTCATTGTTTTATTATTTTGATAATAATTTATAGTTAATTTATCCTTTTTCTTAATAATTAAATCATCGTCACAATCATTTTCATGTTGATTTATATCAAAACTGTAATTATAACAAAAAAAAAAAAGATGAAATATTAATTATTAAATATTAATTTTATTAAATAAAACATTTCTTACGCATTATTATCGTTATTATTATTATCATTTAGATTCATATCATTTGTAGTATTTATAAAATTTATTTCATTATTACGTTCATAGATATACGATTTTAAAATATTATTTAAACGTAATAAAACTTTATGACACCACTGTATATTTGTTTGATTATTATTTAAATTTAATTTCATAATATTTTGTTTTTTATTATTATTATTATTATTAATATGGGTTTTTGTGATTATATTTAAAAAATTCTCAATAATTTTATCAAAATTTTGTGCAATTAATTTTGGTATATTTATAATAATACCATCAAGTAATAATAATGAATCTGTTTGTACATTTATATTAATATCTGTTATTGCACAACATAAATATGATGTTATTATATCATAAAATGGTATTAATAATTTATTATTTATTGTTAATTTAAATATATTTATTAATATTGTAAATGTTTCACGACGTATCTCCTTATTTTCATTTAATGTTAATTGTAATAAATTTGGTATAATCAAACCTAAATGTGCATTTATAATTTCAATTGGATAATTTTGTACAATATTTTTTAAATTCATTAAACCATCCTTTCGTACAGTTATATTATGATGTTGTACCTTTGTTATACATTCCTTTATAAATAATTTAAAAAAAAAAAAAGAAACAACAATAATAATTAATATTAATTAAATGATTACAAACAGACAACTTACTTTAACATTTAATTTTCTACTACTCAATGCATCATTTAAATTTATTTCACTTAATTGCTCTTTGATAACAATTTTCTTTATTTTAAAATCCGTTTTTGTTACATTTGTACCTTTTTGTAAATGTTTACCTTTTAATTTTACTTTTGATTTTTCTGATTTTAATTTCTGTTTATATTTTCCACCCATTTTTCACTTTAATAATTTTTTTTTTTTTTTGCTTAAAACACTTTAATGAGGTTATAAACGGTGTTCGTTTAAAGATTATTTTACCCACGTGAGGCTGTCATTCCGGTCAACAAAAAGTTTTTTTTTTTTTGACAGAAAATAAGTTTTTAGTTCAATGGAATAAAAATTGCGAAATTTATTTTTTACAAATTTTATTTATTAAAAGATTTTTTTTTTTTTTTTTTTACATTTAAATATATTTTTACACTAAATTGTTTTTTTTTATTATTTATTTATTTATAATTTTTCACGTTTTTCTATGTCATCTAATGCTTTTAATATTTCTTTATCACTTTTTTCTCGCATTGTTCGTATTACCGCTTCAATTTCCTCACGATGACTTTTATCTTCTGGTGGATACATTTGTCTTCTCGTTTTTGTAACCCATTGTTCAAAATATTCTGGTTGATTAAAGAAGTAAAACATTGCCACTGGGAATGTCATATACATTGCCATTTTTCCAATTTCTAACTTCCATCCTCCCATTTTTTTGATTCCTGTTTTTGATTATTATGCGTGAAGATGTGAATTTTTTTTTTTTTAATGAATTTTATTTTGTTTTTATTTTTGATATTGACAGACGTGGTTTTAGATGTCGTTTGTTTGTTCTTTGTAGTTTGTAGAGTTTTGTCATGTGCTGTGTATAATTATTAAAACCTTATAAATTCTTCATTTCGTTTTGAACATTTAAATGCTTTTAAAATTTAGAAAGAAAAATAATCAGGGATTTTATTCACACCTGAACAGATTAATTACCTTTTGCATCAGATCCTTCCTTTTTCCAGTCAGTTAAACACAAATAAAATAAAAAAAAAAAAAACCAAATATTAATTTTCTGATTATTTTTATTAATTATATACAAATTGCTTAGTAATAGGAACATTTTTTACTTAATAAAAATTATTTTTTGTCACAAAAAATATATACGAAAAAGATTTTTTTTCTTTTTTTTTTTTTTTTAAATAATTAACAAAAGCAAAATAAACAAACAAACAGACAGATTTCTAAAAAAAAAAAAAAAGCGTTTTAATTAGGAATAATAATTAAAATTATAAAAAAAAAAAAAAAATGTATTCAAGGTTTGTGAGTTTTATTATAAACGAAATACAAGAAATAACTTAATTAAGTATCATTAACCACCTAAACTCTGCTAAACGGTGTGACCCGTTGACACGGCAGTTTTGTTTTTTTTGTTTTGTTTTTTATCTTTTCAATTAATTACTTTATCACATTTTTCTTTCAATGAATTTTCTTTAATTAATTAATTAATTTATTTATTATTAATGAATTATTAAAAAATTAAATACTAAGTGATGGACGTTTTTTTCTGTCTTTACTGTTTTTACCAAAAATGTTTCCTAAGACCTGGATAAATTAAAGAAAAGAAATTAAATTATTTTTGCTTGATTTGTAAATTTTTTTTTTTATAATTTACCTTGGATACACTATTTACACCTAATTTCCGTCGTATTGGTAATGCTCTTAGTAATTGTACAGATCTTGCCTCACGTAATAATGATTGAAATGCAAGGGAAACACCAGCAAAACATTCAGCAGCTGATACTTCATAAAATTGACAAGAATACCGCAATGATAATTCATGGCCATCATTAACAGACACTTTACTGTAATCAGAAATAAATTGTTTTTTTTTTTTTTTTTTTTTTTTAACACAATACAACAAGATGATAAAAATTCTATTATGTCAATTAATTAACTTGATTTTCTTGATTAATAAACTAAAAATAAATTCAAAAATGCATCATGCGTGATTAAAACTGAATTTTTTTTTTTTTTTTAATTACTTGATCTCTGGTGTCACAATCAATAGATTGACATTGACTGATAACGTTTTTTTTTTTTTAACGACTTCTTGTCTGCTTTTTATTCTTAACAAACTAATATTTCCGGAGATTTGTTTTATTTCTTGTTTACGATTAAAATTTTGATTAATTAAATGTGAAGAAGAAGAAGTTTCTACGTTCAATTAACGAATTGGCGGTGTTAAATGAACCGGTAAAACCTAGTAACAGATTTAATTTATTTGAAACACTACAATTGTTTATAAAGAAGAAAAATAAACTTTGTTTAAAACATATCAAATTCCATTTTTTTCTTCAGTTTTTAATTCTTAATTTGATTTCCTTTAATTCGATTTGATTTGATTTAATTTAATTAATAACAAAATATTAATTGTTTAAAGAATGTTTATGGTTAAAATAGATTTTTAATCTTTAATAGAATAAAAAAAGACTTAATTGGGTTATTACAACAAATTAAAAACGGATTTAGAGCAAATTTCGTTTTTTTTTTTTTTTTTTTTGTGAATTATTTTCGTGTTACTTTAAAAGCTGTAAAAAACTGCGAAAAATTTGTTAAAAATATTTAATTTTCATGTTAAACTTTCTTCCTTTATAATAATTTTCTTCTTCTTCTTCTTCTTCGTCTTTATTTTCATTTTAATTCGATAATAAATTGTTAACAAAAGAATTATTTTTATTTTATTTTACATAAAATTCTTTTGGATTTTATTGTGAACATTGAATTGGTTGGACAAATGTTAAAGATGGAAAACATTAAAAAAAAATTTACATGTTTTGCTGTAAAATAAAAGCATTTTTTTTGTTAATGGTATTGAATTATTATTATATTTTTGGTGCTTTCTTTTGTGTTACCAAATAAAATCTTGACATAAAAGAAAGGCAGATGAATGTGAACAAGAAGAAATAAAATAAAACAAAACAAACGAACTTGATCAGTGATAAATCGTCTAATCTGTATTAAAAAAAAAAAGTTTCTATTAATCAATGAATTAAAGGAGTCGAAAAGGTTTGGCAACGAATTTTCGATTTATAAAATTATTAATTAAAAAAAATTAATCAATATCGGATTAAAGACAGATGAAAAAGTAGCAAAAATTTGTAATTTTTGCAACAAAAAAATGTTTGTTTAAATGTTTGAAATAAATTTAATGGAAATAAAAGACTTAAAAATAAAAAAAGATGTCACATTGTGACTGTTGTTTATTATTATAAATAAATTTTGTAATGAATTTTGTATTGAATGTGGCTTTTAAAAGGTAACAGCAGTGAAAGAAGCAAAAGAATTTTAACAGGGTGTAGTCATAACAAAAAAAAATTGTTGCATTGAAACGAAATTTAAGTTCTTAATTTAAATGGAAATTAAAGGAGCCATAGCCATATTTTTAACGAAGTGAAAGCATTGGAAACATATCTTTCCTATCATTATCGAAGCTTCGAAATGGTGAGATTACTAAGGATAATTTAAGAAATATAAAACAAAATTTAAAGTGACGTTTCTTACGTCATTCCTTACGTCAATTGTAGTCAGGTTAGAAAGCTTATTTTTTAGGTTGCTTTTAAAAACGGTTTAGATTGCTTAATTTTCAGTATTTAAATCAGTTTAATTGAACTTTTATGTCATAACTGAAATCTTAGTTGCCTAACTGCTTAAAAGTTATGGGAATTTGGTGAATTATTACAGATTTTAGTAAATATCCTCAGAATGTTTATGTTGTGGTACCAGCAATCTACTATTCTTAGGTCTTTTACAGTCACTTAATGACTCAAACTGATTGAAATTAAATTATTTCAATTTTACGTCTTTGCATTTCCCAGTGAACTTCCAGACATGAAGTTAAAATAATTTGAATTTTTATTTATCAATTAGAATAATCCAAAGTCTTTTTAATGTCATAAAAAAATCTTAAGTCAAAAGGTTATTTTATTTCGGTGGTAAAAGGGTAAATTTACTCAGCATTTTACATGAAAATAACGAAATATGGTTCTTTGTCTTCAGTTTGCGTCCCCAAATCACCACAAAATAATTTAACTTTGAACTTTAGACAATCAACGAAAAAAAAAAAGCCGACAGAATATTCTGATTGTGCTCATTATTATAATTTACCAGCAACAAGTAACTCCTCAACTACCAAGAACTTTTTCCTTAACACAACCACCATGTTTTTTTTTTTTTTTTTTTTTTTTTCATATAAAACATTTAAATCAATTTTTTCCACAAAAAAAAAAAAAAAATCTGTTTATAAACAGAAACACGGTTTGTTTGTTTATTTTTATTTAATTTTAGTTAATGCATCCAAAGCACGCAATCTGATTTTTGCATGAAAACAAAATTTTGTTGTTTTTCTTTTTCTTCCATGTTTTGTGTTTGCCTTAACAAATTATAGAAATAAATTAAAAAAATCTCTCCATGAGACTTCCACTTACCGTGAATGATCAAGATCCCTTTTATTTCCTAATAACAATGTCGTATAATATGATGGTAATTTTAATTTTGCCAATTGTTGTAAATAATCACTTGCTTCTGTAAAACTATTTTTATCACATATTGAATAGACAACAACAAATGTATCGCCCCACCGTAAATGCTCATACAGGCAGCCAGTCTTCTGTAATTTTAATAAAAGAAAAATAAAAATAAAATTAAAAATTGTCAACAGTGATAATAATTGAGATGACAGTTTCTTCTATATTATTTTACATTACTTTACATTACTTTACTTTACTGCTTTAAGTAACAAAAGTCAATTTACATTAGTAATAAGACAAAGGAATAGACCGCAGATAATAATCAACAATTAAAAATGCTTTCTACCCTTCTAGGTAATTTAAATTTTAAATTTTTATTTTTTAATTATCAAAGGTCACCGATTACCACCAATACAAAATAAAATTAATAAAACAATAGAAGTACCAAGTTAATGTTTAAAGATTTATGCAAAAAAAAAAAAAAAAAAAAAAACGCTAAAATTCTTAACACAGAATCGTATAGCGATAAAATTTTAATTATTCATAAAAATTGTTATAACAATAGGAAAAATAATCGAAAAAAAAAAAAACCCATTTAACGGTGGCTGTAATAACGTTATTTCGTCCAGTAACATTTATTCAACGTTTAAAACAATAAAGAAAAGCTTTTTGAAAGACAACACCAAGAACAAAACACAAACAATAAATAAATAAATAATAATAATAATAAAAGAGAAATAAGCTTACAAGAAGCACTTTCTACTTTTAACATAGAAAATAGAATAATATTTAATTAAATATAACTAAGGAAAAGAAAAAAGTAACAAAAAAATGAAAAAAAAAAAAAATGGTAATAATTAACAGAATTCTTGTTTTGATTTCTTTTCTTAACATTTTTTGTTGTTGTTGTTGTTGAATAAACAATAATAATAATTAATAATAGTTAAATAAATGTAAATGATAAATGATACACAAGGTATAAATGTATGTAATTTATATATACATAAATAGTTAGTTAATAAAATCATATTTATATTTAATTTGTTTATTTTAAAGGTAAAGCAGGCAGAGAAAATAACGAAAAGTAACAAAAAAAAAACAAAAAGGAAAATTCACCACAACAGTTAAGCACAGTTAATCTGAATTTTACAATCATACAAGGAGAATAATTTTCTATCGATTTCCTTCTAAACACCATATATAGCTGTTAGCTTTATTGTTAAAAAAAAAAAACATTTTTTTTTTTTTTTTAATCATACATCAAACGTATTTTTTTTCTAACCTTGCATAAACTTTTAATAAACGCATAGACCGTTTCAATACTGATTAATATGAAAATCTCTCAGCCACAAAATGTAACAGTAAAATTTAATTTCTTTACTATTTTATTAAAAAAAAAAGAAAAAAAAAAAAAAAATTATCACTCAAACAGATAATAAGCATTTAAAATTTTTTTTTTTAAAATACAAAAGACTGCAAAGAATAAGGAAACGACGAACCTGAGCGCATAAGAATTCACTGTGAATTCACTCTTTGCAAATCGTCAATAACTAGATACACTGATGACTTTTCTATGAAGTTTTTTTTTTTTTTTTTTTTTTATTTATTTATTTATACAACTAACCCACGCATAATTGTTCGACACGCATTTCCATTTTATGATTATTTTCAGTTTTTTTTTTTTTTTTTATTATTATATTGCAAAAACAAATAATCTATTAATAAAACAAAAATTATTTTTTTATATAGAAATGTGTATATTGTGTGTGATTAATTTTATTACAGGATATAAACAATTAATTATTATGATTATTATAAATAATAAATAATAAAAAAAAAAAACTCTAAACACATGTAAAAAAAAAAAAAAATTTATTCATTTCTCTGGTTTATGCTCTGTGCGATTAAAATATAAACACAAAATATGCTGATCAATTAATTTCCGTCAATTTTATTCAGATTATTTATTTATAAATATTTTCTATAGAATTGTAAAAGTCGCATTTTAAGAGTTGTTTTAGTTTTAAGTAAATTAATAATTTATTGTATGAACACCAGGTTGAATAATTTCAACCAAGTCACGGTTATCAAAAAAATTGTTTTTTTTTTTAAATTTAATTAGAATATTAAGTTGTATGAAAACCATGAAAAATTAATAAATTTGACGTTTAGATTTCAACAATTGTTTGATTTTTAAAACGTTTTTGTTGGTTTTAATGTTAAATTATGCTGAGTATTTGAGTACTTGTTAAACCACTTAAAATTGGCGTACAGAAAACAATTTTTTTTAAAATATATTTGCAAAAACAATAATTTATCTAAAAAGGAAGAAGAAAATAGGATTTTTTTTTTTGTTTTCTTTAATTTATTCATCTTAAAAAATAATAATAAATAAAATAACACTTGAGGGTAAATTGTGTGTCTTCCTTCTATTAAAGAAACACAGAATAATAATAATAATAATAATGAAGGCAGTAAAGTAAAGATTTTATATTTATAGAAAATGATAAGTAAATATTAGATAATAAATATGAAATTTTTTTTTGTTTTCTTTTATTATTATTATTTAATAATTTATTAGCATTTATTCCGCATTTTATTTTTCTATTTATATTACACATATTGCTAAAAGTATTTATGTAATAATAACGAAAAGTATTTTAATAATTCATAAATAACATTTTAATTAATTGTTAAATAATAATAAAAAATGATTTATGATGGGACAAATTAAGTGTATTACAATAAAGTTTATTACATGCGTTAATAAAGCACATAAAACAGAAAAAAATATTTAAATTCGTTAAGCTTTCGTTATTTATTCAAAAATTCACGTTTATTATGCGTAAAAAAAAAAAATGGTGAGTACTACAAAAATTCTGTATCATCTTGTCTTCTGTCAATTAAGTCAACTTATCTAGATAATTTCTGTAAAAAAGGAGGATTTAAGCAAGTAAATCCTACTAATAATTTTTTAAATGCTTGGTTGAAATTTAATAAAAAAAAAAATGATCACGCGAATTGACAGAATTGACAAAATTTTAGATCTATTGTCATTGTCAGAACTGACAAAATCAATTTTATTGTAAATTGAAAAACAATCATGTGATTGGCAGAATTGACAAAATTTCAGCACACAATAGTGCTTATTATAAGAAAAAATTAAATTTAAAATTGAAATCACACATGCCTACTAAATCTGATATTTTCTATCAGTCATAAATTTGTTATTATTAAAAAAAAAAAAAAACTAATTACAGGAATAATCTATTAAAAATCAAAAACCAAACATATTGCGAATTAAAAATTTGACATTTAAACGTAAATGAAACGAAAAACGATCAGAATTTCAATAAAAAAGTATTGCCAGTTTCCTTTAATTTAAATTTGTCATTTATCAGCTATCTGACAACTGACATCCACGTCAAAGTTTTATTCACAACCAAAATAACATAAAACAAAAACAAAACAAAAAAAAAAATGAAAATTCTTAGCTAATCTATGTTATGTAATTTTCCAATAGACAAATCAAGACAAAAGTAGCCAAACATTTTGTAAGGCTAAATTATTGAACTATAACCTAATAGCTTATGGAATTTTTTTTTTTCTTTACCACTTTGTTTTACATTTTTAATATTATCTAAATTTAAATTAAAATGTTGTTACTTTATTTAAAACAACATAAACATGCTGTTTAACAATGAAATAATATTTTTATTTTTTCTTATTGCAAAAAAAAAAAAAAAAAAAAAAAATTAAACGACAGAGAACAACCAAAACAATATCTTGTAGGAATATAATAAACACAAGAGTGAAACATATGTTTTTATAAATAAATAAAAAAAATGACTAAAATACATATGTAGATTTTAAACGATTAATAAATATAATCATATTGCGTATCATTTAATGATATTGCAATAATACAATTATTATTATTATTATTATTATATATATAAAAAGTCACGAAGGTTATTTAATGTAATGCAAAATAATATAAAATAAAATTAAATTAATTTAAATACAATATTGTTCAAGTAGATAATATTAAAATAAATAGAAATAATTAAAATCTTGTTTATTAATAATAATTACGGTTGGTTAATTTTAGTTATTTATTTTAATTTTTTATTCTATACAGTTAATGTGAATAACTATATAAAGTGACCATTACTTTATTGTAAGAACATGTAGGATTCACTGAAATAAATTCATTTTGATAATTTCCAAATTCATATTACAGCAAATAGTGAAGTGGGACATCTTAACCCGCATGGAAAAAAGAAAAGGAAGTTGTTCAGAAACACCTGGCATTGATCAATCACCAAGAAATTCAAAAATAACAGTCATACATGAACAGATGTGAAAATTTAACCCTTAAATAGTGTAATTTGGAAATCCATTGAAGTATCTAATAGTACGCCCAAGAGGAATATTCAATAAAGATTATTTCGAGAAGTCATACTATTTAACCAATGCGTTTCGTAAAACCATTAATTTAATTGAATAAACTTGGTATTTAAAGCCACCATAACACCATTTGTTTTATTTATACAGTAAACAGTTCAAGGTTCCATCAAAAAACTTTTAACCACATTTGTGGTCAAGATTCTGTGATTCCAAGAAAAAAAAAAACAAACTTTATAGCTTTTCTTATATTACAGTGATTTCACGAGTATATTGCAGTGATTATTGCTTAATAATTCCAAAAGGTTCTTATTTCACCATAAATATCATAAAGATTTTTTGTGCTTTTTGGGTAAAATGTCAAACAAACATTCATTTATACAGAATGTCTACGAAACTTTAAAAGCAAAACACTAAAACTTAATGAAATATCGCGATTTAAAACGGTAAACAGCAGTAAAGGTTTCAAGACACATTAATAAACAGAATTTTATCTCCTTTTCATTGTCATTACTAGAAGTTTTTGTGAAATATTATTTCTGTAACCGATGAATAATTTTGTTAATTTTTAGTTAAATAAAACAAAACGTGATGCGCCAGGTAGTTAGCTATTTATCCATTAAAGTAAATTTGTAATAAAATAATTATTGTGTTAATCATCTGTTAAATTACTCTTTCTACGGTTATCTAATCAAATAAAATTATTAAACAAAATAGTTAACGTGTTAATAAAATTTAGTATCTACTGTACAACAAAAAAAAAAAAAAATAAAATAAAACAAATGCGATTTATTTCAATTATTTATATAAAAATCATAAATAAACCTAATGTCATTTAATTATTATTTATTTTTATATTATTAATACAAAAAACAAAAAAAAAAAAAATTCCTTGTCAAGTAGACAAAAAAAGGTAAATGTTAAACGTAAATAAAAAATAATTATTATACCACGATGTGAAACGTGGTTGCTGTTATTATTAAACAAAAAAAAACAAAAAAAAAATTGACATAAGATGAGATGCGAAGATAAGCGAAAAAAAAAAAAATAAATGAAAAACACGAAAAAAATTATTTTTAATATAGCAGAAAAAAGAAAAAAAATTAAAATAAACAAATATCAGGTAATGTTGTAGCAGGTCATAACCTGATTAGTATTTATTTTATTTTTTTCATTTTTGATGTTAAAAATTATTAATCACGTTTAATGTAACATTTGTGGGTGGGAAATTATTTTATTTCATAATTCAGTAGCTTTTTAAAACGAAAAAAAAATAAAAAAAAAAAAAAATTAAGCATTTAGTACAGTTAAAGATTAGAAGATTAATTAATCGTTTCTATTTTGCTGGAAGTAATTTATAAATAAAAGAAAAATAAAAGAAAAAACAAAAACGAGGAGCATTTATTACATTTTACTGCATTTTTCGCTTTACTTTTATAGAAATGTAATGACAATGCAAAGAAACAGATTTGAATAACAGTAACCGCCCTAAACGATAATAACCTGCAGTCATAAATTTTATCGTTTTTATAACAAAAATTTTTTTACATCAACCAACAACCAACAACCAAAGTAAGTAACAATCGTTAAGAAAAAAAAAAAAACAGTTTAAATAAATTTATTAATCATGTTATTGACAAATTATTACTTCATTAATTGATATTCAAAAGTAATTAATGATTAATTTTCATTGAAACTTCTGTAAAATTAACTTTCGTTGCATCAATAAAAATGATACGAAACGTTTATATTGAATTTAAACAACAAAATAAGAGTCAAGATGTGAATCTGAATGATCATAATAAACAAAAAAAAAAAAAAAAAACAAAACAGCAAAAAGCACCTGCAGGTAAAGTGCCTACCTTAATCAAAAACAAAAAAAAAATTCATTTTTTTTTTTATTAAAACACGACGATCGTTTTGTTCTTTTTTTAATTTTTGTTTTTTTTTTATTAAGTGAAAGTCAATTTTTATCATCATTATTACCTTTTATAATTTATAACAAAACAAAATATTTTCTTTAAATGTTAGATTAAAATGTTTATTTATTAATTAAATGTGTTTAATTGTAATTAACTATTAATATTGATTGATTGTCATATTTTAAATAGTTTCTTGACAATAATTAAATTCTTTTTATACAGCGAAAGTATCTATGTTATGTTTTTATAAAACAATACGCATTTTTTTTTGTTTTTTATTAAATCATCTGGATTATTTAGCCTAAATTACAAAAAAATAATTAATAATAATAATAAACAATAACACGGCTAATAAGTGAATATAATGAAATAATAAAAAAAAAAAAAAAAAAAAACTGATTAATCAAGCAAAACAACATTTCATTGTCACACATAAAAGTTATGTTTTCAATTTCAATATAAGCCAAAAAAATGTTAAAAAAAGAAAAAACACATCAACAATTATTATATGTTTGCACCTCATGAGCATTTCTGTAGCCTTTTTTTTGTGGCTCTGCCATAGATTTGTTAACTTGTTTTTACGGATCCCGGAAGAGAGATGAAAAAACCAAAAAAAAAAAATTTATGTACAAGAAAAATTACAAAGAATCAGTTATTACAAAATTTAATAAACAATAAAATAAATCATTATTTATTTTTGTTGGTTTGTTGGATTCTGCAACCCAGCCCCCCCCCCCCCCCCTCCCCCCTTCATACTGTTATCCATATGTATTTATGTACAAACATGATTTAAAGTTCGTGGTAAAAAACGAACAAAATTTATTTGAAGTAATGGAGTAAGAAAAAAAAAAATGTTTAAAATTAAGCAAAAAAAAACGGAATTTTTTATTTTCACAAATTAAATTAAATTGTTTTTTTCACACATCATAATAAATGTCAGATATTATTTTATTTATTGATTTCTGTTTGGTGAATTAAGTGAATTAAATTAAATGTTTTTTTCTTTCTTTTATCTTAGAGGGTGATGCGCGCAATGAATAATTTTTAATAACTTGTGGTAAAAATTACAGAGTATCATGTATACTAATAACAGGGATATTTCAAAATAAAAGTAACTGTTATGTAAAAAAAATAGTGTTACAGTTTCGTTATAACTTATAACGTTACTCGATAATTCTTTACTATTACGCTGAATAACGGATTATATTCAAATTCCTGATATTCCTGATTGTGTTCTTGTTCTGTTTAACGCTTTTTCATTAAGTACTTGATCTTGTTGGAAGTATATTAATTAAATTTGATTAAAATCACTTATAATTTAGTTATTATGGTTGTAATTTTCGTTTTTAAAGAATAAACGAACACATACCAATTGATTATTGTATTAATTTTGCTTAAGTTGGTGGTAATTGTAAATAAAATTTTATACAAGAAATTATTATATTTTTCAACGTTTAAAAAAATTTATTTTATCACAATGGAACGTAAACAAATATAACGCTTACAAGTAACGCTTATTTTGTTACTCGTAGCGTTACATTGGGTTTTTCAAGCAGCGTTATTATTTATTTTATATTACAAAAACATTTCGCAACACTGGATATTTAAAATAAAATAATTAAAATATGGATAAAATACAAGAGGGTAACGTGTATAGAAAAAATAATAAAACATAAAATACCACACTGTTCATAAAAGTACAAATAATAATCCATTGAAAATATTTAAATCATAAATATTGGTCCAATATACATTTTAACCATAAATCGTTGTTAAATAAATTATTCATTTACACATAAAAAAAAAAATTAATTTAAGATTCTGTTGAAACAGTTTTTTTTTTTTTTTTGGTCTTGTACTTGCATTACAATTATGCGCCATGCGTGCAACATGGAAATAAATAAATGGAAAATTTTATCCAAAAATAATAATATTACAAAAAAAAAAAAAAAAACGAGAAAACCAATTTAAAAATATATATTTAAGCAGAAGAAGAGAAAAAGATTATTTAACTAATATGATTTTTAAAATATATTTCATTTTCCCAATATTTATTATTTTTAAAGTAATAAAATTTCAAATATAATTGAAAATAATAAAATAATAATGCAGAAACTTTCTAAAAAAAAACCAAACAAAAACACATTTTTGACTTTATAGCACGATTTTGAAGGTGGAAAATTTCTTTAGATTTTTCTTAATTAAAACTAACAAAAGTTCAACCGTTTTGTATATTACAGTAAAATCATGGTTATTGCAGAGAATACTTTCCAAATACGTTCAAATAGTATTAAACGAAACCGGAATAAACTCCGGAATTTCAGAGATTTTAATACTACTCCGTAATACACAGCAAGTCTCCTTAGACGTAAATATTTCACATTTCTACAAAATTATGCTTCTAAAATCTTTTTCAGAATTTCAGGACTAATTTTCTCAGTCAATTATTAACAAAAATAACGTAAAGATTATGAAACCACAGCAGTTGGTGTTACCATTACAGAAAATCATACCTATTTAATACTTTTTCACAATTGCATTCCAGGAAAATACCATAAAAGTGCTCGTTAATAAATAAATAAAAAGAAAATAAAATTATCCAATAGAATTGCGTAGTTAAAGTTCTGAATTTAGAAAGCTTTACAGACCAAATATTTATCAAAAATCATAGCCTAAATAAAAATGCCTTAAAATTCATAATTTTAAAAAAATTCCTGAAGAATAAAATCAGATGAAAGACTCGAATGTAGATAGCGAATAAGTGTCAGCAATTTTTACTCCAAAGAGTTCTATTTCAATAATTAACAAGCATTCTAATCCACACTTATTACTGGTGCTACTATTTCTATTTATTTAACTACCGACTTAAACTAAAACCGTGAAGTTAGTCACCGACAATGTCACCCGATGCCGTCCAAAACCATTTCAGCGACGCCACTGAGTAGCTACATTTTTGATTACTGTAAGCAAACAATTTATGTTTTTGCCTTCATTTCCCCAGGATAAGTGATCCAAAAAAAAAAAAAATAAAGAAAAAGAAAAAAATACTCAAACCAAAGGGATTAAAATAAAATAAATTAAAAACTCTCAATAATAAATCAAAATGTAACAAAAAAAAAAACTGACAAAAGTTATTTTCGCTTTTCAATTTCAACACAGAAGCAGCAAAAAAAAAATAATAATAAGAATTCCTTTCAAAAAAACTTATAAATAAACATTTTTATTATTATTTATATATTTCTTTGCATTAAAATCCAAATACAAAACGTAATCAGTAATAATAATTTTAGTTCATTACATTATTGTAATTTAAAGAAAGTCTTATTACAAATTCGATTTATTTAACAAAAAAAAAAAAAAAATTAAATTAAAATGGAGGTTAAGTGTCGTCTTAAAAATTAAAATTACGAAAAAAAAATTCCTATAAATAACATTAAAAGGATGCAAACGTTAACCGAAAACTTTCAGGCAAAAATTGTTTCATGTAATGAGCAAACAAACAAACAAACAGAGATAAAAAATAAAATAAAAAATGTAGGATTTAATGCTTAAACTGTTATAAGCGACAATTTATTAGTATTAAGGAGAAGAAAAAAGAGAAAAAAAAAAACTTTTACTTGTGAATAATAAAAGGATGGTTGTCCAATGAAATATTGTTAAAAGCAATCATTTTTTTATTTCTTTAACAATAAGTGATTAAAATATTGATCACTATTTTCATCAGAGAGTGAAACCGATTTGTTTTTTTGTCCGTTGCGATTTTACCTTAGTCTAATTTTCCGTTTTTGATACTACTTCGGTTATTCCATTTAAATCTGGTTCTATCTATTTCCAAAAAACTGATTCAGAATAAATGTAATAAACGCAGAGAAAATTAACTTCAACGAATGTTTTCTCAAATTACGGATTAAGCATATTTCAATTACAGATTACTAAACACATTTTGATATAAAAATAAATTAATTAAATATTATATTTAGTTGGATTCTTTAATTTATTAACTGACATTTCTTAAGTCATCGTTATGTCCATTGTATTCATGTCATTATTGTTAAGTAAAACCAAAATATATTTAATTTGCATATTAAAATATTTTGTAGGTTGTTTTTCGTCAAATTGGTTACGTTTCTCAATTAAATTTTAATTTCATTTCAAGCACAAATGTGTTGAAAAAACGTTCAATATTATAGCGAATTTGGCAAATTCAGGACTAGTATTTGCCATTATATTAGCAATACTATGAAATATCAGTTTAAGCTGGTTCATTAAATGTAAGAATAAAAAAAAAAAAAACATTAACTTTTCATTAACCGAAACAAGGAAAACACTGGTCACAGTAAAGTTTAAACATTTTCGGTCTCATAAAATAAAAGTGGTTTTATTCTCTGCTTTTCTCACCCATGTAAACAATACAATACAAAAGTATTTATTCTTTCCAACATTTCACAATATCACATAAGAATTATTACCAAAAATAAAATAATAAAAAAAAAAAAAAAAAAAAAAACAAAACGAAAGCAATATACAAACAAATAATTAATAAAACAAACAAAAAAAATTACACAAAACAGTTATAATAAATAAATAAATAAAAAAACATTAATAAAATAATTCCTCTAAATAAATTAATTATTTTGATTTGTCTGACACTTAAATAAAAAAAAAATTATAAAATGAGGATAAAAAAAGAAATAAATAAAAAAAATCAGATTAAAACAAATTTTATTTGATTGATTTTTTTTTTTTTGTCACTGTCTGTTGTAATAAATAAATTATCTTTGATTCTGTTTTTATCGTTTTTTTTTTTTTTTTTTTTTTTTTTATATAAATTAACTATGAAATTAATATGCCAGACAAATGTTTCAATTAATTTATAAAGTATAAAAAATCCGATGATAAATGATAATTTTTATGTCTTTTTAATATTTTTTTTTTTTTCTCCATTTTTACTGCGTTTTCTAACTCACACTTTAATATAAATTAATTTATTAAATAAAATGATTGATTATACAAAATCGTTATTATTATTATTATTAATTATTATTGTTAAATTATATGATTTAATTGTTTTTAATGTAAATTCTATGTGTTTTTTTTATTATATTGTTTATTTACTGTTGTAATTGATTGATTACTATGCACTCTAGAAATATTTTAATTAATAAAAACGTTGTTTCTACGTAAGGATGTGTTAATCAAGTGTTAAAAACTAATTTTTAACACTTAACTGGGAATTTGAATTTAAAGGATTTGTCAACATAAATGGACAAACTATGATAAAAATATTTCAACACGTTATAAGTGATGACTAGTTTGGTAAATCCGTGTGCATTTAATTGATGTCCTCAGTGACATATTTTATACAAATGTTTATACAAATATTTGCAACAGATTACCTTCAATTTAAACGAAATAATTTATGCAAACAATTTTTTTTTTTTTTTAATTTACCAATTGGCTGAGACGAAAATAAACCTGCGTAGTTTTTTAATTTCTTTTTTTTTTTTTTGTATTATAATTGATGTGTTTAGAGTTTATGACAGGGATGAGGAACTATTTTTGTATGAAACTCCAATATAAACATATTGGAAGGGCGCATATTAATGTCGTTTTTGGTCATTTGCTTCTGTCATCGAATTATCTTTCGTAAATACAAGTAATGGGCTAAGCACAATATACGTAAGGAAAGAATTATCAATAAAAATTGTATTAATGGAATTACTAGTAAATACGTTAATTACGTATAAAAAACTTCCTACGTCAATTGTGATAGGCCTTAAGAAATGTTATTTAAACATTTGATAAATAAAAATACTAACCGATCTTGTTCTTGTTAATAACAACAAACAGCTGCAGGTACCTTAGTCTTCCTTTGTATATCCTCAAGGGATTTAATTTTAGAAATTGATAGACGTTGATTTTAAAAGTTTGAGCATTATTTTTGTGGGAATAATTATGACTATGAAACACGTAGTAACATTACACTATTGTTGCATAATTGATAACAGAAGGTAATTCAATTGAATAGGTTAGTAAACTAGTAAAAAACACAACAAATATTTTTGCTGTATTAATTAAACTAAATAAAAAGAGTTAAAGAGAATAATTACGGTAATTTTACTACTAGGTATGTCAAGGTATTTTTTTAATTTTATTTTTATTTTTAATTAATTAAATTTTTTTTTAAATTCACTTTGAATAATCAAATTATAACGTTTTAATGACAAACAAAATAGTTTTGTGTATTTTTTTGCAATCCGGTTATTGTCGGTTAAAAAAAATTTTTTGTAATTTTTTAATATAACGATGGTTAATTTTTATTTTTTTATTTCTTAAATTACTTAAACCAAAATAATGTTACTTACACCTGTCACATAAAAAAAAAAATTATCAGTGTCAAATTGCACTGAGAATCCGTATACGCAACATTAATACATTTTAATAATTAACGTAAAATTAGTCATTTTTTCGATGAAATAAATAAATAAAGAATTTTTTTTTTTTTTCTTTTTTTCTCAAAGGAAAAATACACACGCTAAAACGTAAAAGAAATAAAAATTTAATTAAATATTCAAAGCACAATACAACTTGTTAAATGAACAACAACAAAAAAAAAAAAACTGTACATAACTCATTTATCCATCAATTTAATTTATTGTGGCGCCAATTGATTTACATCGTTGTGATTTTCGTTTTATTTTTTTTTTTTTTGTTGTTGTTGTTTTATAATTTATTAAATTTTTTTTTCGTTTTTTTTTTATTTGATTATCTTAAAATCATGTTACAATTATGTTTTCGTTATTGTTATTTGATTACTTGAGGTATTTTTTTTTTTCTTGTTTAAACGTTTTTTATTAAAATTATTAAACAATATTATTTATGATTGAGTATTTACTATATAGACAAACGCCCACAGACAATTTATATTAAAAAAAAAAAAATATATATATATAACCTACCGATGAGATAAGATTAATTATTTTTAATCGAATAAAATTAATATGCGAAAGTACTTTTTTTTTATTATTATTATTCTTATTATTTTGAGTGTTAAATATTAAAATGATGCTGAGGTATTGGAATAAAACGTTTACAACTTTCTGTTATTATTATTTCTGTTTTATTTAAAAAGTAAATTATGACGTTTCAACAATGTAGAGTGACTGGAAACAGATTAAACAGCATAATGAAATTATCTGATATTACAAAAAAAAAAAGAAAAACAATTTTTTTTTTTTTGATTATAATTAAACAAATAAAAATCATAAAAAAACTATTTGATGATTAAACATATTTTATTAATCATATTTATAATATCTAATAAATGCATATTTTTATTTTTAAAAATTAAAATCACCCGCTGTTTTCATAATTAAAATATAAAAGAATATTTTAATACAATAGAGATGAAATTTGAATAATTTCTAAATAATTTTTATTTATTTCAAAACGATTGTTTATCCATTTAGAAAAGACATTTTATACAAAAATTTCCATCGATAAGGAATTGGTTTAATGTGTTTTTTTTTTTTTTTTTTTTTTTTTTTATGTGGAAAATATTTAGGTTTAGAATTTTTGTGTGTGTGTTTTTTTTTTTGTTTGTTTGTTTAAACGCAATGAACCTTTAATGATTTCTTAGAAAAACACATGGAACTAACATTCAAGACATTAGAAAAAATATTTCGAAAAAAGCCTTAGCGCGATTTGTATTAATAAGAAATTATTTCCGGATCTTTTAAGAAATTTTTTCTAACTAAACCAAATCTTTTTTTAATAGTTTTATATTGAATTCCCTCTAATTCCTTACAGGATTTATCAATTCTAAATAGAGTCGGAGAGCCTTGAACAGTTTTATGTCAGTTACACAATAAATAATTTTATTTTATTTAAAAAAAACTTCAGAAATTACCACAATTAAACACCTGAAAATGGAGATTTCACGCATAGTTTAAGCTTAATTTAAATAAATTTCCTTTTTTAACAATTTCTAAAAAAAACCTTAAAAAATTCTAAAGTTTTTTTATGTCAAATTTCCTGAATATAAGTTTCCGGCCTAATAAACCACCTAGAATAACCAGAACAAACAATCAAAACAGTTATTAATTTAATTAATGTTTGAATAAATTTATTATTTAATTTTCCGGGTTTAACTATAAAAAAATTAAAAATCACTTTACCACGACTAAAATTTCCAATTTATTATTAATAAAACAATAAATTAAAATAGAATAAATAAATAAATATTCAAGACAGCAAAAAAAACAAAAAAAAAAACTATTTAACTAAGAATAACAAATAATTAACATAAAAATATGCAATTGCTGTGTAAATATAATATAAATTTTATTTATAATGTATACAAGAAATATTAATTATATTTCTTTATATTATGCTTGTGCTCATCTTTAACAAATAGATAATAGTGGAAGAAGAAGAAGACGAAGAAGAAGACGAAGAAGAGGAAAAAAAAAATGGCAAAAATCGCGCACAGGTACAAACAGTAACATTTTTTCAAGACTTTACACTTTTATTTATTTATTATTTATCTTTCCTATTTATTACTTAATTTTAATAAATAATACATTTATTTATTGTGATTTCTCTTTATTTTTAATTATTTAAAACACAAAAAAAACGTGAACAAATATTGATTAAGAAAAAGGAGAAAAAATTTTTATTACAACGTTATGCTGTATTCTTCATTTTTTTTTTTTAAAGGATATGTAAAGGATTTATTAAACACCTGGAATAGTGTAATAATTATTAATTTTTCTTTTGTTCACCTTGAAATTATTATTATTATGGAAAAGAGTGAAAAATAAATAAAATAAACTAAAAAGTAAGTCACGTCAATTGTCAGCAATTTATCCATGTTTAAAAATTGTGAAATGTATTTTTCATTTTTGCAAAGATCTTAACCTTAAGGCTTAAATGCTTAAGGCGTTTTAACAACTAAATACAATAAATCAGTTTATGTGAACAAAAAAAAAAAAAAAATAATAATAATAATAAAAAAATAGGAATGACTTGTAATAGGATGATCTGATTTGGTGGCAATAGCCGTGTTTAGTATAACTAAGGTCATGTTAATACATTTATAATAAAAATTTACATATTACAATATTTTGTATTGTGTATACACAGAGTAAATGCTTTTATGCATTTTTATTATTTTAAAAATTACAAAAAAAAAAAAACAACAACCATCAAAATATTATGAACGAAATTCAAAAAAATCATTCAAGACATTTTTGATTTCTTGTTTCGCTTTTTTTTTTTTTTAATTTTTTTCTTTCCGATTATTAACATCTTAATTTCAGAAAAATGTTTTTTTTTTTATTTTCGATGCCTTTATTTAATACAGCCTGTCGCATTGTTTTTACACAAACAACACGAAAAAAACGAAACGAAACGTAACGTAAAAAGGCACACCGAAACCACATCATCCAAACGAGACGTGTTAAATATATGCCATAATTTTATTGCATTAATTGAGCAAAGAAAAAAGAAATTTATTTACGATAACAAAAAAGATAAAATAAGAACAAGAACCAATTATTACATCAAAAGGTATTCGCGACGATGACGATGATGATGATGTTGATCGTAATTTTAATTTTAAATTTTTTTAATATCTGTCTGTTGTTGTTACTTTTACGATAACGTAAAAAAAAAAAAAACAAAAAAAAAAGAAAAGAATTATAATAAAGGGGGTTAAATGCTTAATGCAGAATTATAAAAAAAAAAGAAAAAAAAAAAAAACAAAACCGAAAAACCAGAAAGATAAAATTGTTAATAAAATTTGACAACAGACATTGAGTTTTATTTTTAGATTTTGCTTTACTTTACTTTACTTTACTTTACTTTAAATTAACTTCACTTTGAGCTTTCAATTAATTCTTTTTTGTTTTGTTGTCTGCATAATAGGATTGTTGCTTAAAAACAATACAAAAAAAAAAAGTTTTAATACCGGAGATGAGATGTATCGCCGCAACTAGGTAGAAATTTTATTATTTTTTATTTTTTTTTTATTTTTTTTTTTTTTTTAATTTCTTTTAAACTTTAATTGAGACTTTCTTAAAACAAAAAGTTAAAGACAAAAAATTATAGAAAAGATACGCAAATAAAAGCGATAAGACAACAAAGAACTTCCTTAATAGAGACTACAAGCTATTCAGCTAATAATATCTATTTAAATGATTGACATTTGCCGCAAGTAATTTTTTCTAATAATAATTACAAATAAAACACAGAGTGTTATTAATAAATTGGATTAATAAAAAAAACACACACACACACACACACACACACACACACACACATACATACAATAAAAAGACTAGAGAAAATATATAATTGACACACCCTATATACGTTATTAATTTATAATTTAAAAGAAGCAAAAGTTTCTTTAAGCAAATGTCAATGTCAATGCGTTGTGGGTAGAAATATCATTTTCATATCAAAAAAAAAAATAAATAAATAAATTGTTTTTATTAATTACGATTAATTAAACTTGTTATGTTAAATAGTCAATGATTAATTTAAGAAAAAAAAAATATTTTTTTTTTGATAGATTAATAAACATGACAAGTGTTAAATGACAGAGAAATATAATTTTATATTTTCCCTTTTCTTAAAACTGAGTGAGTTTTATTCATAAATTAATTCCCGAAGAGATATATCATGACGATGCAGAAAGGAGGTTTTTTTTTTTTTTTTGGTAAAAAAGTGTGTTTAACTGTGACACTTATCTGTGATTTCTGAATTATTTAATAACCGCACAGTCCGACTCTGTACCTAGTCTAGTAATGCAAGAGAACTTTACATCGAAGCTTCCTAAACACGGCCACAATATTCCATACACAGATGTCTAAATAAATTATAAATGCAGACAAGAAGGAATGAACTGATAAAAGTTGTTAATAACAAATTTAACGCAATATCTACCCCGGAAAGATCGATGTCTTATTGAATTTCAGCTTCAGAATTGTCGTTTCAAATAAATCTTTAATTTGTAATCATTAAAAACAGCGATCTCTATACGCATAAAAAGATAAAAAAACTAAATCGATAATACATTCACTAATTAACTAGCATATGCGGAAGTTTTATACAAGAAGAAAAAGGAAAACCCATTATTTTTTTCATCAAGAGTATCAAATATCACATTACTAATGATGCTAATTCAATATAATTAATTACTTTTGAACGTTTTTTTTTTTTTTTTTTAATTTATTTCACTTCACTCACGAGACTTTTAATTGCTAATAACATATTTTTTTTTTTTTATAACCCACAGTGAAATAAATTTTCCCTTTTCTTATTAAAAAAAACTACAGTACAATAATAAACCACGAATATATTTATAAATCAATTAAATTAATATTAGCTATTAGCTATTAATTTAAATACAAAATTCAATTAAACAAAAAAACATTTTTTTTATTTTTTTAATATTAGAAATTTTACAAACACTTTCAATTAAGTCATCATCACGTCAATCAATTATTTTGTATTTTTGTTGTTGTTTGAATTTTTTTTTCATTAAGTATTATTATGTTGCTGTTACTTTAATTATTATTATTATTTTTGCAATAAAAGAAATTAAATTAATAAATAAATTTTTTTTATAAATTATATAACTGGAGGTAGGTTATTAATGTGTTTTGTTATTATTATTATTATTATTATTATTATTACAATTATAATTAATAATTAATAATTTTCACTTTTTTTTTTTTGTTATTGAATTTTAAATCTTTAAAATGTAATTAAAATCGTGAAATTTTTATTTTATTCATAATGAAAAGCTTTTAATTTACACAATACGAGTTAAAATGAAAGACAAATAATTTCAATGACATTGGGTTAATAACATTACAATGATTTTGTTTACACTGAATAGCATAAAACTGTCCTAAGGTTTTTTTTTCTTTTCTTTTTTTTTTTTGTAATAAACTCTGCGAAACTTTATGAATTTTAATTTAAAAAAAAAAAAAAAAAAAAAGTGTTCGGACCTTGGTTTTATTGTGTCAAAATATTTGACACGGAAGTAACACAAAGCAGATGTTTTTTCTGCTTTAATAAATACGAAGACGAAGACTTGTATGCTCCGAAATTATGATTTATTATTATTTATGCGATCCGATAAATATTTGCCGTGAGGTGGAATCAAATTTTGTTTGTTTATAAATAAAAATTTCCTTGTTTAAGTCTTCTGTTTTACAATAGAAAACGAACCCGAATTACTTTGTATTTTTATCCTGTAGCGTAATACCATGACGAAAATTCATTAAATTTTGGTTTTTTTATTTATTTTTTATTTTTTTTATTTTTTTTATTTTTTTTCCAAATATTTGTTACAAATTTTATGTACATTGGTCATGTTATCCAGTTTATTATTTAATTACAAAAGTGAATGTACAAAATAATTTGTATTCTTTGTTTGTTATTTTTTAACCATAATGAATGCGTGTATTTCAAAGAAAAGAAAGAATTATTAAAGGTAATAAAAAAATTAAAAAATTAACATCAGTCATTACAAAAATACAATAACACAAATAATCAGGAATCAGTCATACAAATATGCAATAATTTCAGTTTATACAAAATACACTTTTGGCCGTTAAATCGTTTTTTTTTTAATTTAATTCCATCAATGCGCGCTGTTGTAAAAAAAAAAAAATCATTTTTTTTGTTAACAGTCATAACGAAGAAAAATTTGTTAATTTTTTAATTGTTACAAATTATTCGGTTCATTAACATGCTCTGGATTTAATTAATTAAAATCGTTGGTGATGATTTTCAACTGTGTTAATCAACTGTGTGAGTTTAATTAATACGAATTTTTAAAAAAGAAGTCTAGCTTAAATGAGCTTTAATAACTAAATCAGCATTAATGAGTTAAGCAGGTTAGACAATTTAAAAGCTACAAAAGATACCAAAAATGCAAAACGTAAGCTTTTACTGCGATTTTTACTGAAGCAGCAATTTTTAAAATTAAATCACCATGCATTTCTGGTTCAAATAGAAAAAAAAAATATATTAAAAAATTACCTACACGGTGGTTTAATTTAATTTTTTCTATCAAACTTAATTATGAAAATCTGTTGACAAATTAAATCTTCAAAAGAAAAGAAAAGAAAAAACAAAAATCTCTCGTCAAAACTTAGCCAAAAAGCTTGATTTTAATTTAGCTGATTTACTGTCTAGTTCCAGATCAAAAAAAAAAAAAAAATAAAGGATTTAATAACGACTTAATAAAAGATCTTAAATCTTGTCAATTATTACAAACAAAAACCAGATTTATTCGTGATACATTTATCCTTCACGACGTTAAAAAAAAAAAAAAAAAAAAACTTTTTCGACAGCGAAATTTAACTTTTTTGTGTTTTTTTGTTTGTTTGCCAAATCTAATCTGACTTTAATCTCATTTATTTAAATTTAAAAGATTTAATTATTGTTTTTCATTTCATTTTTATATTTTTTGTTTTTTTTTTTTTTTACTTACAGCACATTTTGATGTATCCATTATTTCGACATCAGTTGTAACATTGTCAAAAGTAACACTGTGTCGGTATAAGAAATCTAAAAAATAAAAAAAAAAAAAAAAAAATTAGATGAGAAAATTAATAAAATAAAATAATAAATGGTTTTAGGGAAAATTAAATAAATTATATAAAATTTTAATTCAAATAAATAAATGCTAAAATTGCTTAATCAAAAATAAATCTATTATTGTTTGGATTAAAAAGAAAAACAGAAAGAAAAAAAGCCAACATATCGAAGAAAGATTAAAGAAAAGAAAAGAAATGAAATGAAAAGAAAACAACAAGTAATGAACTCTGTGACATGACATGCACAACTTAACAGGCACAATGTAAAAGAAGAAAAGAACAAACAAACAACAGGTGAAATGACTTGAATTTATTTGATTGAATTAAAGAAAATAATAATAATAATAAAAATGAAAAACAGAATAATCAAAAACAACAAAAAACATGAATTCTTTTTTTTTTTTTATTTATTTAATTCGTTACTTTTAATTATGCAACCAAAATACACGTTTTGATTGTCGCCGCCGTATTGTTTTTTTGTTTTATTTCATTTCCTTCTTTTCTTTTATTTTTCATGCATTTTTAATTTTAATTACCTATTTACTTATAATAACAGGATTAATTAAAACAATCAAACACAAATCACAATGTCCTTCAAATCATATAATAACCTTAAAGACAAAAACAATTTTTTCGTTTATAATTTGAATTAATAATGAAAGAAACCAATTAATAAATTTCAATTAAAATTAATTTATAATCAATAATAAAATATAAAAAAAAAAAAAATTCCAACCACTTTATAGATGGTTTAATTAAACTTGATTTTTTTTTTAACACTTTATAATTAATTATTTTAATTATTCAATTATTAACTAACAAGTTTTTATTAATCATACCGGCATTACACAACATTTACCGGCAAATACAATAAATATTTTATTACAAAAAATAATTCCCATCAAATCTAACAAATAAACAAACGATAGAGATAAAGAAAAGAAAAGAAAAAAAAAAAATAGAAAATTTAATTAACAATATACAATACTTTGTTGCATAGAAATATATGGATATGAACGTATATTGCTGTACATTTATTGATTGAACATCAAAAAATTAATTTTTAGTCATTTTATTGTAGAATGTGTTCTGTATTATTCATCTATTTACACATCTTCAATCATATTCAACGAGACAACGATGCATAATTAATAGGAAAATTAGGTTAAAATAATGTAAACACGTTTTGTTTTATTTTATTACTACGGTAAATAGAAAAAAAAACAACTGCAGTGATGAGTTTTCTTTAATTACTTTAATTAATCAATTTTTTATTTTTTTTTTCTATCATTTTAATAAGAGCTGTAATCAAAAAATTTATTATTAATTATCAAATGTAACAAACATATAGGATGGTTATAAAGTAACAACGTTACATGTAATTCCACTGTAATTACTCTACATTGCAGGCATCATAAAATTACGTAAAATGAAAACAAGTTAAATAAATTTATAAAAAATTACCATTGATTGTTGAAAACCGATAAGATAAAAAAAAAACAACAACAAAAACCGAATATAATCGTGTAACAAAAAACAATAAAATAAAAATTATATAATAATTAAAAGTTTATTAGACAATTTACACAGATTAATAAACATAATTAATTATGATTTTGGTTATATTTATTTAAAAAAAAAAAAAAACATGAAAGGAGAATTTAAAAATGAAAAAAATGTCCCAACATAATATTAATTAACTTATTTATTATATAAATATTTATAATTAATGGTTATACCATACCTGTGTTTATGCTTTTGTTATTATTACACCAGTTATTCTAATAATTTTATCGATCAAGAGAGAAAAAACAAAAATGCAATCAAATTCAGAGAGTAAAACCGAAAACTGTTTAAAAATTTAAATTATTTCGTTTTACTTTAAAATAAATGTAATAAACGCTGATTTAGAGGCTTTAATGTTGCCAACTTTGTTTAAATTTTTTTTGAATCAATGAAAATTTGGCACTACCTTCTTAGACTCTCTAGATGATCTAGAAGAAGTAGAGAGTGGACTTTGGTTTCAATTGAAAGATATTGAACACTGTTATGAAAATCCGTAAGAATTCATAAAAATTTACCATTAAGCCTTTAGGAAAATCCATATTAAAATAATAATTAAGTTAAAAATGTGCGAAAAAAGATGCGATCTTCTAGATCGTTTTGAGAGTCTAAATCGGTAGTTAATATCGCCAATTCAGGACTACTAGTACCTTTAGAATACGCTGAAATAAGAGAATTAGCTGATTTACAAAATACAAAAAAAAAAAAGATCAATAAACCGATACGAAAATTAAACAAAATTAACCAAATTAAAAATAGATTTCTTCGCTTCTTATATTAAAGTTTATGAAAAATAGCAGCTAACTTAGGTCTACCGCGTTCAGTTCAGTTTCGGTTTTACACGCTGATTAATTGTAATTACAACAGAAATAATAATAATAAAGAAAAAAATAAAAAATATAACTTAATTATGAAATCTTTTAAAACCAACAACTAATAAATAAAAAATCGTTTAATTAATTTTTTATTGTTTATAATTATTTATGAAAATTTTTCATATTAATAAAGTCGATACATAAAAAAAAGAAAAGAAAAATACTTGAAAACAAGATTAATAGCTAATGATAAAGGTTTAAGTATGTTTAACGTAATTATACGTAAGCATAAACATGTGCACCGATTTTTATTTTTATGATTTATTATTAAAAATTAATAATTTTTTTTTTTTTTTTTTGTCTTTTATTTAACTTCTAACCTAAATTTATGAACTAATGTCATCAGTTTTTTTTTCCCACTTATTTCGTTATGCAATAAGTTTTTCTTTCATTTAAAGGTAAAGATAATATTTGTAACCACGAGATGAGACATTCAATTATAATCATAAATGCCATAAATACAATGAAAAAAAAAAAAAAAAAAAACTATAAGCAATAAATTTCAAGTAAAATTAAAACTGACAACAGTAATTTTTATAAATTATAAATAAATAATAAAGTTGAAAGGTTTTAAACATGACTTAAGGATTAAACAAATCAATAAATTTGTTAATTATTTTTCTTTTTTGCTGTTTTTCTTTTCTTTGTGACCATTATCATGGTACAGGGTAGAGAATTTTTTTTTTTTTTTTTTTTTTTTTTGTTTACACCTTTGACATTAAATTGCGTGATTCACGTAACGTTCGTAATAAATAATAAATTAAATTGGGTCGTAAATATTATAATTAATAAAAAAAAAAAACAAACAAAAATTCAAGGTTACATACAATCATTTTTTAATTATTATTATAAAATCCTTTTTTTCTTTTTTTTATTAAACCGATAAGATTTACTACAAATCGAATATAAATAATTAAAAAAAAAAAATATTTATATATAGAAATCCAGTTTAATCAAATAAACTGTTGTCAATTATCAAGTTCAATAAATATAATTAATAAATAAAAAAAAAAGTAATTAATTAAAAAACACTATAATTAAATAAACTATAATTACGTTTGCCATATTTTTTTTCTAATGTCACAAGAACACACAAAATTATTAATTAAATTGTATTGAGTATTTTAATGATAAAACTGAGTAATACTAATTGTACTCAGTTAAGTGACTATAAGTGTAAAAAAATTTGGGTCATATTTGATTGCATATACATTGTGCTGTTACTTGTTATTCTTATTTCTCCTTTAATTTTTAAAATATTTTTTTTTTATTTTAATATATATAATCAATTTTGTACAATCGTACACTCATCATTATGAATTATTAATTAATTAATTTTCTATCTATACAATAATATATTTATTATTTATTTATTATTTATGTACCCCCACATATGTATCCATTGCAATTAATTATTATATTATAAAAAATTATATTTGTTAATGCAGTTAACATAAATATAAGTGGTAAACATATTATTATTATTATTATTATTATTATTATTAATAAAAAACAATTATTTATATATATATTTTACATTTAAAACAGCATTAGCATTAATCAATTTATTAACATTTCATCAGTATTAATTAATATTATAACATGAACGCGGTTCAATTTTAATTAAAAAATAATCTTTCTTTTAAAGAAAAAAAAAATAAAATAAAAAAAAAAATAAACCTATTAAACCTCACTAATTAGAGAAAGTAAAATAAAACTATATTCAAAACTAAAATTCATTTTATGCTTAATTACAAAGTAATACTCATAATAATAATAATAATAATAATCATAATGTACATTTACTAATTAACACTATGTAATTTATTATTTGCAAAATATATGGATAAATAAAGGTCAAGTACATTGTTATTGGTGTATGTTTGAAGAACACTTCTTAAAAATATAATTAAATTTTTGGAAAGCTTCTTAGATAATTATACAATCACTAATAACAAATAATTGAAATAAAATATATATATATTTAATTTAACTATAATACAGATATTAAACGTTGATTATTATACAAATATATAAAAAAAAAAAATAAATAAAAAAAAATACTAATATGCAATGTAGAAAAATACATTCTTGGAATAAATGCAACAGTCAGAGATGGAAAAAAAGCTTTAAGTATTTAATATGAATTTAAATTAAAAGTAAACTTTAAATCGTGTCGTTAAAATATTTTAATTTTTCTTTTTGTTTTTTTTTTTTTTTTTTTTCCTATACCTTGTTATTCTTTGTTTATTTCTTTTTGCATTATTTTATTTTTTAGACTTTTAATTAAAGTAACATGCACTTAAACTGTGTAAAAACTGTTGTTGTTGTTGTGGTTTTTTTTTTGTTTCTGTTATTTTAAATTATTCGCTTCATCCTTAACGTTTAAAGATATAAATTTTTATTTTTTGTTTACCTTTTCGTTGTTGCTTTTTTTTTTTTTTTTTTGTTGCTACTTGTTTTATTTTACCACTTTTTTAGTTCATTTTAGCAGATCTAGCATAATAATAATAATAATAATAATAAGTAAAATGTAATTGAATAATAAAGCAACATTAAGGTATAAAATGATTTTTTTTTTTAATTTTATCCAATAACAAAATCAAATTAGGATACTTTTGTTTAAAAAATATATAAATATATATTTGTTTATTTATTTATTTATTTATCTTTGCCTATATACAATATATAGTTTCGAATTGAATTTAATTGAATGCAGTGGATTGAAAGCAATGGATTATTATACCAAAGACTTAGTTTTCGTTATATTGTATGTAGGCTTTTTATTATTATTTCTTAAAAGCTGTTGTTGTTGTTGTTGTTATTTTATCGATTAAATAAATAAGAATATAAATATTTAACACATTTATTTAATTAACGAAAACAATTAATTTTTTTTTTTGTCTTTATTCATTATTTATGCGGATTTTTTTTTTTTTTTTTTTTTAGTTGTTCTGGTTCTTGTTTAACAATAAAAAAGTCGTTTTTATTACTTTTTATAACGTGCATAGACTAGACGAAAGGTATCATAAAGTTGTCAAATCTAATGAAACACCTTATGTTCAAAGAAATTTTTGTTTAAGTTTTATTATTCGTGCATTAATATCAGTGAGCTTAAAACAATCAGAAAAGGATATCAGAGCTTTTTTTTTTTTTTTAAATATAAAAATTTAATTAACTTCTAACTGTAAAATAATCGTAAACTACCTTAACTCTCTGCTAATAATTTTTTAATTAAACAACAACAAAAAAAAAAAAACTCTAAAATACATTCACTATCATTATGAAAGTAAATTCTTAAATCAAATTAACTATTCAGTTTGAAAGAAAAGAAAAGAAAAGAAAAAAAAACAATAAAATTAATTCATTCAATTTAATAATTGGTTGTTTGGTTGGAATAAAAGAAATTCTATTCACTTAATGATTTTTATCATAATTGATAATTAAAAATTTGTTTAAAAAAAAGAAAAGCAACATACATACAATAGAGTTTGTTATTCTTATCGTAATTTAACTAGGACATTCTAATTTCTTTTTGCCTATTTCTATAAGGAAATTAATTTAAAATAAATAAATAAAAATTCATTTGATTAAAATATATAAATAATAATTAAAAGCGGAACGTTGTTAATTAAAAAGTTATAAAAAAAAAAAGAAAAAAAGAAGAAATTTTTGTAATCATTTAGAAAGTTTTCTATTTTTTTTTTTTTCTTTTTATATAATTTTGTGTATCAATTTCATATTATTTATTTCATTTTTGGATAAACACCCGGGTTCAAGAATTTTTTATTATTATTAATCAGTAACCGTAAGTTTTCTGCTTAACTTCTTCGATCTTCTTGTTATTAAGAAAAAAAAAAAACAGTTTTGCATTTAAACTTTAATTACAACTTATTGCAACTATATCTTTGACGAAAAAAATAAAAAAAAAATTTCTATTATTTATTGAACGAAATATATGAATAAGAAGATGAAGAAAAAGAAAAAAGAAAAAGAAAAATGCATGATCAACAACAATATTCATTATGTCTAGCCTCATATGTCTATAAACAATAATAATGAATGATTTTTATATATCAATAGACCATTATTATATCGCCTTAAGTTAGAAAATGAAAAGCAAAGTATTAAAAGAGAAATGGCTATTTTGACTATATGATATGAAAATTATTACTATGAAGCGTTTTTTTCTTTTTTTTTCTTTATTATTTTTTAAATAACGAACGCATTTTTTATAAATAACAAAAACAATTATCAACAATTTTAATGAAAATTGTTTTTACGTGGTTTTTTTTTTGAAATAAATTCTTACTAATAAGCGGAATTTATGTAAATTTTCCACTGTAATTTCTATTTTTATTTTTTTAGGCAGAGCTGTGCTTTGGATTATTATTATTATGATAATTTCTGCTTAAATTTTGTCAACAAGTATGATAAATAGAAGGCAAGGAATTATATTAGAATTTCAGGAATTTATTCTAGAAGATAACGTTTTTATTATTATGGTCGGTATAGGTCGGAACAGACACAGCATTTATAAAATTAAATGCTTAAACCACGATTAGATATAGAAAACAGATCCAGAGCTTATTCAAAATTTTATTGGGTAGATTTTAAGTCATTAAGACATTAATTTTCAGCTTGAAAAAAACTTTACAAGAGGTAAAGTTCTTCCACTTTCATAAAAAAAATCCACGGTTCCAAATGTACATTGAAAAGCCTACAAGACTTTTTATTATTTGTTATCAAATTAAATTTATTTTAACGAATCTGCTAATACAATAAATTTAAGCTTTAGCTGTTAAATCTAACTTGAACCACAGTTTTAAGTTCGATCCGCAAAACAACTAACCGCAACTAGAACGTTAATTATTTTATTTTTAATCGTAATCCTTTTAACAGCACAAATTCTTGTTATACGAATAAATATCAGTTAAACTCATTCATCAATAAACTCAATAATACAGCCCTGATAAAATAATTAACAATTTAAATATGTTTATACTGGACAGAGTAACAAATTTCACAAATAATAAAAAAAAAAAAATTATAATAATTAAGTTAGAATAGTCTATGGAAAACAAATACAAAAAAACCAAAAACCGAAAGAAAAAAAAAATCCCTTAATAAATAATAATTGTAATTTACATAAACAATAATAATTGTAATTTATAGATTTTGATTATTAATAATTTATTTAAGCCACATTATTTATGATATTAATAAAGAATAAAATTAATGTGTGGTCGCGTTTCGTTGATTTTGCTTTATTTTCTTCTTTTTTTTCTCTCTCTCTCTCTTTATTGTCTTATAAATTAAATTAATGATTAATAATTTTCATGTTTAAAAAAAAAAAATTAAGGAAACTACTTATATTTATTATTATTATTATTATTTCTGCTTAATAATCAATTTTAATTTATGTGAAATATTAAAAATTGATTTTTGAAAACAGAAAAAAAATTAAAAAATGTCACAATCGAATAAAATTCCTATAAATAATCAACAGAATAAAAAATGAAAGTAATATCAATAATGAAATTATTTATTTTTAGCATAATCAGTTGGAAGAATTCTTATAAATTGTATTAGACAAAAAGAAATAACAAACATTTCCAATTAATTGATTTTTATTCCATTCAAATATATATGACTTAGTGCCTTATAAGAGTTTAAAACTTTAAAATTCTTATGCAAATTTTAAACAACAACAACAAAAAAAAAAAAAAAACAAACGATTGCATCACAGCTTGATACGAAAAATATTTTCCATTATTTATATGAAAAATAATATTAATTATAATGCACCCTGTTATTTTACATTTTAAACGTGATTTCCGGTTTATGTTTTATTGTTTTAGTTTTTGATGGAAAAATAAATGTTTTTATTTTTTATTTTGTGTCATAATAACTAAAACTAAAATGTCTAGCAAATTTCTTATTGTTCTAGTTGAATAAATTAGGAGAAAATAAGAGGAATTAGATTAAAGAAGAATAATAATAATAATAAGAACTCATTCTATCAAGTAATGACATATTGTATCAAATGATCAACGGAATCAACGGACAAGACAATAAACAATTGTATTAAAAGGTAAATAAAGAATTCATGTGACAAGGTAATAGTCATTTAATGTCAGCATAATTGATTAAAGATTGACTTAAATTTATCAAATAATTCGTGATTTTTATAAACTAGATTCTTAAGAAGTTTTCTTTTAATTCTTTTTTGTGTGTAAAGGAAAAGTCTCTCTTTTTTTCTGCTTACAGTTATAAAACATAGAATTTAATTCAATTATAAAGTGACGTTTGATCAATACCAACTACTATATTGATTAACAAAAATTAATTTGCTATAAAAAATAAACAATGATACAATAATGTCCCTTTTTACAATGATTAAAAAAAATAAAATGTTTAAGAAAAATAATTAAAAGGTAAAAACATGACTTAGATTATTGCAATGTAAGTAATGTTAAAGAATAAAAAAACGATTAGACATAAATCAAACAACAACTTTTTAACGTAAAACAGTAAAGTTAATTTTAATTCTTTCACTTGAGCTCGTTTATTTTCGTTTCTTTCTTTATTATTATTATTATTATTTAAATACCATTTATATTATATTATAGTACATAAATTGTTTGTTGCTTTTCGTGTTGTTATTATTTATTAAAGAGACATACAAAAACTAAAAAAAAAAAAATTTTAAATAGCAAAAAAAAAGTCACTTTTTTTTTTTTTCGCAATGATTTTTCATTTCTATTATGAAATATAAAACAATTTTTTTTTTTTTTTTTTTTATAAATATGTATTGAATTATAGAAACTGTATATTACGGAAACTGGAAGACATTTAAATTATTAGCTTAACATAAGTATAATAAAAAAAAAAAAAAATAAATGCATTGTGGCGGCAATGCGATAAAAAAAAAACGAAATGAAATTGTCCACAACTCTTATTATGAAAAGACACTAAATTTTATTAAATCGTTTCCTCTTTTATCGTGTAACCGAATTGTTATCAGAGAGTTATTGTCAGTTTCTTTTGTAATAGAATCTATACCGACAATTGTCATCGTAAATTATCCTTTGGTTTTCATATCCACAAAACGCATTATACAAAGTTGACATCATGTTATTTATTAAAGTTTTTATTATGAATAAAGCAGGATTTAACACTTTGTTTCTCTACATTTTGTAGCTAATTAATAAAAAAAAATCTAAGTATAATACATATAAAAAAAAAAATCAACGTACTACTAATTATAATTTAAATTAAACAATCATTTTATACTAAAAGTAATTAACAGATAATCTAGAAATAAAATTAGATGCAACTGGCATAATGAACGGAATATTATTTTTGCAAAAATAAAAAAAAAAAAAAAAAAAAACGGCGGCTATGGTGTCAGACATCAAAGCTAGCTAATAAGAAAAACTATTTGTTTAAAAAAGAATTGCATTATGGAAATGAGTTAATGGTTCTAAACCAATGATACTTTAAACGTTGACTTAAATTACTTTGCATTTGGCGTTGAAAATAAAAAATACGGTAACGTTACTCGTTTCGTTACACTACACAGAATAATTACATTAGTACTCCGTTATTTCACACTGTAACAAAATAATTTTATGATACTTTACGTTAAAACATAACTTTCAGTGATGAACCTGAAATTTCTCTAATTAGAAAACAAAATTCCGGGACAAATATCGTTTCTCGTAACGTAACGATGCCGATTTTAATAACGTTATTACACAGTTACGTTACAATAACTATTCAAAACACTGTCACAATGTAAAAGAAAGTGAACCATAGAAAACATTCATTGAAAAAACCGTTCTTTATGGTTTTCTACTCTGTCGAAATCGCTACATCTAATACAAGAACAAGTACAAGTACAAGTACTTATTTAAAGAGTACAAGAATAAAAGTTAATTTTTTTTTCCTTTCTGTATTTCTTTCTTTCATCTAATGATAAATTTTTTTTTTATTGCAAATAAACTTTGATATTTTAAGCTACTGTAATTTTATATAAAAGTATTTATTAAGAATAAGAAATTTTTAATGTTTTTTTTTTTTTTTATATTAAATCATAAGGAGAAAATCGTTTTCATTTCAAATTGATTTATTTACGACAACATCTAACCTTTTTTTGTATATATATATATATATATAAATTTTTTTATTATTATTATTATTATTGATTTATGAGTTCTTGCAATATTTAACGATGATTATTATTATAAATAAATAAAAAGAAAAGAAAACATTTTATTCTATAAAAATTGTACAAGAGAGACAAAATAAGAATTATTTAAATAACGGTTTATTAGTGATTAATAAATTTTACTTACACTCAATTTTATAATAAATAGAATCAATTAAAAGTAATTTAATGACTTGGAAAAAAGAAAATCGGAAATTTTTTTTTTTGTTTTTATTAAAAATTAAACGTTTTGTCTTGCGGCATACAAATATTTTTAAGGTACGTAATAAAAATTATATTCATGTTTGAGTTCATTAATGGTTGTTTGTTAACAAAAAAATAAATAATAAATAAATAAAAAAAATATATATAAAAAACTTTACAGGATCAGTCCTTTAATAAATAAAAAAAAAAAAAACAATTTTTTTTTTTTTTAATTAATTACCCACATTTATGTATACGAAATTAATTTTAATTTAATATAATTTAAAAACGTGTTAATCGGTGTTTATGTTACAAAAAAAAAAAAGAAAGAGATCAATAAATATCTTGCTGATATATCCTGGTGTATATATATAAATGCTGAAGGTACTTGGTTATTCAATGAGTAAATCATTTACCATTTACTATAAAAATAAAAAAAAAAAAAAAAAAAAACGAAAAAACACTCAACAGTGTTCTTATTAATTGAATGCAATTGAAGCATTTTTTTTTTTTTTTTATAATATTTATTTATTTATTACATTTTTTGTAATTAATTTTTATCATGTTACACATATATATCATTTTATGTGTGTCAATAACCATAATCGTCTGTCTTAAGAGAAATTAAATTCATTATGCTGTAACTTTTTTTTTTTTCTTTTTTTTTTTTTTTTGGACCGCTTAGGGTCGTGTACATGTTTTTATTTCAATTAAACCAAGATGCAATAAAATGTTTAATTTTTTTTTTTTTTTTTTTTTAAGAAAAAGTAATAATCGTAATAACAAATGAACCACACTAACAAGGAAGCGATTTTTATTTTGTCTTATTTTTTGCTGATGCTATGACTGCACCTTTTTCTTTTCGTTTTTTTTTTTTTTATTTTAACTTTTGTGTGCTGTTTTTCGTTACGGCATCTTCGTTTAGTTTACATTTATTATGTATAACTATTAAAAAAAAAAAATAAAAAAATGTTATAATTTGAGGAACAAAAGCACAATTAAATATAATAAAAGAAAACAAAAAAAAAAAAGCTTAAATAATAATAATAATAATAAACAAATGAAAGAAGGAAACATTTTTTTTTTTTTTTTTTTTAAGTTTTAAACAACAGAAAAAACGCCACAAACACCAACCAAGTAATAAAATATGAAGAAAAAGTAAATTTTAGTTAGACACTGGTGACCCCTTTCAATTCAATTGGCAAAAAAAAAAAAATAAAAATAAAACTAACCAACTCCTCCCCAAAATAAAAATAAAAATAAAAAACAAAACCAACTGTAAAAATGCTTTAATGATTATTATCATCATTTTAATGGCACGCAATTATGAAAACAACATTTGCCAAAATGTTTCTTCAAGGAAATGAATTATTATTACACATTTGTTACTTATATTAGATATTTATTGTTTGTAATTTTTTTTTTTTTTTTGCTTCTTTGTGAGCTTTATTTAGCGCCCTGAATTAAAATAAAAAAAATAAATAATTTTTTTTTTTTTTTTTTGCCCATTTATTGGTTAAAATAGTTTTGCAATAAAGATTTATTAAACATATTTTTTTTTTTTTAGTTAATAACTATTTATTATTATTTTTTTTATAATCATTATAACTGGATATATAACTAAGTAGTTTTAAAAATAGATAAATCGTGATTTATATTGACAAACGTTTAGTAATCTAATTACTTATGATTTAGGATTTATAACTTGGAGTCTAACTAAGAATTGGTTTTTGCTACCATGACAATTTAAAGGATTAAAAGTTTAGTTTTATAGGATTGGATAATAAATTGTGAAATTTAAACGACGGTAGAAATTATTATATCAAAGTGCTTATCTAATCTATTTCGACTGTTCGGTGCAACTGTTAAAACTCTTGCGAAGATTCCTAATTTCTACAACAAAATTTTGATTGCAAGATAAAAATATTTCTTATCTTGACCTTTAACTTTACTACTCTTACATTTACTCAATCGTTTTGGTCTTGTTTCAACGTACTTTTCAAGTACGTTTTGTGCCTTAAATAAACGCAAAATCCATTTCTATTAGTTTTTTTTTTTTTTTTTTTTTTGTTAATTAACTTTTGAATATTAAATTCCACGAGAGACACTTTGTTTACAAATAACGCGAACACTTTTTACTAAGAAAAAAACAAACAAACAAACAAACAGCGGCTTTTTCTTCAACAAAACACATCGTCAAAGCAACAATAATAAAAAAAAAAACTAAGTAATTATATAAATAAATACAATAAAAACAGACTAGAAAATGAATCATACAAAACTAAAAAAGCTTTGTAATAAAAAAAAAAAAATAAAAGCTAATGAATAAAATTCCACAGCATTGTTAACCAACAGCAACAAGAAATAACAAATCTATTGAAGGAATGCAATAATAGTAAAAGAAAAAAAAAAACGTAAAAACCACGATAAACTGTGCGCGTGCGGATTTATTTTTTATCTTATTACAAACAAACAAACAAAAAAAAGAAAAAAAATTAAAAGAAGCAAAAATATGCGGAGAAATAAACAAAAAAAAAAAAAAAAAAAAATAGAGAAAATTTGTCAACTATATATTTTGTTATTTGATTTCATCATAAACAGATATTATTCGTGTTCTTTTATTATAATAAAATATTCTTTTGTCTTAAGTCACTTTGTTTTTAATATTTATTCTATCTTATAAGTAATCTTTCGGTTATTTTATTAGGACAAAAAATTGCTTGAAGCATAAAAAAAAAAAAAAAAAATTTATTTGTTTAAAATTAATACTATCTGATTTGTAAAAAGAAAAATTATTATTATTATTATTATTATTATTATTAATATAAAAGAAATATAAAAATCCTTCATATATCTTATCATATATATATATATATATATTTATATTAATAAACAGCTGAAACATTAAAATTAATAAATAATTTATATATAAAAAAAGAGGGAAGAAACCATTTATGTATATTTTTATGTAATATCTAGTAACGACCACAATACACATATTTTTTTTCTGTTTTAAACATAAAATCACAAAATACTTGTAATAAATTATTTAAAAAAAAAAAAAGAAGAAAAAATGAAAACAAAAAACAGTAAGCATAAATTAAAATCATCAAGAAATGGTAAAAAAAAAAAAAAAAACAATAAGAAAAAAAGAAATGAAATGAGATTTATATTTATTAATCACTTTACTTTCAATAATAAAATGTTAAATAAATTAACAAGAACTACAAGAAGCTTAACAGTTGTCAACGGTGTTTTATTTTTTCTTTTTTTTTAATTAATTTTTTTTTTGTGCCTTTTTTTTTTTATTTCTGCAAAAATTTCAAGTTTAATCGTTACTTTTCACTTTTCTGTTGTTTTTATTTAATTTTTTTATTATTTTTAAAATTTTTTTTTTCATAAAACAACATTTTAACACGCTTCTGCTTTTAGTTAATTTTTTTTTTTTTAAGGATGTTATTATGTAACGGTAAGAAGTAGATTTAACGTAAGAAATGTCACTTTATTGTTAATTTAATGAAATTACTAACAATTACACGCATTTATGTTAATATAAATAAATAAAAAAAAATGTTTTTTTTTTATTATAATAAACTTTAGACCATGTATTGTTAGTAAATTCATGTAAAATGACAAATGACATTTCTTACGTCATCGTTACGTTTATTGTGGTTGAATCATAACGATGCATTTTTTTTTAAATACAATTTTAACAAGTACTGTAATCTTTAATCAGCTAAGTAAACGTTATAATCATAATAAATATTCCACACCCTGCTATTAATGAAAGAAAAAAATAAAATACTTTTAATTACTTCAAGACCATTAATATCTAGATTAAAAATGTATAATCAGGTGGACAAGGCCAATAAATAATTATCATAATTAAAATTATTCATAATATATCTTAAAATTTAATTAAATATAGCAATTATTTATAAAATTGATTGATTCAATGTTAAGTTGAATAAAATTTGATAATTTTATTGTTATGCATGTAACAGACTTATGTGTGTATCAAAGGTCATAGAATAAAAAGTCTAATCTAATATTAAAAAAAAAAAAAAAAATGTAATTAACGTTAAACCAGTGAAAAACAATGAAAGGGGTTATTTGTCATATAGGTCACTTGTACGAACAACAATTTTAACATGAAAAATTTTAATTAAACATTTAACGTTTTATCAATGTTTTTATGTAAATAAGTCAATAAACCATAATGACTATTTTAAGATATTTTATCTTATAAACAATACACATATTTATTCCATACCAAAAATCAAAAAAAAAAAAGTTTATCCATTTTATTCAATTAAAAACAATAAAACATGAAATTTGTTTATATTTTTTTTTTTTAAATAATTGTTGTCTTTCTTTCAATGTTAACTTATCTTTAAAAAGTTATCTTTAGCAAAAAAAAAAATAATTATATATACATAAACAAACAAAAAAAAAAAGCACAAGAGGTAAGAAACTTATTCAATTATTAAAAGTTCAACAAGTACAGTAGTTGTTAAAACACGAGGTCGACAATGTTATTATATATAAAAAAAAAAAAAACAACAAAAATAGCATAGAAAAAATCGCAACCAACTAACACAACGATTTATTAAAGAAATTAATAAAAAAAAGCGTAAGTAAAGGTACAAAACACAACTACCAATGTGTTATAATTTTTTTTTTAATTCCTTTATTTTAATAACTAAATTCCGAATAATGCAAAAAAAAAATCAATAATTTTCCAACATTAGAATAGACTGTAAAGTTAAAGAAATAAATTATTTGTTTGTCACAGTAATAAACGTATTTTCTCTTCACATAATGAGTACAGCAGCAGCAACAGCAACAGTAACAGCAGAATATGTTCAAAAATCTAACCATAATAATCATGTAAGAGAAATAATAATAATAATAATAAAGTATGTACATATGTTTTGTCTATACATTTATATACAAAAAAAAAAAAAAAAAAAATATTATTTAATTTTTCCTTCATTTCTATTAGAGATAAGATATAAGATATTTGTTCTTTTAATAATAATAATAATAATAATATACAAATAGACATAATTTGATACACTGAATGATTATTATTATTATTATTATTATCATTAATTATAATAAAAAAAAAATAAAAAATTTGAAATTAAAAATAAAAATGATGACAAAATGAAGGTAAACAATTAAATAGATTTTTATCATTAATAAACATTTAATTTAATAATAATAAAACAAAATGAAAATAACATTATCTTTAACAGTGGAATCTTAATAATAATTAATTAACTATATTCTTAAAAACAATTTATATACAAAAAAAAAAAAAAGATTATTAACAAGTAAGAGATGTTTATTGGTAAAAAAAAAAAAAAACCTCGCCAATATTATTACATTTGATGGTCCATTGACTTTATCATATGCAAAAATGTTTTTTTTTATTATTATTATTATTATTATTAATAAAAACTGAGTAAAAGATTTGTTTAAAAATAGAATAAAATAGTCATGGATCAAGAATATATTGTTCTGATTAAAAGAAGAAGAAAACATAGCTCAGTGGATTTTTACAAATGATATTTGTATCAATCACTCAGCGTTTTTTTTTTTTTTTTTTTTTCTGCTTCTAAAGATTATTTCTTCTATGCCACATATGGTTATTGACTAACAGAAATCAATAATATATTTTATTGAAACATTTTATTCTTAAGTAACGTTTAAATTACCAGTCATCTTTCTATTTACTTCTTATTAATAATCGACAAGATCTTATAAACTTTTTTCGTTTTTTTTTTTGTTTTTTTTTTTTTGTTTAACTTATTATAAATATATAAAATACTATGATGCGTAATATCGTTAACATTATTTTATGTTTATTACTGATTTTGCAAAAAAAAAAAAACAGTCTATACAGACACAAAACCAGATAATGTGTGGGAATAAAACTTTCGATTATAAATTCTTATAAATTATTTTTATTTGATTTGCTCTTGATTTTATCAGAATTTTCTGTTTATATTTATTATATCTATTATATATATTTTCTCTTATTTAAATATAATTTATTTAATTAATTATCAGTAATAACAACAACATACTGTATGTAAATAAAAAAAAAATTCCAAAATTTTATTATTTTTAACTCACCACTTGTTGAACTATATTCACCGATATAACGTTTTGTTAAATATCGTACTGTAACCGCTAAAAAGAAAAAAAAAGAAATTTATTTATTAGAAATAATTAATAAAATGTATTAACAGAAAATATAAATACAACATGTAATTAAGATGTAACCGTTGCCAATAAATCACTTTGATTAAAAGTAACAAAAAAAAAAAAAAAATGTTTTCAATAAACAAAATGATGTAATGCAAAGTGAATGGTGTTAACCAAAAAAAAAAAAAAAATAAAAATAAAAATTCGTGGTAGGTAAAATATTTAGCGTCACATCCTTTTAAACATTTAATTTTTTTTTTTTTACTCTGTGTTATTTGATATTTAATTAACTTTTTTTTTTTTCTTTCCTTCTCTCTTTTAAGCTGTTGAATATTTGCGTATTGCAACATTTGCGTATTTTAATTTTTCATTAATATTGCATTTCAATAATTAATTTTTTTTTTTTTTAATTTTATTTTTACAAATGATTTATAGATGCTTTAGTAATCTTATTATATAAATATTTGTAATAAGTTGTTTTAATTTTTATTGTCTTAAATAGCAAATAGTTTCTTATCATGTAAAATTAAAAAAAAAAAAAAAATAAATAAACAACTTTTCCAACAGACTTTGATCCACTTTTTTTTTTTACATTTTATTTTATATCATTTTTAACACAAAATTGTATGCATAATTATATAAATAAAATAAAAAATTAATTATTTGTCATAAAAAAAAAAGAGAAAAACGGTATAATAAGCAAGAAATTTAACAAAAATTAAAAATGTTGAAAAAAAAAACTACTGTAACTTTTACGGCGCCGTTTATTAAGCATAATTTATGCAATTCTTTATCATTAAAAAATTTATTTTATTAATAAGTTATCTCTTCGCACCTTAAAAGTGAAAATATTAAAAAAAAAAAAAAAACAAATAAATAACTGAGTACCACGGAGAGTAAATATCGTTGAAGAAAACAAAAAATTTTTTACAAAACACTGAATCAACTAGAGAATTACAATAAATCTTCATGGAAAATCCTCATCAGACGTCTTTCCATTAATTAAATTAAATTAAATTGATTTATATTTTTGTGACAGTATTCAATTAAATTTTATACAATATAAATTATTTTAATTAAAACGTTTTTTAATTTAATTAATAAATCTAAAAACAATTTTTTCTAGATTTAATTTAAATTTAAAAAAAAAAATAATAATCAAAATGTTTTCGCTTACAAAATAACTGAGTTGTATTTATGTGCGAAATTTAATTGATAACTAAATAAAAATTAAAATAAAACAATTAAACAAACATGAGGAATTAAGAAACTAGATATGTAAAAATTTGCTTTTTTTTTATTTATCGTAAAACATTTGTAAATGGAATTTATAAGAAACAATTTTAATTTTTTGTATTTTTTGTATTTTTAATCTGACATTTTAAACAAATTAAAAAAAAAATAATAAATAAATAAATTTATATTATTTAGCTTTATAATTATAAATTATATTAAAAATAAATTTATTTTCGCTTTATTAATTTATGTTTAAATATACATAATGAAGGTAAAATTGCGCAAATATTTTTAATTCATTTGATTTTACATTACTTGTATGCTTGCGTAAACAGTGTGTGCTACATATTTCAATAAAAAAGAAACGAAACGAAACGAATTAATTCTTATAATAAGAATTACTGATACCTTAAAAAATAAATAAATAAATAAATAAGAACACCCGGAACACTAACAATTATTAATAAACCAAAAAATAGTCAACGTTAACCAAAAAAAAAAAAAAATTTTTTTTTTATTTTAATCACGATTTTGTATATTCGCGATTTTTAATGGAGATTAGTTTTCAAAATTTTCTATTAATCTTTAAAATATACCGTTTAAATTACATAAGAATATTTAAATTCATTGATTTTCTTATAGAAATTAAGTCAAGTGATTCGCGTTTTTTTTTTTTTTCTTTTTCTTTATCTTTTCATTAAGGTTAAACAAATTTTTTTTTTTTGTTTCTTTTTTGATATTTACTTAATAGAGAATGAGGAATTTTGTGTACAAAGCATGATCATAAATATTGGCGCCAAGAGATTTTCTATATATAAATGAATCACTGACTTTAAAGGAAGAATTTTTTTTTTTAATTAATCGTGTTGCAATAAACCTAAATTAGAGTTATGTGCTGTTTTTACGTGAATCTTTGTATTGTGGTATTTCTTTTATTGATAAAGGATTAAGTCGTGTTACTTATCCTTATAGTGTTACCAATATAGCAAATCATTTTAGCAAATCATCTTGCTGACAGATTTTGTTGTTCATTACGCGCTTTTATCTAGCGGATTTATATCGTTGCGAACTCTTTACGAACTTTTCACATTGTGAATTTTTCTCGTTGCGTTCTAATGTCGTTTCTATCGCACTATAATAACGTGCAAGCCCTGTGCTACACCCTAGAATAGATAATTTACCATCTTTTAAATGTCAAAGAAAAAAAAAAGAAATATTTTCTTCTATAATTTCTTTAATAATAAATTAATTTTTTTTTTTTTTTTTTTTTCATTATTATTAGTTTAATAAATAAATAAATATATATTTAACTTAAACGATACCTTTACAAACAACAACATCAGATTAATGTTTTTTTTTCTTTTTCTTTTTATTTTTAATTCATTTCTTTCATATATATATATATTTTTTTTTTTCGTATAGCAAATATGCTTGCACTGCTGCTATTTTTTAATAACATATGATTATCTATAACGAATTCACGACTTCTATGTTTAAAAATAATAAACTATAAATATTATCATACAAAACATATAATGTTTTATTTATTTATTTATTTATTTTTTTTGTTTAGTTTTTATATTAAATTCAAACAGAGAATAGGTAACTCTGTGCAAGCATATTGAGTTATTTTTTATTTTATTTTTTTCGTTGTTTTCTTTTACTTTTATTTTATTTTTATTTTTTTTTTTTATATTCATATTAAACGAGGATGGATTGCAAAATGTATGCTAAGCTTGGCTTAGGTTTTGAGATACATATTTTATTTTTTTTTTTTTGTTTATTAAATGCTAGAAGCTAGTGTTAATAATGTGATTCAATGAAATTTTGAAATATTTACGCTGAATATTGAGTACAATTTTTCAGGTAAAATTTAACATTGCCAAAAGTAGAATTGTGATACAAAAGCACATTAAATCAGTAATTAATAATAATAATAATAATAATAATAACTTTATAAACAATTACTAGTTAATTAAACGATATTAAATACTTTCCAGCTTAACAATTAACAAATGTTTAATGAGAAATTCTAGTCCGACTCTAGTATTAACAAATATTAAAATAATGTACATAGAACAGCATGACCTGTTTGCAATATTTACAATATTACAACGATAATGATGTAGGTAAATAAAAATAAAAAATGTTTACATTTAAATTTCAAAAAATAAATAAAAAAACTATATATTAAAAATTATGATCGAATTTATTAATAGTTTTTATCGATTATTATAAAGAAATTAATATTTTAATTACATAACGTTTAACATTAAAAGTAATTTTCATAATCGTAAATTATTATTACAAGAAAAAATAAAAGATGTGTTGACTTGGCTTTTTTCTATACTACAAACAATATTCTGAAAGCGTCTTTATTTTAATGACTTAAAGATGATAAAAACTAGAATAATAACAACAAGAAAAGTATTGTTATTATCCTAGTAAAGATAATTAAAGCTTTTTCTACTATTTTTAGTTTGGCTAGTCTTTAGTTTTTTTCTTTCTTTTACTTTTTGTTTTAATTATCTATTTGCTCGTTTTATTACTGGTTGATGATTTAGTTTTATTATTCAACAATTTTTTAAATTAAAACAAATCTATCATCTGTGTCATGTAGGGTTTCCAGTATCGATACTAATAGTATCGGAACTCGATACTTCTAAAGGGAAAAACCAATACTTTCGATACTTAGCATTACATGCTTTTTTTTATTTTTATTTTAACGCTTTTTGAAGAAATAAATGAATTAATTAGTAGGAATAAATGTTTTTTTGAAGCAAGAAAGACGCAAAACATAGTATCGATAGTATCGAGAATATTCTTATACGAAAGTATCGAAGTATCGATACCAGCAAAATGCTCCGATACTAGAAATCCTACATCACAAAACTGTACCATTTAAAAAATTATTTTTTTGTTATCATTATTCGCTGTACTCCCTTTTTTTTCTGCTATATTTACGTGAAACAGAAACACTTTTAAGTCACAATGTTAAAATTACACAATTAGTATTTAAACGATACAAAAAATAACACAAACACTTTTATATGTAGAAAATTTATTTTACCACGATAATATCACACAAAATATTTTACCACCATTTTTTACACACATACATTTCGGATTTACAAAAAAAAAATATGAACTGGAAAATCATGAGCTGAATCACTCAGTTATAAAACAAAAAAATTATGATTTTATTTTATCTAAATAAAACACGTGCACAGGTTAAACTTATCTATGTTATGGCGCCTTAAATAAGCTTTTTATTTTATTCTTTCTTTCTTTCTTTTATTACAACTCACACTACGTCTAATTCTTTATTTTTATTAATTTTTCTTTTTAATTTAAATTTAAAACTAAAACTGCAAAAATTAAAAAAATTAAAATAAAAGCTTTTGCTTACTACAAATTGATATATAATGTTTAGTTATTATATAATTTATGGTCGCATTTGACTTTAATAGCTGGTTATTTATTTATTTATGAGGTAAAATAAAAAAAAAAAGCTTTTTATTACAAAATTTTTCATAAAATTTCTAATAATAAATAAATTAATAAATAATAATGATAAATGATTAATAAAACAGTTTTTAATTTCATTGATAAATGTTTTGTCGTATTAATTGTGTTGCCACAATTTGAAGTTGTGTGGTGATTTTTACTCGGGGGTTTTTTCAAATTTTTTTTATTTTGTTGTTAGCGAATTTCGTGTCTTCGAATTTATTACACATTTTAGGCACAAAATAAATGACAAGGCATATAGGAGAGAAAATTATTTAAAAATTTCTAATTAGAAGTTTTTCGTATAGGCAATGATTCTGGTGTTTGTATTGCATCACCAGTATGTACTTTATTAGCAAATACTTGTTTACAACATCATCACCTTTTTATTAAGCCTTTTAAAAGTCACAGAATCCAAATATGTTTACCCCCTTCGTAGGCTTTTCTGAAGAGAGAATTTCACGGTGTGCATTGAATTTGTTGAAACGAATAAACACATTATTGGCCGGAAAATAATTTAATTCATAAACATTTAATTACACAAAATATAAAAATAAAAAAAAAAAAAGAACAATTATTAATAGAAGTTAAATTTTATTAATTAATTTATTTGTTAATAGAATTTTGTAATAATTTCATTGCCATCATTTACTAAACGGATACAGCAAAAATTAAATAATTTTTTTTTTAAATAAATCAACTGTGCATATTTATGAATTGTTTGCAAAATCATTGAATATTTTTTCGTCAAATGTCATTGTCCTAATTTTATTTATTTTTTTTGTTTTTAAATTAATTTATGCTGACACAGTTATTCGCCTGTTTAAAAATTTGCTTCAAAATATTAGGAAATCAAAAGAATAAAATCTCAAGGTATTAAATCAACAAGATACAAGAAATAAAATAAAATAAATAATAAATAAATGTTGCTGCCAATTACAATATTATTACAAATAAAACTATAATTAATAAAGGGTCTTTAAACAATTTAATTTATGACACTATGCAACTTAAAAAAAAAAACTTTCCATTTTATTTTTCTAAGCAAAGAGATTATTTTCCGATTATTCGACATTTTACCTAATCATAAAATTAAAACATGTTTTTATATGTAATATTATTTATTAAAAAAAAAAAATCTCAATGTTAAAGTTATTAATAATGAAAAAAAAATTTTTCAAAAAATTTCCAATAAAATTTGTAAACAAGTAAAGTAAACAAAAAAAAAAAAAGAACAACAATAAAAATCATAAACATAAACATAAAAAGCCTTCATCTGCTATTAATTTGCTTTGTGTGTGGTATTAACAAAAAATAAATAATAGATAAAAAAAAAAAAATAGAAGAATTTATCCATTAAAATAATTTAATAAGTTTTTTGACTTCAAAATATATGCATAGGCGATGTGCTAATACGTTTTTGTAGTTTTGCTTCCTCTTTTACAACCATTTTTTTTTTTCTATTTCTTTCGTTTTAATTTATTTATTTATCTACAAAAATAAATTATTAACTTTTATAAAACCATAGAAAAATGATTCCTTTCTTAATAATTATTACAAAAAAAAAAAAAACAACAAGCAAAACAAAACAAAACTCGCAAACAGCCAAACAGAAAAACAAAGCGCAAAAGCTAATATTGTAAAGATCAAGAAAGCAATTTAATATTTTCACACTTTAATAATGCATCAATAATTAAATTATTAATAATAATAATAATAATAATAATAATATTACTGTGTTTACCTAGGTATAGTATCTTTAAAACGAAACAAGAAAAAAAAAAACCCTTTTACCACAAAAAATCGTGTAAAAAAAATATTTTTTCTAATTTTTTATTTATTTCAACTTGAACTTTGTAAGTTTTATCTTTGTTTTCTTCGTTTTAAGTTTGCATTGTTTTTTTTTTGCAAAATAACCATCTATACGTATTCAAAAAAAAAAAATTAAAAACAGCAACAACCAGAAAGCTTCGTTAGATTTTTTTTTTTTTTTTTTGTTAACGAAAATACATTAACTCCACAATTAAAGATAAAAAGAAAAGAAAAGAAAAGAAAAGAAAGAAAAAAGTCTTTTGTTCATCAATGCTTTAATAATACAAAAAAAAAAAAAACACTTAAATTTCGGTTTCTTTAAGTGTTTGATAGTGGAATGACTTCAATGCCTATTATATGAAATTAATATTTTACACGAACCCTCACGATTTAAAAAAAAAAATTTTTAACAATTATCTTTAGAAATTTTGTGTACTGTTGCTGTTGTTGGATGACTGAATTTATAAATGACCTCAAATAATCATATTGCACATATAATTTTAATAACTAAATATATGAATGAATGAATGAATTACAAAAAAAAAAGCAATCTTTATGCAAGCATTTTAAAAGTGTAATTTCTATTAAAGTATTATTATATGACTATGATTTTTGGTTAAAGACATTTCCAATCTTTATAATAATAATAATAATAAATTTACTAATAATAATAATAATAATAATAAAACGGAAAAATAATAATAATGCTATAAAATTGAACAGAAAGTTAGTTTTTTTTTTTTTTTTTTTTTTTTGCATTGCTTTGCTTTTATTGAAAGCTCATTTTACTATGTGTGTTTTTTTGTTAATTTATTTACTTTATTTATTTTTATTATTATTATTATTTTTTAGTTTTATATTTTATTAATGACTTTATACAACGCGTGAAATTTACTATTTATAACAAACAAATAAGTATTTATAATAGTTCAATAAATTTTATGAAAAAAAATGAGGTTTGTTCAAATTTTTTTGTTTTTTTTTATGGATTTTTAAATTATTATTTTCTTTCTGTTTTTAGCATTTAATATATATATATATATAATGATGTACAGTTTTATTTATTTATTTATTTATTTAGTTCACACAAACTATGCTATTAGACCTTATTGTAAAATTTTTTTTTTATTCAAACAAGTTATATTACTTTTTATATTATTTCTTATCATATTTAAATTTACTAAGTTACTAGTTATACTAAATATAAAACAAAAAATTTATTTTATCCTAGAAAATACTAATTAAACATTTTATATTTTATTTAAAAAAAAAAAAAAGTTATTTTTTACGACCATTTCACGTCTATTTACAACCGCAAGATAATAATTTTCTATTCATAAAAAAAAGAAAAAACAAAAACGAACACTATTTTTGAAAACAAAGCGATAATAAATTTTTTTTTTTTTAGTCTTATCTTTAGAATTTAATTTTATGATAGGAACAGAAATTTTGTCATTTATACAAAAAAAAAAAAAAAAATGTTTAATTAAATTGTTAAACACAACTATATATATACATACATATGTGACCAATGTTTAAATTATAATAAAGAGTTACAAGAGTTTATTTAAAAAAAAAAAAAAAAAAAAAACTTGTCGCAATTATTTTCCATTTTTTCCCTTGGAACATGCACGATTTTGTTAATATAAATTGTTAAAAACAACGAATAAATGAAGAAATAAATTTAAATTAAATAAAAAAAAAATAATAAAACAATACACAAAGGTGTTTTATTTATTAAAAAAAAAAAAAAAAAAAAAAAGAAGAAAATAAATAAATATAGAAACATATGTCAATAAATTCTATTCGTACATATTAATGTCAATTATAAAGATTTAACTTTATTTTTTTATATTTATAAAATGTATCGTTTTCGGTCTTTACCTGTACTGTATGTGTTAAAGGTAAACAAAGAAGAAAAATTTGTTTTTTTTTATTAAATATCCTACGCTTTTATTATTATTACGATTTTACACATAACTTATGTATTTAATTGTTTAATCATAGTTATTTACTTAGTTTAATGCAATTGCAATGCAAAAATGAAAAAAAAAAAAAAAAAAAAAAGTAAAAACATTTCATGAAACCAAGTTCAGAATAATTATATTTAAATTTCATTAAACTCTTTCTACATAATCACCTCGTAATTATTAGTAAATTATTTATTAAATTAAATAATTAAAATATTAAAAGAAAAAAATGAAAAGAAAATCTAATCAATCTTGAGGTGGTTTTAAGAACGCCCCAACTATTTATTCAATTCACATGATTACGGAAGATGAACAATTTTCAAACAATTTTTTTTTTGTTTTTATTTATTTATTATTCTAATAAAATCATCAAATTAATCATTTTTTTTATTATTATTATTAAATAAATAATAAATTAATTTTAACATTATAATTATAAAAAACATGAAAAAAAAAAAAAATGAAAAAAGATTTTTATTTATTGATAGGCAGCAACATCAACTTTTCCTTATTAAAAAAAAAAAAAAAAAAAAATTATTTATTTATCGTTTTTAACAAGCAATTGCACTTTCAATAATCACGTAATATTTATTTATATTTAGTATATATTTATAGACAATGTCGTGTTTGATAAAATATTTCACAGAATTTATTTATTTATTAAAGGAAATTAAATTTTGGTAATGTAGCAACATTAATATGAATAAAAAACGTCGGAATTACCGACATAGACTCTCAAGACGATCTAGAAGAAGTAGCGAATAGAATTTGGTATCAATTGAAAGATATTAAAAAAAAGTATTATGAAAATCCGTATGCCACAATAAAAAATGTCCCTTACTTACCCAATCGGAAAAAGAATTTTTTTTAAAATAATAATTAAGTTAAAAATGTGCAAAAAAACAAATTAATTAGATAAAGGATAGTCTAATTTCCAATTTTCTATCTATTTTCCTCACAATAAATGTTTGAATAGTTTTTTAATATTTTTCAATTGATACCAAATTCCAACCGCTACTTCTTCTAGATCGAATTGAGAGTCTTAGTCGGTATAGCCAAAACATCACTAAAGGAACTATAAGGATCGGTTTTGTATTAAAAACAGGAAAACATTGTATATTCATTCCGGAGACATACCTATAATCGTCCTCGTGCGGATATTACACAGAGTATCTTAAATAACGAGTAATCAAGTAGAAAATTAATCTCAGAATTAATTAATTAACGAAAACTCACTTAAACATCACGAAATTATTCAATTAGCATAAAGTATTCGTGTGATGTGTATAAATCACAACAAAAACATATTTGCTAAGAATGGACAACAAATCACAGTTTCATCCAATGCTTTTTACATATTTCCTATATCGATGTAATCCACAAATCAAATTAATTTATGCACATTTAACGTGACTTAAAATACCATTTCACGTATATTAAATCATAATAAGTCTAACAATAGTTATTTTCATTCACATAATTAAAACGAATAATATCCGGAAAAAAAAAAAAACTTTTTTTTTTTTTTTTTAACACAATTAATCATCGTTTAGTCAGAATCAGACACAAAAACAATAAATTTTTCTTGCAGAAACTCAATTATTTCAATTATAAAAATGACAAAAAAAAAAGGAAAAAAATGTTATACAGTGAAAATACATGGAAAAAACGTTGGAAACACACAATGGATGAGAAAAAGATTAAGAATAAACGAACGACAAATAAACAATAGTAAATACGCGTGCGATAGATTTATTTTAACATTTTTTTTTTTTTTTGATTACATCAAGTGGATATATGGTGTTGTTATGTTGACGTTTTTTGTCTGTGAATATTATTATAATTTAATAATGTAATAACAATAATAATCTACATATGATGGGTGATGATTTCTTTTCTAAATATAACACAACTATAATAGAAAAATATCTTGTTTATTACACTTAAAAATCATTGATTACATAATAAATAATTACTTGATTAAGTGTTATTAACATAAAAAAATTTTTAAAAGTAAAAGACAGTAAATGACTATCATAATAATCCTCTTATAAATATAAATAATACATATATGAGCTTTGAGTACTTAAACAGTACAAGAAAAATCATCGGAAATTATTCTTATACATATAATAAATACAATACAGAATAAGTAAATTTCAATTAAAAATCAAATTAAAAATCTTAAAGCATTAATAAAAAGCGCAAAAAAAAAAAAAAAAAAAGAAAAAAAAACAACTCATTTCACACATTACAAACAAGTTAATTAAACTTTTAACACTTTTTCTCCTTCATATTTTATATACTTTTTTTTTTTTTTTTGTACGTTTGCTTATAAATAATAATTTTTTTTTTTGTTATTTTATTTTATTTTATTTATTAAACGAAAAATAAGAAAATAAATTATAAAAATAAAAAAAAAAAAAACTACCTAAAACGTATAATGATTTAAGATTCGCACGCATGTGTTTCAACATTTATTATTAAGTACATAAAAAGCAGGTACAGGTTAATATATATATATATTTAACATACAACAACAATAACAACAGAAGAAAACATAAAAAAAAATAAAAAAAACAATTAATTTGTAAATAAGAAAGAATAAAAAAAAAAAAAAAAAAAACCATACATTGATTTAAGTTGTGCTTTTTTTTTTTCATTTCATTTACTTCATCATTAAATTAAAGAAAAAAAATCGCGCTAAAACTACAAAAATAATAATAATAATAATAATAATCTTTATGTTCACATCTGATCCAAAAATAAAACTGGAAATTGTTTTCGTTATTAAAAGTTATTTAAAAATATTTGTCGCACATGCTAAAAATTACATAAAAAAATAATAAAGGTAATTATTTACCTTAAAAGAAAAACAGCAAAAAAAAAAAAAAAAAAAATTGTGATTCTTATCAATAAAGAAATATAAGTGAGAGAGAGAGAGACGTGCAAAAAAATAAAAAAAATAAATATGTTGTTAGCATGAATAAATTTATTTATGGATACGTAGTGATAGCATAAATTATGTTTTTTCTTTCTTTTTCTTTTTTATAAATTTCTTTTTGCATCCAAATGATACAGTTTTGACTTCTAATTCAGGCTACAGTGACTGATGTGGTAAAGAACTAGAGTTTCCAGTCATAACGCGTTAGACGTTTTTACAGATAGAACTTAAAACTCTACACGGAAAGAATTATTTTCTAAATCCACCAAAATTATGAATTGAATCAAGAAATTTTTGCCTGTTTCTAGTTACAAGAGAAATATTTCTTAAAAAAATTTTTTTCTTAAACTAAGAAATTAAAACTAAGCTACCAAGAAAATAAATTTAAATCGAGAAATTATTTCTGTTTTTTTTTTTCTTTGGATTTTTCTTTGGATTTTCAAGATACGACAGGGATTGGCTTAAAAATCAAAATTCTCTCCTTGTAGGAATTTACTCTCTGTAGGAAAACTCTTTACATTTTAATTGTCGTTGCTAAAGCCACCAATGACTAATTTATTAAAATAATCCACCGTACGCTTAAAGGTTCGTAGTAATATCAAAAAAAAAAAAAAAAGAAAAATAACAAAAAAACTTTCTCATCATTTTCCTATCTCTCCATTCGCCCAGTTTTATTTCACCAGAATTGATTAGTTAAAAAAAAAAAAAAAAAAAAAAATTTTTTTCTAATACAAATAAAAGCATTAAAAGCTTAAACAGTTTCCAATTAGATAATAAAAATAAAAGGCGTATAAAAACGAAAAAGAAAAAAAAAAAAAAACTAAAATTAGCGAAAAAGCAAAACTCGAGTTCAACGAAACATTATTTACATTTTTACATCATTTAAATGAATTTAAACAAAGTGTTATAAAACAAAATAAATTAATAACGATGTAATTTTGTGAGTGAAAGGAATGTATTTATTTTTTAAATTTAATTATTTTAAATAATCTTGTAATGTGCAAAAGATAAAATAAAAACAATTAAAATGTAAAATCTAATCCCTCAAAAATGAAAGAAAAAAAAAATTTAGCACAAATTGTGACAAAATCTGAACACTTTCGAAACCAATTTATTAAATCAACAAAAAAAAAATATAAAAAAAAACCATTTTTAAGTCCACTTAATCATCAGAAATGTTGTGCTTCAGCGAAAATAAATCTCGAATAAAATCTCGCATAGACAAAGGCGAAAAATATTTCCGAAAACATTAATCAACATATGAAAAAAAAAAAAAATATTTGAAACAGAGAAAATAAATAAACAAACAAGTTTAACCTCGTTTTTGTGGAGTGAAGAAAAAAAAAAAAGTGAAATTTTAGAAAAGAATTTAATAATCTAACAAAACGAAAAATCGAAAAAAAAAAAACATAAATCATAATTGTGGGCGGTAGGTAAAACAGTCTAAGCTCATTAAACAAACAAACAAATTTGAAAAAATTTTTTTTTGCTTTTTTTTTTTTTGATTGACAATTTTATGATAATTTTTCATATTCGTTTCGTTATTGTTTTTTTTTTTTTTTTTGATAAATGATTTATGTTTCTTTCAGTTAATTTTTTGTTTATTAAAAAAAAAAAATTTATTTCTTCTCTTACATAATCCACAATCATTTATGAAAATGAAAAGAAAAATAATTTTATGTATTTTTGAAGAAAACGGAAATTAACAGACAATAGACACAAATATATCATTTTACCATTATGGAATGGTAAGAAAATACAATTGAATTATGAAAATATATAAAAAAAAAGAGTTTTTTAATACGTTGACACCTCTAGTTGTCAACGATTAATTAATCATTTAATTATATAATAATATAAATAAAAAATTCATGTAATAACACCAAATTTATATTTTCATTGTTATTAATATTAGCTTGTGAACGGTTTTTTTTTTTTTAATTTTATGTTTTATTTTTCAAAAATTATTTCACATTTCATTATAAATTTAATAGAAATGTCATTTAAATTATTATCTTACTCTATAACTACCATTTCAAAAAGTTAATTTCAAAATATAATTTTAACACGAAATACTATCAGCTGAGTAACGTCATTCGTCATGCTTAACGTTTAATATTATTATTATTATTATTATAAATCAATAATAAAAATTATTATTATTATTATTATTATTATCATTATTGATCATACAATTTCACATAATACTACAAACAAAAACATAAATCAAATAAACTGTAAACTGAGTATTTTTATTATTATTATTATTATTATTATTATTTTTTTTTTTTTTTTACTATTGAAATTGTAGATTTAAAAATAAATTTTTATTTAATAAGCAACAACGAGCTTGGACAAACCAAAAAAAAAAATAGTTACTTTGCCTTAATAAGCTCAATTCTACACAATATTGTTTTAACAAGTAGTTGAAACAGTTTTATATTACAACATGATTGATAATATTTTTTACTATATAAATATTCAATTAATATTTTATTATAAAAAGCTACAATTATTTAACATAACTAAATAAATTATTCATTTAACTATTTAAAAACATCAAAAACAATGTAGACACAATACACATGCAAAAGTAAGAAAGAAAGGAAGATAAATAAAAAAAAGAAACCACTTATGCACACCAATATGAATGAATTAATAGCTTATTACACAACTTAATTAATTAATATATTGTTAATAATAAACAAAAAAAAAAAAAAAAGTGATTTAATTTTATTAATTAAATGTTAATTAATTAATTTATTTACTTTTTTCAAGATTACGTTAATAATGATGTTAAAAAAAAAAAAAAATGAAGAAAAAACAAAAGAAAATGATGTGTCATTTTTCTAAGAAATTCTTTCACATGCATTTGTATTGTCTTTTGTTTTTTTTTTCTTTTTTTTTTTTTTTATACAGGTAACCATAGTGATAAATGTTATAAGATATAACAACATAACAAACAAAAAAATTGAATTAATTTTTATAGGACAATTAATCGTGAATTATGTTTTATATATTTACTGTTGTTACACACACACACGTCAAATCATTTCTAATACACAATTTTTACATACGAAGAATTTTTATACAAGTTTTTTTATGCTTTTGCAAATATTTTTCGCATTAAAAAAAATATGCTGGTTCGTCATCTAATTTTATTTTTTTTTTTTTTTTTTTTGTTATGTTTGTCGTCCGGTTTATTTTAATTTTTTGAAGAAATAAAAATATAAGTTAAGCTCTCATTATAAATCTTAAACTACTTTAAACTAGTCTGGTTAAGAAGAAAATAAATAAAAAAAAAAAAAAATAAACAAACAAAAAAATTTAACCGACGACAGAATGCCGCCAAATGTGATGAATTTGCGTGCAGCTGGCTTAGTTTTTGTAACAATACCAACACAAGAAGAAGAAAAACAAAAATCAATTTTAAACAAAAAGGTAACAAAGCTTTCAGAACTTTTAATGATCATCCTCGTGGGATTGTTAGAAACAAGATGCTGAATGTAATATTATTTGCATCAATAGAAAATTGATTTACTTGTGAAAAGTGTTAATTTTTATTATAATAATGTTTTTTTTTTAATATTTAATCTTTAATCACATAAAATACCTTAAATGGTAATAATAAAGCTTATAAATGTCACATTGTATCTAATTTTAAACAAATAAAAATGGAATCGTTAATATTATTATTAACAACAGTAACTACTAGCTGACAGTAAAAGCAATATTTTTAATATTCGTATAATTTGAAATGTCATTTTTACATAAATAAAGCACAAAAAAAAAAAAACAGCACATAAATTAACTGTATTTAACGACCTTGACATTATCAACAACAATCATGCAATCGTAACGTTATAAGATAAATAATTAAAAGTTTATTATTATTTAATTTTTTTTTTTTTTTTTTGTATCTAATAAATTCTGGTTATTTGTAATCTAGTTATAAAATATAAATACTGATAGATGAAGAATTCAAGAATTTATCATCGCATCATGTGTTTTCAATGTTGCATTTTTCTGTTTATTTTATTTATAAAATTCTACACGAAGTATTTTATTATAGAATTTAATGGCATTTTAGAAAGCCATATATGTGTAATAAATTTTAATTTATTATAAAATTATTCTTTATTTTTTTTTTATCATCACTTTCATATTCTATATAAACCATCAAAATTGCAATTCTTAATCCTTAATTTAAAATAGAATAATAATAATAATAATAATAATAATAAACCTGATATAGAAAATAGAAACAAAAAATTTTTTTTTTTATAGACAAACTAACCTAGTTTAACTAATAAATTTTTTTAAGACGTAATAAATTAAGATTTAGTTGAATTTTATTCTATAATAAATATTTATCTTTCAGTATTTAGATTTTATTTAATTTCTTTTCTTTTTTTCTAATTAGTATGATGTTGTAACAAACTAGATACCGTAAAGCTTATGGAATATTTAAACGGTAATCAATATTTTAAGTGAAATAAGTAAGGGAAAACACTGAAACACTTAATTAACTAGTTAAGCTTTGAAACTATAACAAAAACTTAATTCTCTAAAAACATTTACAAAAACAGAAGAAGTATTACAAATCCTCAAATACGGAAGTAATAAAAACTAAACGAATCTAACAATTTTTTGTTCATTTTAGATTAAAAACGATAAAACTAAGAAAATTTATTACAATAACGTGACAGTGGATGTGACCATCATCTAAAATTTCTTATTTACATAATAATAAAGAAAGAAAGAAGAAAACAAGCAAAAAAAAAAAAAAAAAAAAACAGCGAAAAAACACGAAAATGATTAATAACAAAACAATCAAAAGGAGAGGAACGATAATATAAATTGACCTAAAAAATATAAATATAAAAGACAAAAGAATAACAATATTTAAATTGCTTCCTCATTTAAACAACACACACACACACAGCCATAAATAAACAAAAAAAAAACCAGCGCGCGCTTTAGTGCTAAAAATAAATTAATTAAATTTTTTTAAACGAAATTGATTTTTATTTTTATTTATTTAAAAAAAAAAATTTATTAATGAACTCAGCAATCTTTGCTTTTTTTTAAATTTATTTTTTTGTTTCATTTCATTTCGTTTTTTTTTTTTTTTTATTAACTTTGGCGCCTATTATGGTCATCACGGTTTTCGGTTTTTTTTTTTTTTTGTTGAAGGTTAAAGAAATTTTTATATTTTCTTATCAAAAATATTTTGATTACTTTTATTCTTTGTTTTTTGTCTCTTTTTAGATGATTCTTAGAAGAAATTGATCTTTGGAAAAATACAACGTAAACAAAATGTAACTTATTTATGATGATATATTATTTAAGGTGTTGCAATTATGTTTAATTATTTATATAAAAAAAAAAAAAAAAAAACCATATAAATACTGTGATCATGTCTACAAATATTAAAAAAGCCATGATAAACCAACATAAAAATAAAAAACCAACGAATTTACCATTTAGCAATTATTAAAAAAAAAAAAAAAAAAAAAAACACTTTAAAAATAAATAAAGGAGATGAAACGAAAAATAACAGAAAACTGGTTTACATAACATCCCTCAGTAATATTTATTAACCATCGACACCATCAACAATAATAATAATAAAAAAAAAAAAACAGCAATCAACTCAATTTACATTTCTGAAAAATTAATAAAACAGAGAAAAGAAAAAACTGATAATTTGGGTCGATGGTTTTTTTATTTTATTTATTTTTTGTATTATTATATCTTGTGCTCTCTGCACTTGAAATTGATCCTCAACGTGTAAAAATTATAAGTCATATGATACATTTATTTTAATTTTTTATTTTTTTAATTTATTTACGTTGAAAATAACAACAAGAAGAATTGCATTGATGCGTGTAGCTTGTGTTATTTTTATGTTGTGTAAGAGAAAAAAAAACGAAAAAAAACTGTCTGCACTGAAATTAAAGCAGCAAAAACGAACAAAAAAAAAAAAAAAAAAGTCTCAGCCACAGTCACAAGCAGACATCATCTATAACGAAATTATGCTTTAAAATAATAATAATAATAATACAAATTTTGAAAAAAGAAGAAATTGTTAACACTTTAGTGGATCGATGTACGCGTAAGATTATTAATGAGACAATGAGATATTAGTTTTATATTTTATTTCTTTGTTTCTTCAATATTAATAGTGCTTTTAGTCGAAATGGTTAATTTTAACGAATAGAAATAATTATAAAATTACTGGGATAGTATACATTTTGATGAATTACCTGTTACAATCCAACTATAAAATTATAAAGGATACTTACAGGCTTTATAAAAAAAAATTAAAAAAAAAAAAGGTAATTAACAATGATCTGTGGCTGTTGCTATTGTTAAAGTCATTCGCTAAGATAAATCATTCACCTTATAAATCACATTTATTATTTTGAATTTCTTTATTTTTAACGGAAAATGCCATACAAGTGTCCTTTAATAAGCAAATAAACAGAAAAAAAAGCTTGTTCAATGCGACCACCTAATTAAAGTAACGGATTCACGTAGCTTAACACCGAAAAACACTTTATTAAACATCATAGAAGAGTAAATTGAGTTTAAAATTTGAATTAAATACACAAATGACCCAGGAAAATGCTTGTAAATTCTTAATATAAACAAAAAAACCTGGACAAATAACGTCATGTAAAAAGGCGAATATATGCACCAACCAGCCTTAAATCATTAAGATTCATTATCAAAAATAATTAACCATTCTGGTTCTGGCTACACTACACTATTCTTATCTTTAACCACCGACAAATCCAATGCAATCCAAATCCCACTGACACAACGATTAAAACAAATTTATACAAAAATCGTACAGTTTTTAATGATTAAACATATTTTGTGATTTCACTGACAATAAAATTTACCTGCACTTCCATAAATATAATTTTATACGATTTTATCAATTTCTTTCATTGAAAAATTCATCGTTTAAACATTATTTAATTACAAGAACGAAAAAAAAAATTGTATCTACACGATACACGTATATACGATACAAAAAAACAAAAAAAAAATTAAAAAAAAAAAAATACTAAAAACTACTTAAAAGAAAAGCTCGTAATTACTTTCTGCTAATTTAAAAAAGCAAAAGAAAAATATATATGTATATAGAATTAAATTGAAATAATCATTATTCTTAATCAAGATTTGTTTGTGTTTTCATCACTGAAACTAAAGTTATTCTTTATAGTTTTAATAAAATAATTAAAATGAGGAAATAAACAGAACAAATTTAATTATATATTTTTTTTGTTGTTGTTGTTGTTGTATTTGCTTAATAATTAATTGAGCTTTCTTTTATAATTTGGTTTTGGTCGTTTTCATTTCATTTTATTTTGTTTTGTTTTTTTATTTATTTGTTTATAATTTTGCAATTCTTTAATAAAATTAATGTTTATAGTCTGTATTAAAATAATACATAGAGAGTGAGAGAGAGATTATGTGTTTATGTTTGCTGTTTAAATATATATATTGTTGTTATCTAATAATGAATTACAAAAAAAAAAAAAAAAAAAAAGCACAGAAAATGTTTTATTTTCAATGCACAGTTAATTATTTTATATATATAAATATATTTATATACATATTTTTTGGTACGTAATATGTCAATTTCTTGTATTAAAAGTTGTTTTTAATTCAGTGCAACAAAAAACATACAAAAATTAAATTAAATTAAATTTAAATTTATGTTGTCTGTTTAAATTTTATCACCTTTAAATCGTCTTAATTTATTTTATTATTATTATTATTATTATTATTATTATTATTATTATTATTATTATTATTATTATTATTATTATTATTATTATTATTATTTATTAATTTAATTATTATTTCCTTATTATTTGTTATAAGAAAAAAAAAATAATTCTTATCATTTATAGAGAAATAATCATTTATAGTTTTCATTCACTGAAAGTATTGACAAATTTAATTTTTTTTTTTAATTAAGAAATCAAAATTAATTAATAATTTAGTAATTAGTACGTTGATGTTTATGGAAAAAAAAAACTTCCACATTATTGTTTGATTATTCATAATTGTTAATGTCCTAGTTTAATTTTGTTTAATTCCGACAGTTCCCTTCGTGCGGACCTCAATAGATTTCGTAATATTAATATTGCATAATTTTTATAATATTTGATTCACAAATGCCGCTAAGATATCTCCAGGATTTAAATTTCTATAATTGAAACACTTTGAGCACCCCATCGCTTTGTTTAACGCTTTAACGCCCTTGATAGCTTTGGAAATGCGACCCGAAGTGTCTAAAAGGTTGGACACTTATGGTTTAATTATTTAAATCATATTATCACTATGAAGCTATAAAAAGTGATAAAAACGTATCTTCCCAGTGATGATACCAATAATATTAATTAAGATTTTGCTAACCAAATACTGTATCGCGTATCTTCGCCTTAATGAATAAACAAAATCCCGAACAGCTTCACTAAATATAAATCTTTCTATCCCTATTTTACCATTGATCAATATTTGTTACAAATATTCAGCTAAAGATAAACCAATAATGAAGACAGCAAAACAATTATATTCGACGAAGTTTACATAAAAAAAAACAAAAATTAAAACAACGAAAAAAATGATCAAACTTAAGTACGGTGCAAAAAAAATTAATTCTTTATTTTTTTATTATAATACCATAGATACACTTTCTAACAACAAAGTAAATTTATCCTATTTATTTAATTTTTTTTAGTTTTTTTCTTTTTTTGCAATGGTACGTAAAAACGAGACGAAGCAGAAGAAATAAATAATAATAATAATAACAACATTAAAAGACAACATAGTTTTTCTTCTGTAAAAGAAAGCTTTAGCGATATATAAAGTGCTTTTTTCTTCTTTTTCTTTTTTTTTTTTTCATTATTATTTACATTGAATTATGTATTGTGTTGATTGTTGTTACCGTTGCCATTGGTATTCCTCACATCTAATTTCATTCACTTCTTCTTTCTATTTCTATTAATTAAAACTACACTTGCGAAAAATTAAAAAAAAAAAATAATAATAATAATAATAATTAAAACATTTTAATATAAAAAACCAATTACAACAGATGAAGGAGAAGAAGAAAAAAAAGTTAAAAGTAATTGATACACGCCTAAGTAAATCAACTTTATTTGGTAAGCTTAAAAATGTTTTTGTTGTTAATAAAGAAACAACAAATCACGATAAGGAAAAACTATTCAATTCATCATTAATTTAATTTTGTGACTGTCTATTTGTAAAACCGTTCAAATACAAAACATAAAAATGTATTAAAGCCGGGGAAAAAAAAAAAAAAAAAAATTATTTTTAAAGCTTATTTTACCAATTTTAATGTTAAGTGCGTCAAGTGTGACGACTTGGTTTATCTTTTAAGAAAATAAAAACTAAGTACAATTTTTGTGTTGTGTTTTGTGTGACATTTATAATTTGTTTGTTTAATAAATTAGGTGAAATCATTTCATTTCATTTTTTTTTTTTTTTTTGTTTAAATGAAATGTAATTACGGCTCATGATCAAAGCACACAAATTAAGTGTCATTATGTTGCAAAGTTGCAAACATTTTTTTTTTTAAACGGAAATATCGTTTTACGTTTTTATTTATTTTTAACGCCTTTGTTATTTTTGTCGTATACACACAGAGAATTTAATTGTTTTCTAGGGTTTTGTTAATAAGTTTTTGTAAAATTACCTTTTCAAGTAGAAGAGATTTCACATGAATTTTAAACGGTGAAGGATAAACTTTTTTATTTTTGTGCTGTGTTAGACAGAGTTTAGCGACAAATACACTACCGGATAATTTATTTACTTAAGTAAAGTAAAGTAAAGTAAAGTAAAGTAAAGTAAAGTAAAGTAAAGTAAAGTAAAGTAAAGTAAAGTAAAGTAAAGTAAAGTAAAGTAAAGTAAAGTAAAGTAAAGTAAAGTAAAGTAAAGTAAAGTAAAGTAAAGTAAAGTAAAGTAAAGTAAAGTAAAGTAAAGTAAAGTAAAGTAAAGTAAAGTAAAGTAAAGTAAAGTAAAGTAAAGTAAAGTAAAGTAAAGTAAAGTAAAGTAAAGTAAAGTAAAGTAAAGTAAAGTAAAGTAAAGTAAAGTAAAGTAAAGTAAAGTAAAGTAAAGTAAAGTAAAGTAAAGTAAAGTAAAGTAAAGTAAAGTAAAGTAAAGTAAAGTAAAGTAAAGTAAAGTAAAGTAAAGTAAAGTAAAGTAAAGTAAAGTAAAGTAAAGTAAAGTAAAGTAAAGTAAAGTAAAGTAAAGTAAAGTAAAGTAAAGTAAAGTAAAGTAAAGTAAAGTAAAGTAAAGTAAAGTAAAGTAAAGTAAAGTAAAGTAAAGTAAAGTAAAGTAAAGTAAAGTAAAGTAAAGTAAAGTAAAGTAAAGTAAAGTAAAGTAAAGTAAAGTAAAGTAAAGTAAAGTAAAGTAAAGTAAAGTAAAGTAAAGTAAAGTAAAGTAAAGTAAAGTAAAGTAAAGTAAAGTAAAGTAAAGTAAAGTAAAGTAAAGTAAAGTAAAGTAAAGTAAAGTAAAGTAAAGTAAAGTAAAGTAAAGTAAAGTAAAGTAAAGTAAAGTAAAGTAAAGTAAAGTAAAGTAAAGTAAAGTAAATTACAATATTGTCGTAAAGCAATAGTAATAAATTATATAAAAAATAAAATAATTATAAATAGACTTGTATCAACCTCATTTAAAATTCAAATTAAGTAATTAAACATTTTGTGATGTGCAAAATACAATTATTATTTCTTTAAAAAATAAAACAAAAACCGGTTGCAACGGATAATTTATTTCAATTCAATTTACGACTTTTAATATATAAAAAAAAAAAAAAAAAAAATATTTAATAAGGAAAAATAAATAAATTGAATTTTTTTACCAGATTTTCCAACTTTTGGGCTCCCCAGAACAACAACACGTATACGATTTAAATTTGTCATTATAAAATTTATTATTTTATTTTATTAAAACACGCGAAATCACTTCTACTTCTTCGTTTTTATTCCTTTTCGTTTAAAATTTATTTATTTATTAAATAAAAGTTTTATTAAATAAAAGTAGTATTTTTTTATTATCACATTATGATGTTATTAAATTTTCTTTTCTTTTCTTTTCTTTCTTCCTCTCACAGTTTTAACACTCACTTAAAAAATTCAATTTTTTTTCTTTTCTTTTACTAAGAAGATTATTATTGTTCGTTGGTTTTGTAACATAAAAAAAAAAAATTTATGCACAAATATAATCCGTTGTTGTTGTTCCACCTACGCAAAATATGTTTGCGATTTGTAGGAACCACTTAATCAGTTTATTCAGCTTGTTTTTCATATATAATTTACAAAGAAAAGTATGAAACACATTTCACTTTTTTTTTTTTCGTTGCGTTTCTTTTATTTGTTTAATTCTGTGCTTTTGAACAAAACATCAAAAAAAAGAAAAAAAGATTAACGAAGCAAAACAAAGATCGAACAAATCACAAAAAAAAAATTTTTTTTATTTTTTTTGTCTACTTCCGTAACTTTACAATTTTTTCTTTTATTCCATTGAACATGAATTTGAATTTTTGGCGCAATTTTTATACACTGAAATCGTTATGATACAATTTTTTTCAATGGTTGCTGCAGTTTATTCACATTTTATTGTTGAATCTAAAAAGAAAAAACAAAAAGAAATTTTTTTAATTAAAATATGACAGAACAAAAAGTCATTTTAATTAATTAATTAATTAATTTTTGTTTAATTATTTGCTAAATTTTTTTTTTTTTTTTGTTTTTGCTTTGTTAATTATTCTTCTACTATTTTGTTAATTAAAATTTATTACCAAAAAAAAGTTTAAATAATTTGCAATTAAAAATGGTTTCAAAAAAAAAAAAAAAGTAAAAGTGTAGAAAAGTTTTATATTTTTCTATCGTAAGACAATTGCAAATCATCTTTTGTTATTTAATATCCGTTTAATTTTATCTAAGTTTAAAGTTTTTTTTTTTTTTTTTTACAATTAATTAGTTTGATTGTAACAAGGAAACAAAATTTAAAATTTATATGATGGCATCACCAATCTAAGAGATTAAATTTCTGTTTTATAATTTTTTGTAATTTCATTCATTAATAAAAGTTAAGTCCATTGGCTTTAAATTTTTTTATTTACATGAATTGTTTTATCCTAATTTGCTAGGTAAGTTTTGAAAAATGACAGTAAATTATTATCATTACATTTTGAGTGTTTATTTAATGAATTATTTATTTCAATAGCATAAAGCGTCCATCTTGATAAGTAAAGTAAAAAAAAAAAACAAAACTTATGTTGAAAAAAAAAAAAAAAAAGAATAAAAAGACGAACCTAGGTAAACTGATCTCTGGTAAAATAAATAATTAATTTTCATGTAAATTTTTTTATATAAAATATTTAATTATAATTTTTTTTTTTTGTAGTAATAAATTTACAGTTTCTTTTAATTATTTTCATATTTTATAAAATTATATTCGGTTTACTTAGTGTTTTAGGATTTAAAATGTAATCGTACACTGTGTTAATATTTATCTCATTAAAATAAATTTTCTGTTGTAATCCAATTTATATTAATTGAAACATTAACAATTAAATTGTATAGAAAGAAATTTGTTAAAAAAAAAAAAAACAAAAAAAGCAGCAAAACAATTTATTTATTTTATTTTTTTTGTATATTGAAAGAAAGTGTTAAAGAATGAATAAAATCAAAGAAAAAGTTGTCACTTTAAATTAAATATTAGAAAGGGGTTATCCTTTAGTTAATTTAATTAACATTTTATTGTTTGACAATGTTGTTTTATGTTTTATGTTTATATGTTTATATGTACAATTATTTTATAACTTTAGAGAAATTAAATAAATGTTAAACAATTCATAGAGATTGTTAATTACAGGACCAAAATAAAATTGTTTTCAAAAAAAAAAGAAAAGAAAAGCCAACAAACAGTAAATAAATAAATTTTCACTTTAAATAAATTTTACAACAAGGTATTGATGATTAGGTAAAAATAAGATAGAAAAAAAATTATTTATAAATAACAGTGCAGGTGTTAATTGCACAATAAATAAATATCGATGAATATTTATTGTGGTAACAACGTGTGTTTAGGATTTTATTGCATATATAGATAGTTTGTTATTCTTGTTATTAAACATTATATGTCAATTTTATTTTTCTTTTCTTTTTTCATAACACAAGCTTTTCTCTAGCTAAATTTTAATAATAATAATAATAATAATAATAATCAAGAATAGTTTTTATTTTATTTTCTATTTAAATTTTTATGTTTCACCATATAACACGGTATTACAAAAACGAAACAAATTTTTTTTGATTTTCTTTATTGATTAAGATGGTAATTAATATTTTATTTATAATAAACTTAAACAACATAATTATAAAATCGTAAAACATAAATTACACAATTAATCAATTAAAATTCTTTCACTAAATGAATTTATGTTTTTTTTTTTTTTTTTAAACACCTGTGCATTATAAATAAATCGGAGAATAGCAAACAACAACAACAGGTGAGAATATATTATTTATATGTTATGATAGACAAGACAAGACATAGAAAATATTTAACATATAACACATATAATAAATTTAATTATTTTTCATTTATAATAAATTAAAAAAAAAAAAAATAAATTTATTATAAATGAAGAAGAACAAAATAAGAATTATTATAGCAATTAAACTATTTGTTGTTATTTATTTAATAAATTTATTATTATTATTGTTGTTGTTGTTGTTGTTGAATAATTATAAAACATAAATTTAAATAAAATGTAATAATGTTTCTGCAAAAACATGCAAAATAAAATAAAAACGATTTAAAATGAAAAATGTTTAAGGTAAATAAAGAGAGGAAATAACGAGTGAGTGTACCTGTGTGTGTGTGTGTATGTAGTGTAACAGTTGTTAATAGATTATAAATTAATAAATGTTATTCGTTAAATATATAAATAATTATTTTAATTTAGAATATGATTGAAGATTGTAGATTATATAAAAAAAATAGAAGAAATTACACACACTTGACGTGAGCACAATAGAACGTAAGGACGACATAAGAAATGTCACGTTAAAGTTTTTGTTTTTTTTTTAATGTAGTCTTTTAATAAGACGTTTAAGTTAATTTATTTAGTTGTTATTATTAACAAAAAGGGGAAACTTGTATATTTGAAAAATGAAATAAAACGTGATAAATGCTAGAAGAATAATTAAGAAACATGGGAATTATGTTGTTATCCAACTTCCCAAAATAGAAACTGTTAGCAGAAAGAGTTAATAAAATTTTTGAAAATAATTCCTCAAGCTTGCTTAAATCATTTGTCGTATATTATGTATCAATTAGTTCGATTAAAGTCAATCGTTTTGTTTCTTTTACGCATTTATCCCACATAATCCCACAATTTTCAGAAGTTTATTATTTTTTCTTTTTACTTATAATTCATTACATAAATTAGTTCGTTCGTTTTCACATTATTTACTGAAGATTTCTTGTGACTTGTCGATAATTTTTCGCGACTTTTACTCTGACGTGTTAATATGATAATAATCTAGAATTTTCTTAGTCAATCTCTTCTTAAGAGCTCTTCAACTTTACATTTATTGTATTGGGATTGTTTTTCAAATTCTTGATCCTGAACAATTTGGCTAATGGTTCAAACATAACCTAATTATTCTAAATGAATCTGAGAACAAATACACTGATAATTGAATATATTAAATCAAAAATTAAAAGCTTTTAAAAGTGACATTTCTTACGTTATTCTTACGTCAATTGTAGGAGACTTTAGAAGAATTTAAAATAAACTTGTGCAAAATTACGGAAAAATCTTTAATAAATTCTTCATATAAATTAATAAATAAATTCAATAGAAAAAAAAAAGCGTTTATTTTTAATTTAGTAAATCACGTAATATGATGTTTTTATGTAACTAAGATGTAAAATGATGATTTTTCTATTTTTATTTTTTATTTTTATTTTTAATATTAATAATAACTATGCAGAAAAATACTACTGTCAAAACAGCATTTTATTCATAAATATAATAAAAAAAAAGACAAAAACTACTTCTCCATAAAAATAAAATGAAAAAAAAAAAAACAAAAAAAAAACCAAACATATTTAATAATTTATTATTGTATCGTCTATTCATTGTCCATTTCTAGATATATGTATTTATAAAAAAAAAAAATGTTGTTGTTACGAACATAAAAATTCTTTTATTTCTTCATTGAGCTTTTAAGCAGCGATATATATATATATATATATATATATATATATATATTAATGATACCAGCATCTATTGTATTTAAGTTTTATTTAAGTCACAATTTTATTTGAACGTGCTAGCCACATTTTTGTAACGTCTAAATAATAAAATCACACACATTCTTATAATATGTCATCAAGTTTTTTTTTTTTTCCTTTTTGTCATTATCGTTGCGTTTTTTTTTTTCTTTTAATTTTACTGCAATGCAAATATATTTTTATTTATTATTATTATTATTATTATTATTATTATTATTATTATTATTATTATTATTATTATTTTTCAAACGTAATACATATTGTGAATAGTTTATGTTTATAAATAAAGGAATTAAAAATGTAAAATATATTTATATCATTTGGTCAATTGTTATGTTGTTACATGCACAGAATTTTGCGGTTATTATTTTATTAAAAAAACTAAACTGAAATTTAAAAATAACATTTGTAATTTTTGTTGTCTTATGTTACAAATTGAAATTATGCCTTTTATTTCAAGGTTTTTTTTATTAGTTTGTTGCTTTTAAAACCTTTTGAATCTTAACACAAAGCCTCCAATATTTTCTTCTCTATTCTAAACTAAATTACGAATAAAATTTATGTCACTAAATTTGGTGCTTTTGTTAAACTATTGTTCATTTATTTATTAGTCGATATTATTATTTAATTTTAGTTAATTCCATATTTTATTTACAATTATAATTGGATTTCATTGTTTTTTGTATATTTTCTGGATTAATTTCTTCATTTGGTTTGTGAAGTACAGTGAAAGGTTTTTTTTTTTTGTTTGGAATGATCAGGGTGAAGATTTGCTTTAAAGATTGGTTTTTTTTTTTTTTTTTTTTATTCAGAAAATTCTTTACTTATTCGTTATTTATTATTTACGTACTTTGATTGTGATAAGAATTTCTTACAAAATATTTAAAACAATTAAACAAAAAAAAAAAAATGGAAAAATGTATGCTGTTTTGGGGTTTATTTTATAAAATAATTAACGTCGTAAGTCGTTAGAAGACATAAATTTTTTGATAATGATATTTTGAGAAGTCTATGAGAAATTTTTATTAATTAAAAAAAAGGTATTTTTCTAATTAAATAATCCTGTAAAATTGATTTAATTTCATTTAAAATGGTTGGATTAACTTTATAGCTTACGGTTCAAACACAATTGACGTGCGGCAACGTAAGAAATGTCATTTAGTAAAACTTTAACTTTAAACACGCTGATTACCATTGAAATAAGTTTTAATAAAAAAATTTTTTAAATATATCCCTACATAAATTACGTTAACACAGACAATATGTTTGTTTTAATAATAATACTTAACTAATATTAAATATATTTTGTGTCCCACAAATACTATTCAGGTGTATATAGTTAATGATTAAATTAAGTATATATGTATATAAATTATATAAAAAACCACAGAGAAAAAATAAAATTAAATTAAATTAAACAATATATTCACACAAACACAAATAAATTGATTAAACTACAAATAGAGAGATAAATTTGCTATTCTATTGGCAATGAACCATATTTTATTATTATTTGTTTAGTCATTAATAAATAACCTTTAATGTGGTTAATTAAAAAAAAAAAAATAATAACTTAATACAAATTTAAATAAATAAATAAAAAAAAAAAAAAAACAACAAAGCAAAGCAAAACCTTATCATAGTGCGGTTTTATTAATTTAAATTAATCATTTATATACTGTGGAAAATAAATTTTATTCTCTACAGTAAAGTCTATTAAAAATTCATTAAATATTCGGATTAAATAATTCACCTAGTTACACCTAAATCAATAAATGTACTTAAAAAAAAAAGAAAAAAATTGATTATTATTATTATTATTATTGTTGTTGAAAAATTACAAGGCCACATTATTATATTTAAACCATATTTGCCTATTTAACATTTATTATTATCCAGTTGAAATTAAGAAATAATAATAATAAGCGTATAATATTAATTAAAATTACAATTTAGAGGTTATTTATTTTATATAATTTTTCTTTTTTTTTCAAGCTTAATTATATGCAAATAATTGTTTATTTTTAAAAGCACGGAAAAGTGTTTTTTTTTTTTTTTCTATTATTACCTTTTAATAATAATTGATAAAACAAAACACTTGTTTATCACTTTGGAGAGAATTTAATTTTATAAATAAACACCCACTTAATTATTGTTTATGTTTTATCGACTAATAAAAGGCGAAAACCCTTAGCCAAAACGTTACGTACAGAATTTATTTATATAAATTCTTCCATTAATACTCACTAATAATTATTTTTAATAAATAACAAAAAAACTTTGCACAAATTAACCAACATAAAAGTCTACTTAAAAAATATTTGATAATAAAAACAAAAAACACCGGCTAAACGTATTTTTTTTGTTTTTGTTTATTTTTTGTTTATTTATTTATAAACAGCGGAACGAAACATAAACTAAACAACAACAAAAATAAAGTCACTAATCAACAACAAGAACATGCTTCTTAAATAAAATTATTTATTTTTCTTTCATTTTTCTTAAACCACAAACAACAAAAATAAAGAAACAGAAAAATCAAAAGGAAAAAAAAAGAAAAAAACACCGCGCGCAGCTTTATAATTTTTGTTACAAACAGTCTCACATTCAATATTATACTGAGTATTTAAAGAGAAATTATTATTGTTTTATATATGCTTTAAATTATTCGTTAAAGCTTAAGCTTAAGTAAATTAGCAAAAAAAAATAAAAAAAAAAAAACGCAAGTCTAAGACTTTAACGAAGTAAAAATCATTTTTTTTTTTGTTTGTTTGTTTGTAATAAATCTCAATTTTCTCTCTTTCACTCTCTCACTCTCTTTTTTAAATAAGTTTATATTTTTTTTATTCTCATTTATAATAAAGCTGCGTTAGCAGAGCTTAGCTTTGCTTACTTAAATGAGAATAAGTCATATAATTGTGTGAATGGTAAAGAAATTAAGTCACTTAAATTATGTTAAATAACAAAAGCAATTGAAGAAATAAAACTACCGAACTCCGAATAGGAATGAAAAAGATTTTTTTTTTTTTGTTGGTGTTTTTACATTTTTTTAAAACTCCAACTCAAAGCTGTTTGAGTGCTTTTACATTATAGTAGCGATTAAAGCATAAACTTAAACCAATTGATTTGTTTTTTCAGTATTTAATTATTTATTTTAGTATTTTTTTTTAATTTAAATTAATTAGTAAAACGATGGTACTTACCGTGATGCCAGCATAACAAAGCGGGGCCTCAAGCGAGAGTTATAAAGAAAAAAAAAAACCATTAAACATTGAAGATTAAAGCTAAAAATTTCGAAATACTTATGAGGTTAAATTTTTAGTTTTTTAAGCGAAGTAAAACCGACACAGCTTAAGTGTGGTTACTATAAATTAATTAGCCCTTATTAACCTTTCTATTTAAAAATTTATAAAAAAAAAATCTTGAACTTCAGTTCAACTCTTAGTTAACAACAGGCAACAGATAGTTAAAAGATATCCGGGTAGAGCTTTTAAATCTTAAACCACTAAAGTTTGATCGTACAATCTTTTTTTCCGGGTGGTCCCTTTAAATATTTTTCTAAGCACATTGTGTCCCTTTCTTATAACCTGCATTTAACTTACGAATATCTGACAGTTAGCAAGGATTTTTAAAATTTTTCTAAAAACTCCTCCATCCGACAAATATTTCGATTTCTATGATACGAAAGTACAATCCTGAATGTAGTTCCTGAACAATGTTTAGAATATGTTTTTTTTATGACTCTCCAACATGTACTTTACGTAAAGCAACAATATTTTTATGTAGTTTTTCTATCGCTATTTAAATAAAAAAATAAAAATTTATGATCATACAGCCATAGTTGTCCATAGTATTTAATTTATTTTCTTTTATTTTATGTCATTATATTAAATAAATAAGCGAATATTATTAAAACATTATTTTCTATATGTAAGCGACTGTAAATTGATCTTGAAATAAATTCAAGTCACCAACCAGTTATAATTAATGTTTTGAAAAAGCTGACAACTGAAAATTTTAAATTAATTATTTAAATAATAGAGAGAACTACTACTGATTGCTTGTTTTATAATAACTAAAGAAAATATTTTTTCACTATAGTTTTTTTTTTAAATGAAATTTAAGACGTCCTTTCTGTTTTCTTATTTTATTTTATCGTTTTTTATCGTTTAAAAAATCGTGACAAAAATCTTTCTTTTTATTTTACTTTAACAAAAAAAAAAAAGGTGTTAATCTTCACTATTTGTTATCCACGCTTTAATAAATTTAATATATTTATTTAACCTTTTAGAAAAGGATCCAAAGTGGCTATGTTTGTAAGTTTGTAACAAAAATTTTCGTAAATAATTTTAGTTTAATTAACACACACACAAAAAAAAAAAAAATTAAATAATAATTAGAATAATCATTAACTGGTTTACCAACAGGATCGTAAAAAGTAAGAAAAAAAAAAAAAACCCTTTAAATGCAGTCATTATATAAAAGAAAGAAAACAAAACTCTTCGATGTTAAATTATTACCTGATGCATTTATGTCTTTTTAACGTCTCATCGTAAACTAAATATTAAAAAAAAAAAAATAATAATAATAATTTATTTATGAATCATCATCATCTTACTACACATCCACATAGTATTAATAAAAAAAAAAAAGGTGGAAATAAGAATTTAATTCTTACCGGTTAAGGCAGACTTCCTCTTAAAGAAAAATGCCTTCGCAAATGTGAACCGGAGAGAAAACAAAATACTCTCGACCAATCAGAAGGATTTCTCATGTAATGCTAGCTTCGCATGCAAAAAGCTAAACAAACTTCATTAATATTAGTGTGTAAAAATAATAAACGAAACGTCAAACTCTATTGGTATTGATGAAATTACAAATGAATTTAATTTTTTAGTCACAGGCTAAAATTAACGAGTGGTAAAAGCATACCTAAAATTCTGCATACATTTTTCTCACCCGTACACATTTATGAAGGTTCTTCTTTTTTTTTCTTTAAGAGGAAATCAGCCTTTATATGGTTTTAAAAAAAAATGTTGTTTTTCTAAATTTTTATCATTGGCAAATGATAAAAAAAATTATGCGAGGATACAAGATAAAAACAATTAAACATTCAATATTAAAAAAATGAAGAAAAATTTTTTTTTGTATAAAACATGCTAAAATTGTACATTTATAACATATAATTAAGTAAATTATAGGGTTTAAATGTTGATTTTGGTTGTTTTTGGTTGTTTTTAATTCTGCCTACACAACAACAGCAACATCAATTTCTACATTCTCTAAACGAATCCATGAAAAGTATTTTTATTTTCAAAATAATGCTTATCACTGGAGGCACCGAATGTCATGCACGCATACAATTGAAACAAATAAATGAAAAGAAGATGTGAAAAAAATATCATGATCATGTATTTGTATATAAACATAGAGACAAGACGTCTGAGGATCTTTCGCTTCTTTTGTATACACAAGGAATAAAGGAATTTTTAAAGAAAACAAACAATTTGCGAAACAAAACAAAAAAAGAAGAAGAAAAATTCCTTATTGCAGCCTGATCAGATCACCTGTCTAAAAAAAGTAAAAAAAATTTGTCAGACTTTAACGCACACAAAACGTGTGTATTATTGATTCACAAAATCAATTCTAATCGTAATTAACATCTATTCAGTGATATAAGAATGTGAATTAATTTAATTGTATTTTAATAATAGAATTATTTATGATTATGATAAATAATTTATTTAATTTTTACGTGATTTATGATAGATACCCCCATATAATATGCAACGCAGTTTTGTGATTCAAACGCAGTAATCCGTGATGCATTTACATAAAATATTTTAGACTGACATCTATCGTTTTGATTCAAATTAAACTAATACAAAAAAATTAATGATGAATTAACATCACATCTTCAGCTATCTAAATACTACCTAAAATTTGTTAAAATGTATATAAAAATCATTAAATTTAATTAAAAATTAATTGACAATTGAAAATATAATAAAACCAACGCATTCTTTGTTTAAAAAAATTGTACGTTTATTCCATCAGTATTGTGTTCCACGGTTAATGTTTGATCAATATGAAACACGTTATCGTTAAAGAAATAAAAAGACAGAATACTGGAAATTTTATAATAAAAATCAAATCCTTTTTACAAGATAACAGACACTAGTTGGAATAAGTAATCCTTATCTAAAAAAATATTTCTATCGATATGAATAGAGATATCCATAAAAATATTTTTCATTGGGTTGATGTACTTACTAATATTGCAAAGCGTCATCTATTATTTGTAGCTAAACTTACAATGTATAGCAAATAAATTTTATTAAAATATTTACGCAAAATCTACGTTAAGTACGTTGAGTTTAGATTAGAAAACAAAAATGATTACGTTTTGCAAATTTAATTGAATAAAATGTTATTATAAAAGCCAATAAATGTATATAAAAATAACCAGATAAGTATAAATTTAGTTAAATATTAATTTATAAAATTGGCTCCGTTTTAATATTTGGCAGGTAACCGAATAGAAACTGTTTTGGTTTCAAGATACAATTCCAACGAATCTTCTCCCCTGTAAAATAATAAAATTCACGTTAATTAATTGTATAAAGCAGTGAGGAATTGAATACTTACAGCTCTCTACCAGTACCAGACTGTTTGTAACCACCGAATGGTGCTTGTACAGTGATGGCATTATAACAATTAACCCAAACCGAACCTGCTTCAACTGCATTCGCAAATACCAACGCGTTATTCAAATTTTTTGTTAAAACCCCAGATGCAAGACCATAGGAAGTCTCATTACAACGTTCAATAACTTCGTCAATCGTTTTAAATTTAAACACTGATTGAACGGGGCCGAAAATTTCTTCTTTACCAATTGTCATATCGTCAGTCACATTGGAAAAAATTGTTGGCTCAATGAAATAACCGACATTTCCGAAGCGTTTACCGCCACACTCCAACTTTGCTCCTTCTTTAACTCCTGAACTAATATAGCTTAAAATCCTTGAAAATATTTCGTCATCAATTTGTGGCCCCTGTTGTGTGGTGGCACTAAAAGGATCTCCTAGTTTACGTTTCTGTGTCAAAGCGACAGACCTTTTGATAAATTCATCGTAAATTTTTTCTTGGACAAATGTGCGGCTACCGGCACAACAATTTTGGCCATGATTTGCAAATATCGCGTTATGGGCAATTTCCACAGCTTCATCCACTATAATGATTATCCAAATTAGGCTAAATCTATTATTAATTCCACGAATACTCACAATCTACATCATCGAAAATAACAAGGGGACTTTTACCACCAAGCTCCAGGGATACTTTCTTTATATTCGATTCTGCTCCAGCTTTCATGACTAATTTACCAACCTTAAAACATTAAAAATTAAATTTTTCAAAAAATTCTAGAGGATTTTTAGAATAGTTACTTCAACAGAACCAGTAAAGGCAACTTTAGCAATGTCTGGGTGGACAGCAATGGCGTTACCAGCTGTTTCCCCGAAACCATTAATAACATTGATAACACCGTCGGGAAAACCAGCTTCTTTGGTAAGGGAAGCAACATACAACGCTGACAATGGAGTTTGCTCAGCAGGTTTAAGTATTATTGTGCATCCTGTTGGACGAAAGATTCAATGAAATTCAGTTGAAAAAAGTTTAATTGCAATGAAAATTACCTGTGGCTAATGCTGGACCCCATTTCCATGCCAACATTAATAATGGATAATTCCATGGAATTATTTGACCAACAACACCTACTGGCTCTTTTCTTGTGTATGTCAAAAATGGACCATCTATGCGGAATAAAAAGAAATTAAAAAAAAAAATTCCTTTCACAAACGAGAATAGAAATTTTGTTACCTGCTGGAATTGTATTTCCATGGATTTTATCACACCACCCAGCATAATACTGTAAAGTAGCTGCAGCACGTCCGACTAAATACAAAGCTTCATAAAACGGTTTTCCATTATCTAAACATTCCAAGTTAGCTAATACAACTGCATCACGTTCGAGCAGTTCAGCTAATTTCCATAATAATTTCCCACGACCAGATGCATCTAAATTACGCCATACTGAACCGCGCTTAAATGCTGCTTTTGCTGCCTTCACAGCTAAATCAACGTCAGCCTATCAACGTACGCAAATTTTTTTGATTAATTTTTTCTTTTTTGTGCAAATCACTCACCTTATCTCCTTCAGATACTTCAGCTAATTTATCGCCAGTAGCTGGATTAATCGTTGCAAAACATTTGCCACTCACGGAATCAACAAATTCATTATTTATGAAAAGCTAAAAATATTCATAGAAATTTCTTATCTTATTTAAATTTCACAAAGTTTAACTTCAATGTCAAACAAAACTCACTTTTTTGTATTTAATTTCTTGTGCTGGATTAGCCATTCTGAAAATTGAACCAAAAAAAAAAAACACACACACAAAAACGCACAATTGAAATGCAAATTGGTTGAAGAACAAAACAGAAGTGATACGAAGTTTATGTGAACTCGCGTTTTATATATTATGAAATACGTCTCAGTCTATTTATATAATGATAAAAGAGAAAGAGGTGATAAGATAATTGAAATTAAAATATATTTAAACAAGTTTTTAATGATAATACCTTATTATTATTATTATTATTATTATTATTATTATTATTATTATTATTATTATTATTATTATTATGGAAAAATATGATAAATGCGATTAAAGATAATATGCAATGTGGAGGGATACACAGTAGTTACCGGTTAATAGGGACACCTTGGCTTATTTTCAAGATTGTTTAACCTTTAACGGGTTTTTTTTTTACAATATGCATTATAGCGTGGTCACAAACCATCATCCTACGAAATTTAAGTTTTATTTTATTTTTCACCATTTTCAAGCGACATCTATTATTAACAGAAAAACATAAAATTTACATTGAGTAATTAAAATTTTTAGAGTGTTTCTACGGATTTTAAAATTAAACCAAATTTATCTCGATTAATTTAATTAAGTTTTATAGAAATTATATTTATTTAGAAAAAAGAAACTATAAAATTACATGAATAATAACACGAAAGTTAATTAGGTGCGGTTTAATTTTTTGCAGGTAACCGAATAGATACAGTTTTAGTTTCAAGATACAATTCCAACGAATCTTCACCCCTGAAAAAACAAATAATATTAATCTGTGTTGTAAAAGTATACTTTAAAATATATATATTTACAATTCTCTGCCAGATCCAGACTGTTTGTAACCACCGAATGGTGCTTGTGGTGTAACAGCATCGTAGCAATTAACCCAAACAGAACCTGCTTCCACAGCTTGAGCAAATACCAACGCATTATTCAAATTATTTGTTAACACCCCAGATGCAAGTCCATATGACGTTTCATTACAACGTTCAATAACTTCGTCAATCGTTTTAAACTTAAATATTGATTGGACTGGACCGAATATCTCCTCTTTACCAATTTTCATATCGTCAGTCACATTGGAGAAAATTGTTGGCTCTATGAAGTAACCGACATTTCCGAAGCGTTTACCGCCACACTCCAACTTTGCTCCTTCTTCAATGCCTTTATTTATGTAACTTAAGATTCTCGAAAATATTTCGTCATCAATTTGTGGACCCTGAATTGTATCGGCATTAAATGGATTTCCCAGTTTACGTTTCTGTGTCAAAGCGACTGATCTTTTGATAAATTCATCGTAAATTTTTTCTTGAACAAAAGTGCGGCTACCGGCACAACAATTTTGACCATGATTTGAAAATATCGCGTTATGGGCAATTTCCACAGCTTCATCCACTGTAATGGTTATTCAAATTAGACCAAATCTATTACTAACTCCATGAATACTTACAATCTACATCATCAAAAACCACTAGTGGACTTTTTCCACCTAGTTCCAATGATACTTTCTTTAGATTAGAATCTGCAGCAGCTTTCATGACTAATTTACCAACCTTAAATATTTGTAAAAGAATTTTTAAAATGAATTTACGAGTTATTGATTAAATTTACTTCGACAGAACCAGTAAAGGCGACTTTTCTAATATCTGGGTGGACAGCAATGGCGTTGCCAGCTGTTTCACCAAATCCCGTAATGACATTAATTACACCATCGGGAAAACCAGCTTCTTTCGATAATGATGCAACATACAATGCTGTCAATGGTGTTTGTTCGGCAGGCTTAAGTACTAATGTGCATCCTAAAATCAAAAGTTTACTTAGTGGTCAGTAGATATAATATTAAAACTAAACACTTTACCTGTGGCTAACGCTGGTCCCCATTTCCATGCCAACATTAATAATGGATAATTCCATGGAATTATTTGACCAACAACGCCTACCGGTTCTTTTCTGGTAAATGTCAAAAACGAACCATCTATAAAAGTTAAAAAAAATAAGATAACAAAATATCTTTTTGTTGACATAGAGATTTCTACCTGATGGAATAGTATTTCCATGAATTTTATCACACCATCCGGCATAATATCGTAAAGTATCTACAGAGCAGCCAACATCAAAAACAGCATCATTGTATGGTTTTCCATTATCTAAACATTCCAAGTTTGCTATTGTGTCAGCATCACGACCAATCAGTTCAGCTAATTTCCATAATAATTTCCCACGCCCAGATGCATCTAAATTACGCCATACTGAACCTCGCTTATATGCCGCTTGTGCTGCCTTCACAGCTAAATCCACGTCAGCCTTGTTTAAATGGTTTTTATTATTAAAACATTAATTTTCATTAAATCTAAATTTATAACAAATCGCCAACCTTATCTCCTTCTGATATATCAGCTAATTTGTCGCCCGTAGCTGGATTAATACTTGTGAAGCATTTACCACTCACAGAATCAACAAATTCATTATTTATGAAAAGCTAAAAATGTAAAAAAAAATAAAAATATTCAACTCACATTTTCTTATCTAATTTAAATTTTTTATTTTTATTATTATAAACAAAGTAATTAAACTCACTTTTTTGTATTTAACTTCTTGTATAGGATTACCCATATTAAATTTAATTATTTATTAAGACAACAAAACACACAAAATTGTAATTAAAAAACAGGATAGACGCGAAGCAAACACACAAATGATATGTTTTTAATGTGAACTCGCGTTTTATATATTATCAAGTAAACTCTGTGGAGGTGAGTCTATTTATGTAACGCAATAAACGAGAGGAGAGAACTTTATGTTTAATTTAATAAACATATTGTACTTAAATAATAGAATAATAATAATTATATTAAAAAAAAAAAAAAAAAAACGTTAAAAATTAAAATTTTTATTTAAATTAAATTAAAATAAAAAAACAAAATCAAAACGTAAAACATTTAAATAAGTTTTATTTTCGTAATAATTGAACAAAACTTAAACTAGATTCAAATCAATACGAATCGTATTTGTTTCTTTTTTATATACTTGTATATTAATTTTATTTTTTTTGGTATCAGCTGTTGTACTGTCAAACTAAATTAAAATAACTGTATTGAAATATGTAAACAAATACATAACTATGCTCAATACGAATTTAATAAAAATTAAAACCGAGTTTTAAGAAAATATTTTTATAACATTTAGGAACGAAGCCATTTTGGAAAAACGTTTGAAAACGTTAAAGAAATTTTATTAAAATAAAAATAATTTTGAGTTTTGTTTAAGTTAATTATGGAAACAATATTGGAACAACAAAGACGTTATCATGAAGAACGTGAACGTATTATTGAAAGAATGGTTCATGTATCTTTGAATAAAACGGAACATGATCAAATACATACAGATCAATGTTTAAAACATCTTTATGAATTATTTCAATGTGCGACATTAGTTCTAAAAGAATTATACGAGGATAAAGATGAGAATCGAAAAAATGAAGTTGCTGCACTATCAGGACCAAATGAATTTAGTGAGTTTTACTTTCGTTTAAAAGATATTAAGGAATATTACAAGAAACATCCAAACGAAATTTGTTTTCCGGCAAGCGTTGAATTTGAGAAGACATCAAGATTTCTGACAAATAAAGTTAATTCCACAATCTCCTTTGAATTTAATGATGAAGAAGGTGCCGGCAAATATTTGGATCTACATGAATGCTATGAGAAATACATAAATATTCGTGGTATAGAGAAAATTGATTATATTTGTTATTTGGATACTTTTGATCAACTGTATGATGTTCCAAAGGAACGTAAAAATATGGACTATAAAATATATTTAGAGGCTCTATCATTGTATTTATTTAATTATATTAGCAAGATTAGACCATTATTTGATGTAGAAAAGGAATTGGAAAAAATTGATAATCAATTTGCAAGAGATTGGGTTATGGGTGTATTTCCTGGTTGGCCAAAGGAATACGAAAGTGCATTAGCAAACAATGGAGCCTATTTAGACTTGTCAGCATTTTCGAATTGGGAAGAATTGGCATCGCTCGGTTTGGATCGATTAAAGTCAGCTCTGTTAGCACTAAACATGAAATGTGGCGGTACGCTAGAAGAGCGTGCACAAAGATTATTCTCTACAAAAGGTGTTTCGATTTTGGACTCGGTGCTAATAACTAAAAAGCATAAAGTTAAAGATAATGTGCAAGAAATGTTGCGTCAGAGATCGATTGCTAATTTAGAAGCGAAAATATACCGATGGTCTGAAATAGTTGCCGCCCAACGTATTGCTACAAAGGAGAATGTTCAACGAAAACAAGCGCGCACTGTTGGTGAACGTGAGAACAGTGATGGTGACATAACTGATACTGATGATGATAATGATGACAGTAACGAAGAAATTCCTTATAACCCAAAAAACTTACCTTTAGGTTGGGATGGTAAACCTATTCCATATTGGTTGTACAAATTACATGGGCTTAACCTAAGTTATAATTGTGAAATATGTGGAAATTTCACATATAAAGGACCAAAATCATTTCAAAGACATTTCGCTGAATGGCGACATGCACATGGTATGCGTTGTCTCAGAATTCCAAATACAGCCCATTTTGCAAATATTACACAAATTGAAGATGCAATACTACTATGGGAACGTTTAAAATCACAGAAATATAATGAGTATTGGATACCAGCACTTGAGGAAGAATTTGAAGATTCTCTTGGCAATGTTGTGAACAGGAAAACGTATGAAGACTTAAAGCGACAGGGGCTCCTTTAAATATATTACATAATTTACTCACTATAATTACTGTAATAACCACACAAAACTGTTTTATAATAAAATAAAATTAAAAAAATTAAAAACACACAAATCGCCATTTTTCTTTTATTAAAATATTATTTCATTTGGGTATGAATTTCTTTTTTAAATTTTTATTATCCATTAATAATTGTTTATTCTCATTTTGTAAGGATTTTATTTCATTTTCCAATTTACTCGTTATATCATTAATTATATTTTTCCATTGTAGTTTTATTTTTTTATTTGTCTCCAGAAAATTCTCCAACTCAGCAGTCTTTTCATTGGTTAATCTAAAAAATAAATAATTTTTTATAACAGAATAAAAAAAAAAGAAAGTGTTTTCTTTACTTATTCGTTTCTTGTTCCTGTCCTATAATCCTTTCAAATGTTTCTAATTTTAATTCCATTTCAATCTATAAAAATAAGATAAAGTTACGCGATAAAGAATTTTAGGTTTTGTGGATAAAGGATGAATTAAAGATAGCAAAAAAGAAGTTTACAATAGCTTGTGATGCCGTTTGTAAATCTGAATCTAGTGCAGCATTATTATCAAGAACTTCTGTTAATTTTTCTTCCAATGCCTTTATTTTATTAACAAGACAACTCTGTTTATTTAGCTGTATATCTGAATTCATTTTCATCTATAAAACGGAACAAATTTTTATTATTATTAATAAAAGGAAAATGAAAATATTTTTTTTAATAACAAAAGGATTACACACCTGTTCAAGAATCTCTTCTAACTTTTTTATTTTTTCTAAATAATATTTTTTCATATTTTCCATATCGTTTTCAACTTTTCTGGCTGCATCCTCCATAACCTGTCCAATTGTCATTGCTAAATAGTCACATTCTTCTATATACATTAAATAATTTTTTATATTACAAATTTAATTTTTTGTTTAATTTTTTTAATTTTTTTAGCACCTCTAACAGCTTTTTCCTTTAATAACGCCTTATCCTTTTCCTGTAATGCATTTTCCGCTACAAGTAATGCTTCATTTACTTTATGTAATGCTTCCGTTTCACGCCTTATATTCTCTGAAGCGATTATTTTAGATTTTTCTAAATTTTCTTCTAAACCAATTCTTATTAAATTTAATTCATGTAATTGTTGTCTTGTTGAATTTAATGATTTTTCTGTATATTCTAATTTCTCTGAAAGTATTCTATTATCCGTCATGATATCTAAAAAAAAAAAAATTCATTAATTTTCATTTAAATATTTTTATTTAATATTATTATTTTACATTGATATTTATCATTTAAATCATTTAATTTCTTTTCAACATCTATATTATTATCCGATAATTGTTTATTAAGGGTTAATTGATTTTTTAGCTCATTTTTCAATTGTGTTATACGCTCTTCTAATACTTTTATTGCGGAATCAAATTTATTTTTTATCTATCAAGAATAACATGTATAAAATATTTAATTAAAATTTTTTTTATTAATTTTATTTAATTTATGTGTATTTAATTAACCTCCTGTAATGCATTTGGTTGTGTTATTAATTTTCTATATTCACCAATTTCAAATTCTAAATTTTCAATCGTTTTTTTCGAAGTTTTCCATAAAATTTCAATTGTATGCTTTTCCTATATATAAATTGTTTTTTATTTATTTATTTTGCACGCTTACTTTAATTAATTAATTATTTTACCTCATTTAATAACTTTATTTGTTCACGTAAATTATCTATAGCATTTATAGTTATCTCTTTATCATCTTCATTATAATAATTAAATAATTTTTCATTATCATTTTTTATTTTAATTGTTAATTTTTTATTATCATCAATTACTGTTATTATTTCATTACGTAACAAATTATGCTCCTTCTAAAAATAAAAAATGAAGAAATATTTAATTCAAACAATTTTCATAACGAAAATCTTCTTTTTTTTTTTCTTTTTTTTTTACCTTATAAAAATCAACTTCATTTTGTACAGTTCTTAGTAATTCATCATATTTATTAATTATTTTTGGTAAATCACTAAAACAAAATTAATTCAAATAAAAGAAAATATATAATAAATAAAATAATGATTTATTATTAAATATTTTATAATTTACGTATAATCATTTAATTGATTTAATTCATCACAATTAATTGACATTCTTAAAAACTAAAAAGAAAATAATAATAATAATAATAATAAAAATCCTCCCTCTCTAATAAAAATAAATTTATTCAGGAAAATTTGTTTAATTAATTTATCACCGTTTCTATCGTTACTTTGTTAAGAATTTTATAATTTTTATTTAATATAATTTAATTTATTTAATTATTTTTAAATATAATAATACTTAAAAAGAATTACCAATTATGGTAAATTTTTATTAATAAAAATTAGAAAAATGAAAACGAAAATATGAATGAAGTTAGAAAAATGCTTTTTGTCGGCGTCCATATAATTACGCCGTTGCTATAGTAATTATTAATACTCAAAACAAATAAAACATTGACATTTCATTAAAAAAAAAAAATTATTTCATTGTTTTTCTTAATTTTGGGTGTCATTTTCGTACGTTTTATTCATTTCCTACTTTTTTTTTTGTTAATTATAAAAGAAAAATTCAATTAAAATGCCAATTTTTACAAAAAAGTTTGAACAAAAATTATCACCACCACGTGGACAACGTTTAAACACTGGCTGTTCCCGTATTGAAGAAGATTTAAATGATTTTAAAGATATTCGTCTATTATTAGAAAATAAAGAATTAAAATTTATCAATGGTAATTGGATACAAACATCAGATAATAATAATAATAATAATAATATAAATGATAATAAAAAGACAGAAGATTATATAAAATTAAAAAAGAAATATAATTTAGTTGAACAGGAGAATAATTTATTACATTTAAAAACGGATTTATTACTTGATATGTTGGCTGATAATTTAACAGAATTAAATAATTTAAAATATCCATAAAATTTGATTCATTTATTTATATTTATATTTATGTAAAAGTTATAAAAGAATAAAAAAAAAATAATAATTATAATAATAATCCTTAATCAGTGTAATAATTTTTTTTATTTATTTATTTTCCTATTTTAATAATAAAAATTACAATTTAACCCAATGTTATTTCTTTAATCTTATATACAAATATAATAAATTATGATGAATATACAACATTTGTTAAATTATTTATTATTATTATTTAATATTAACAACAAATAAATAATAAATAAATAAAACAAAATTTATCAGTAGGTGATTATAACCTACAAAAGCATAAATGTATAAAAATAATAAAAAATTTACTTTTTTTTTTTTTATTATTTTTGAATAATTATTGTTTGGTTAAACATTATCAAATGATAAGAATGATATTAGTTTATTTTTATTTTTATTATTAAATTAAAAAAAAATAAATAAATAAATGTACCAGTGTTGCGAAACCAGTGTTACTGTAATGTAAGTAAATACACGGAAAGCGTAAGAATAACGTTATAAGAGTGACGTTACAATCACATAAAACGTAACCATAGTAACGTTACTTTTAAGGTTATTTCATTCTGTTTTTGATAAATTATTTAATAAAAATAAATATCTTCTATTCTTCTATAAAATCTAATTTAAAATCACCATCAGCTTAAACAGAACTGTACAAGCGTTAGAAACTTTTACTTGAAATTTATTCTTATTAGTTTTAGTATAATTCTATTAAGGATGGCTTAAAAGTCACTTTCACGCCATTTTTATAGGAAATTATCAAGAAATACGTACTATAAAGAATTTTAAAGGTATTCTGTGTGTATTTAGTAATAAATCCATTTATCAACTCTTAAGTAATGTTTCTTAAGCCATTTTGACGTCTTTTTCCACTAATCACGTTTTGGTTAAGCAAAACGTTATTAAATAACTAAATTTTAATCGGAATTATATGTGATTTAAAGAAAATTCATTTAAATAACTGAAAGTAACGTTACAATGAAAAAAATTAATGCAAAATTATTTCATTATACAGTACTGTATAACGAAACATAATATTATTTCTAGTATAACGAAACAAGTAACGTTATAAGATTTTCTATTTCCTTACGCAACACTGTATTTTACCTATTAATACATTTTATTAGAGTTTGTAAAATATTTATTATCATTATTATTATTAATAATAATAATAACAAACAACTACTGTCACATTGATAAAAAAAAAAAAAAAAAAAAACATTCTTATCAATATTACCCTTTATCATTTATATATATTTTCTTATTATCAATGTGTTAAATTAAAAATTACACAAATTTTATAAAGAAGTAAAAAATTGTTATATTTCTCTCTCTCTGTGTATATAATAAAAGAAAAGAAAAAAGAAAAAAAAATGTTTGTATTAAATTTAATTAAAAGAAAAAAAAAACTAAAACCAAAATAAATAAATAAATACAAAAACCAACAATATTACGAATTTTAAACATTTTTTTTTTTTCCTTTTTTACACAAGTACACAAGTGTGATAACATTGCACAAACATAATGTGATGTTATTTAATGTGTTTATTTATTTTGATTTAAAAATGTTTGTTTGTTAGTTTGTTTGTTTGTTTTTTTTTTTTAATTATTATTTAAATTTCTTATCAATAAATATTCGACAAGATATAGGAAATATAAATAAATATAAAAGTAAAGTAAAGTAAAAAAAAATAAATAGAGAATTTAATAGAAATAAAAATCAACCAAATAAAATATGGTATAAGGAGTAAAGAACTGGATACACTTAAAACTAATAATCAGTCTATTTCTGTTATTTTAATAAATAACATTTTAGTGTACAAAAAATAAATGAAAAAAAAAAAAAAAAAAAAAGTTATTAAATAAAAATTGAATTTTTCAACGAAAACCATTTGTTCTATAGTTTATTTATTTAATTAAAAAAAAAAAAATACAAAAATACAAGAAGGAAAATTATTTTAGTTTTTTTGTTTTAATTAAACAATCAATAAATTTTGTGTTAAGAAAAGAAGAGAAAAAGAAAACACACGAAAAATTCAACATACAAAAAAAAGTAAAAAAAAAAAACAAACAAACAAATTAAATAACTAAATATAATTTTAGTATAATAACTATTACTCGGTGTGTTTGGGGGTACAGTACGGATTATTTAATTTTGTGATTTTTTTTTTTTTTTTTAATTTTTGTTATTTAAAAAATTCCGTGCTTAATCAGTGCTTCATTGACAAATTTTTTTTGTTTTTTTTTTGTTTGTGTTTTGTTTTTACAAAATGCGCGAAAACACCGTAAAAATTCTGTGAAACACATCATGCAGTAATTGTTAAACACAGTTATAAACATAAAAGAAAAGAAAAAAAAAATGTTTAAATTAATTAACTTTATGTTACTAGTTTTCTTTTTTTTATTAATTTAATTAAAATTATGTTGTAAATTTAATTAAAATTCTTGTTTACTTTTATTTGCGTTTTTTTTTTTTGTAATAAATAATAATTTTTTTCTTTCTTTTCTTTTATCAATTGAAAAAAAAAACAATTTTTTGTATGTTGTCTAGATTTATTTATTTGATTTAATTCAATCAAAAAAAATAATGTTTTATTTAATTAAATGATAAAAAAAATATAAAATACAATTTTTGTTTGGTTATTTTGGAATGTGATTGAAAGTAAAGGTAAATGGTAAAAGGTAAATTAAAGTAAAAACGTTTTTTTTTTTTTTTTTTTTTTTTATTAACGTTTCTAATTCAGTTCAGGTGGTAAAATGTGTACATTTATTTGTGAAATAAATTTTTATTTGTTTTTTTGTGTTTTGTTTTGTATATAAAATCATTTCCTTTACATGAAAAACAAAAAAAAAAAAACAACAAAACAAGGAAAAAGAAGAAGTTTTATTAATTGATTGATTTTTAATTTGTGTATATAGTTTTTTTTTTTTTTTTTTATAGTGTGAAAACTACATTTCTGTATGTGCGTATTTTTTCATTTCTATAAATAAATAAATAAATAAATAAACATTTTTTCTGTTATTTTTTTTCTATTATAATAAAATATGCAAAAATAAAACAATCTAATAATATAAAAACAAAAAAAATATTTAATTACCAAAACCGATGTACAAAAATAAAAAATAAGCAGATTGACTACAATGAACATATCAATCATCAGCGAGTTTATTTATTTGGTTTTACTTCTTCTTCTTATTCTTCTTAATTTTCCACACACTCTCTCAATACAATTTTGTTAAATAAATAAAATTCGTATTCTGTTTTTTTTTTTGTTAGTTTTAAACAGTACAGCAGCAGCAAAAAAAAGTGAAAATAATTATCAATAATATACCAATCATTAATTATATATTCCATGATTACATTTAGCAAAAATTATAAAAAAAAAAAATTAACGAACGCTGTGAAGTTTTTAAATCCGTGTCATTTCAACAACATAAAGAAAAGAAAAAACGAACAAAAAGAAAAAAATAACAAAAAAAAAAAAACCGTCGTTTTTTAATTAAATCAGAGTTGTAAACCTTATATCGAAAAGTATATAAAATCCACGTTAATTATGTTTACTTTCAAATCATTTATCCTTTTAAAGTATAAGAAAAAGAAAGAATTTAAGTAATTAAATAGTGTAAACAAAAAAAAAAAAAAAATTAATTAATTTAAAGAGGAGAGAGACTACAAAAAAAAAAAAAAATAAAAAGCAATTATAGTTAGATTTGTTTAGTTAAATGAGTTGTGTACGGTTTTATTAATTATACACATAAATATTATAATAAAAATAAACAACAACAACAACAACCAAAAAAAATAAATAATAATTCATTAATGTTATTTACCTCTTAGTTTAATTAGTTTTTTTTTTTTTTCTTTTTTTTTCGTATTTATTACATTCACTTCGTTTATGTTGTTCTTTTTTTTTTTTTTTTCTTGAAGAAAAAAGCGGCGCTTCCCGTTTTTATTTTACTCTTTGTTTTTAACACTTATTTTACGTAAAAAAAAAAATAACCAAGATTAAATAATAAATTCTTTTTTTATAGTTTTAAAAAAAAAAACTTGTTAATAGAAAATATAAATCGTTATAAAATATATATTAAAAAAAAAAAATCAACAAATTAACTAATAAAAATGTTTTTTTATTTATTTATTTATCAATTCTGTTATGATGACATCAGTTTTTATTTCACTCGTTCATTAATTCATTAATAAAATAAATTTTTTTTTTTTTTTTTTTCGTTTTTATTTTTAATTAGATTTGTTAATTTGTTAATATTCGATTAAAATTATTGAAACAAAATACTTATGCGACAACAAATATAATTAATTAATAAATCTTTTCTTTTCTTTTCTTTTTTTTTTAATGTTTGTTTGTTTGTTTGTTTGTGCGTTATATAATTATATAACACCCGATATATTTAATTTTTTTTTTTTTTTTTTGCTATAAATTTTTACTTAATTAAAGCAAACATTTTTTTTTTTTTTTGCGCTCTATTTATTAAATTATTATTAATAAAAATGAAACAAACAAATACAACTCTGGTTATAAATAATTAATTATGTTTATTATTGCAATTACACCACAAATTAATAATAAATTTTTTTCTTTATTTTTTATTATTACTAATTTATATAACGCAGTAGAGATAAGGAAAACAAAAAAATAAAAAAAAAATACTGTTTATTGTGACACGAAAATAATTTTTCGCTTATTAAATAAATAAAATATAAAACAAATATTTATTATAAATCATCATTTGTGTATAAGTTAAAAATATCGTTGACTTATTCTACCGAATTTAAAATGAGACGAAGAATTTTTTTTTTGGTTTTGTTTTTAATCCTAATTATGAATAAATAATAAAAATATTTAACCTTCACATATGATATAGCATAATTTGTTGTTATTTGTGTAATAATTTAATTGTTTTTACATGTTAATTAATTTGTTTCATTAATTTTTTATCGTTACGTTTTAGTTTTAAAATTACACTATAATATAGTTTAATAATGTGATGAGACAAAATAAAAATAAATAAATTGCAATTATAATTAAAATGCAATTATATTTGAAAATAATTATGCAATGTTTATTTATAATATTTATATGGATACAAATGACGTTAACAAAGGATAATGATGCTGAAGGTTTTTATTCTTGTGTTTATTTTATAAAGATTTATTAATAAAATTGTTCGTTTTTTTTTTTTTTTGTAATAAAAATAGAATCACAATTGGGTATAGAAAAGGAAACACCAAAATTAATACAGCAACCAGCTGGGAAAGATGTTTATTTAAGATGTGGTGTTAAAGGTAATCATGCTGATTTTATGGAAACATCGAAGGGTGTTGTTGTCTATTGGGATTTTAAAGTACGCAATATCTATATATAGAATAAAATAAATAGATAATTTAATATTTTTTTATACCTTTGTAGCCATGCGGAGAAGGTTATAATAAAACATCATGTCGTAATGATATTGAAAATAATAATGGTAATAATAATTTATCACAGTGGCGTCCTATTATTTGCGAAAATCAACAATGTAAACCAACATTAATAATTAAAAATCCAACAGAAAATGATTCTGGTTTATATAAATGTTTAGTACATCCATATAAAACAGATAATCGTACAACATTACAAATACAAGTTGCAAAAACATTTAAATTAGATGTAATTAGTAAGTAAATGTATAATTATTTATTAAATAAATAAATAGAGAGAGTTTTTTTTTTAATCATTATTATTATTATTATAAATTTTTCTAGATTTTACAATAGCACCACCAGAATTTCTGGATGATCACTCATTAAACACAACAGCAATAACAGAAACCCAAGTTGTATTACAATGTCGTATCCATAGTAAAGTACCATTATCAATAAAATGGCTACGTAAATTAGATAATATAAGTAATATTTATGTAGATAAACCAAATTATAATATTAAGAAATTAGAAACATTAGGTGCTGATTATATATTATTAGAATCATCGGGTGAAAAAGTAATAACCGATGATACATATTTAAGTAAATTAATATTAAATAATGTATCTGAATATGATACAGGTATATATGTATGTGTTGCTGTTAATTTACGCGGTTATGATCATCGTGAAATGTATTTAAAAGTATTACCTGCCATTAATAATATTGATAATAGTTTATTAAATAATAATAATAATGTAAATAATAGAAATGAATTTTTTTTATTATTTTTAATACCATTGGGTTTAGCTATAATACCATTATTGATATGGGTTAGTTTTATAATTAGTAAAAAGAAAAATAATAATAATAATAATATTAATAATAATAGAAATAATAATATGACTATAAATAATCAAAATAATAAATTAAATTATAATAAACAATATATATCTGTTAATATTAATATTGTTTAATAAATAAATTTTAAATTATTTATCATAGAAATTTTTATTTTTTTAGTTTTTTTTTTAACGAGGTGTAAATTTTTTCACGTTTAATCACGTTTACAAAACATAAAACGATACAGGTGTTTGAAGGACGAAGATAATGCAACATATATTTCTTAACAGTTTAAAAAAAGATCATAAAATAAATAAAAATTAATTAATATTTTACTTTAATAGTTAAAATATATACAATTTATTATAATTACTAAGAAAAAAAAAATACCACAGAGTAACGAAAACTAAATTATATACAAAAATAATTTCATTTATTTATTTTTTAATTTTTTCTATCATTTTGCTTCACCTGCGCTGTTATTCTCCACAGTATTTCCATGTGTTAGTTTTTTAGCCAGCTAAAATAATGCATTTTATTTTATTAATTATTCAATTTAATTTAAATTATATAAATAAACTTACAATTACTATTGGTAATTCTTGTTTTTCTTGTTTTGACACAAGCACTTCATTATTTTGTATTGATTTCCAACCATAATGGATTCCAATAATTGCCGGTACCATTACTATTGTTGGTAAATAACGTGTAAATAATTCTTTTGTATTAGGTGCCATTTTATTTTTATTATTTTCTATTAATTAGATTTTTTTTTTTTTTTTTAATTATTTTATTATTAATTATTTTATTTATTATTTAGAATCTTAAAGTTTTGTAATAATATACAATGACGTTTAGTAAATGTAATGAAGTTAGTTGTGTTTTTCTATAGTCATATTCTAGTATTTAATTTCTTATAATATTTTATTTTTAGATTCAAATATGAATTTATTTCTTTAATTAGAATTAATTAATAAATGATTGTTTTTATAGAATTATTAATTAAAAATAATAAATTTTCAATGAAATAGTATATGAACTGTAACGAAAAAATTTTTTGTTTCAATATTATTATTATTTAAAAAAAAAAAAAAATAAATAAAAACATTTACTGATCATGAACTCACTCTTCTATAAATAATAATTTTTTTTTTTTTTTAGTTTAATTTAGTTTAATTTTTTTTTTATTTTTTTTTTTCCAATTTGACATATAGAAATGAAGCGAATCAAACACACATAACCCGTAACCCGTAGTGTTTATGATAAGGACAGTAAAAAAAAAAAAAAAAAAAAAAAAATTAAATTCAATCAGTCACAAAGAAAGTTAAATTAAATGTAGAAAAGAAAAAATTCTAAAATAAAGTTTTGTAAATGTCAATAATTGTAGAAAAAAAATATTATTATTATTATTATTATTTTTTTTTTATAAATAATTAAATCGTTGCTTTTGTTGTAAATTTTTTTTTTTTTTTTAAATAAAGTTTTCAAAAGTGCAAAGTGTAAATAAATTTTAAGTGGAAAATTTTTTTTTTTTTTTAATGAAGAAAATTATTATTTTCCAGTTTGTAAAATAAATATAATGTTAAATAGTGTGGAGTTTAAAACTAGTTAAATTAAATGCGTTATAATTTAAATTGAATAATTATATCGTATTATATAATAAAATTCAAAATAAAAATAAAAGAAATAAATAAAGTCTAAGTAAATCCTATCATTCATTCAGTCAAATAAGTAGAAATTAAAACTAAAATTATCTTACATATATTTTTGTTAAAAATAGATTTTTTACTTGAAATATAATTAAATTTTATCCGTATGTTTAAATACTGAAATAGTTTTTAGTTTATTTTATTTTATTTTTTTTTTTTTTTTTTTAACTAAACACGTTTTTTCTGTTTTACTTTATCTTTATCTTTAAAATAATTTATCTTTATCAAGAAAAAAAACAATTTTTTATTTTTATTCTCTTTATCCGTTTACGTAGTTTTGTTTTGTAAAATCATTTTTTTTTTAACGACAAAGGTCGGTTAATTAATTTTATTTTTATTCATTTTTTAATTATGTGTATAATATTATTATACAAATTATAAATTTATCTTTTTTTTTTTAATTTAATTTAATTTTTTAAGGTAAATTACGTACTAAATTACTGAATTACTGAAAATTGAAAGATAAGGAAAACAAAAAAAAAAATTAGTGAAAATTTCAAGGTAAAAAAAAAAAAATAAATAAATAAAGAGAAAAATATTTCAAATTTATCTAAAAATATAATTTAAATTATTTTTTTTTTTTTATAATTGATTGCCAGAAAAGAAAATTATTTTTCTTTTCTTTTTTTGTTGTGATAGAAAAATAATTGTTTTTTTCTATCTCATTTTTTTTGTTTTTTTTTTTTTATGAAGGATTTATGTATTAACAAGTGAATTTTCCTTTCTTTCTTTTTCTCTTTTCCTTTTCAATTCTGTTTTGTTATTGATTAATTTTGTTTTTTTTCCTTTTTCTTTGCGCCTATAACTCATACAAACCACATCTTGCTTCTATTTATTTACTGAACGAATGTTTTCTGTTTTTTCGCTTCTTCTTCTTTTTCTTTTTTTTTTTTTTTATACACACAACACACAGCAAATTCTGGAAAGAAACCCTGCTAATGATTAGAAATAAATTTATAAAAAAAAAACAACAGGAAATTGCAATTTAATCAAAAATAAAATAAAAAATAAAATTGTTTTAAAAGATTCTCGGCGCTTTGTGTGTGTGTGTGTTTGTTTTTTAATTTTCTTTAAAAAAAAAAAATACAAAATAAAAATCAGCTGTGAATTTATTTATTTTTCTTCTTCTTTGTCGTCGTCTTCTTTCTCTTTTTGTTATTATTATTTGCTTATATTTTGCTTACAAAAAAAAAAAAAAAAAAAAAAAAAAACTATTTAAATGCCCACGTTAAAGTTTTATTCAAATTTATAAAAAAAAAAAAAATTATTTATCCTTGAAAGTAAAGCAAAACAAAAAAAAATTTGTCTCATAATTTTTTCTATTAAAAAATAAATTAACATTGAAAAAAAAATCTTTAAAATTATCTTTATTTTAATAATTAATAAATTATGCTTTGTAAACATAATTTTATATATTTTATGCTAGTGAAAATTGACATGTTCGATTTTATTGTTTTAATTATAAATTTTCCTATTTCATTTTGTTATACAAAGGTTTGATTGTTATTTATTTATTTATGTTTTCTTAATAATTTTCTTTGTTTTAAATCATAGTAATGATTACAATGAACAGTGAATATATAAAATTAAAATAGAATTTTTTTTTTTTTTATGATTTTTACTTGTAAACAAAAGCAAGTTTAGCTTCTGTTTCTTCTTGTTTCTTTCTTTTATGATAGCAAAACAACCTTGCACTGCGTACCAACCACCCAAAAAAAAAAAAAAAACAAAAACAAAACAAAACCACTTTAGTTTAGGTAGGAAAGAGATACACTGTTAATATATTTGTTATTGTTTATGTTTTTAACATTTTGACAGCTAACAGGTTTTTTTTTTCTTCTCTTTATTGATTTTTCTCGATTAAATCGATGAATTTTTTTTTTCTTTTTTCAGTTTTCTTTACATTTTTAATCGTTGTAAAAATTATTTTATTGATTATTTACTTTACTTGCATGATTAATTCATTTAAATTAATTTAAATTATTTAATTAATGTTTGTTTTATATTTAACTATGGTATTTGTAAGAATGACTTAAGAAACGTTAATTAAACGTTTGATTAATAAAATAAAGAAAAACTACGCATTTTTATGTATTTAGTTGGTTATTAATAAATTTTGAATGACATTTTCCATTTATTGTAGTTTTATTACAATGGCTATTAAGGATGGATTAAAAGCTTTATATGTTTTTTGTTAAATCACCATTAAATGAATTCTCATTCAAACAATAAACATCGCATTTAACCAATTTAATGGTTCAAACACAATGGACATAATAATAACATAAGAAATGTCAAACTATAAAGTGACAGCTGTTACATTAATCCTTAATCGAAATGTCCATATTACTCTATTCAATAATCAATAATGTTTATAAAAAAAAAAATAAATAAATAAATAATTCCTATTCTTCATATACATATTCTTTTGTAAAAAAAAACAAAAATAATTAATAATATCTCGGTAATTAAATGAATTTTGTAGACAAAATAATATAATATGTTTATAATCAGTGTTTAAAAATAAAAAGCAAAAAAAAAAATGAAAAGAAAAGAAAAGAAATAAATAAATAATTCATTACAGATAAGAAGAGAAGACAAATTATTTATATTTTTATTTATAATATGTTGTTAAAACGAAAAAAAAGTAAACTTTTTTTTTTTTTTTTAATTAACCTAAATTAATTATGTTTTATTTTGTAATTATTATCTTATCAGATAAAAATGATCTTTATATTTGTTTTCTGTTTTTTTATTTTTTTTAATTTTATTCCTTAATATTTATGCTGAATAATTATTTCTTTAATTAAAGTTTTTGTTTTTATTGTAGTTTTAAAAGCGGGGAAAAACCTTTGTTAATTATTATGTAGATTATTTATAAATAATAATAAAATAAATAATAAAATATAAAATATGAGTCATTTAGTCGATAATCCAAAAATAACAATAATTAATGCGACACCAAATTCATCTTATATTACATCAACTGATGGTAATATAATGGGGAATAAAATTGAAAATATAACAGGTAAATAAATAATATTTTTATGATAATTATTAATGTGCTAATGAACTTTACTGATTTAAAAATAATTCGTTTTTTTTTTATTATCATTATTATTTTTATTATTTATTCCATTATGCATAATTTAATTTTTTATTTTGTTTACATCGTTGATAATTAATTTAAGGCCAGTTAGCAGAATATTTTTATTTACCATAAATAATGCATTAATTTGTTTATTTATTTACTTTGTTTTGTTCTGTTAATTTTAATGTAAATATTTTTGTTTTTTTTTTTTTTTTTTTTTATTATTTAATGATAAATAAACCTTTAATTGTTGTTAGTTTCTTTACACCAGTTTAATTTAATTATATTTCAGGGTTTTTAATTATTACAATTTCTTAAACAATTCGATTTATCAGCATTTTATATGTAATTTTCTTTCTATTTTATTTTATTTATAGATAATAAAGTAATAAAAGAGAATGTTGATAATGTAATCACAAGTTTAGTTGCTGGTGCAATAGCTGGTGCATTAGCAAAAACAACAATAGCACCATTAGATCGTACAAAAATTAATTTTCAAATAAAGTAAAAAAAAAAAAAATCTTTTTTTTCTATTATTATTTTGTTAATTAATTAATTGGTTAATGTTTTTTTTTTTCTTTTTTACATATAAAGTAAGAATACACCATATTCATTTAGGGCGGCTGTTATATTTTTAAAACAGATAATTGCAAAGGAAGGTGTAATAGCATTATGGCGTGGTAATTCAGCGACAATGGCACGTATTGTACCATACGCCGCAATACAATTTACATCGCATGAACAATGGAAAAAACTTTTAAAAGTTGATCAGGATAGGAGGTGAGTGTGAATGATTTTAATAAATTAATAATCAATTAATATTTAAAACATTTTATTTATTTTTTTTTTTTGTTGGTTTTAGCACAAATGGTAGAAGATTTTTAGCGGGATCATTAGCTGGTATAACATCACAATCCTTAACATATCCTTTAGATTTAGCTAGAGCTAGAATGGCTGTGACTGATAAATATAGTGGCTACAAGTAAATAAAAAAATCAATTGAATTATAATGATTTAATTAATTTTTTTGTTTAAAGGACATTACGACAAGTTTTTGCAAATATTTGGTATAATGAGGGTCCTAAAACATTATATCGGGGCTATGTGGCAACTATAATAGGTGTCATACCGTATGCAGGCACATCGTTTTTTACATATGAAACATTAAAAAATAAATATTATGGTTGGTTTGAATATTTTTTTTTATTTTCTTTGGTTTTTCCCTTAATGTAATTAATTTTCTTTTTTAATTTTAGAAAAAACCGGTGAACGTAAACCACGTCATTTATATGCTTTATCATTTGGGGCAATCGCTGGTGTTATAGGGCAAACATCAAGTTATCCATTAGATATTGTTAGGAGAAGAATGCAAACAATTGGCATACAAAATAATAATATAGATCCCTATAGTACAATTTGGATAACATTAGTTAAGATTTATCGGTAATAATTTTTTAGCTCAACAATGAACTGAATTTTAATTAATTAATAATAATAATAATTTTTAGTGAGGAAGGTATTATTGGTGGTTTCTTCAAAGGTTTAAGTATGAATTGGATAAAAGGACCAATTGCTGTGGGCATTAGTTTCTCAACATACGATCATATTAAAGAAATGTTACAAGATGTAAATAAAGAACGAATACATAATAATAGATAAAATTAAATTAAATAATAATAAAAAAAAATTAAAAAAAACAAACAAAGCAATATCCTTATGAATTCTCAAAGAGTGCAATTAATTCAATTAGATATCTTTTATTACTTAAATTAAATTAAATAAAACTAAAGATTGAAACTACTAGTGGTAATAATAATTTTTGTGCTTTGTATAAAAATTAAAAAACAGAAAATTGTGAAAATAATATGTAAAAAAAAGAAAAAAAAAAAAAAAAATTCTTATATAAAACCTTGTATATAAACGTTTTTCATCTATTAATAATTAGTAAAAAAAAAAAAAAAATTGACAATAAATAAAAAATTGTATTATTTTGGCGTGCTCTAAGTAAATTATTATTTAAAAATATATATAATTTAATTTTATAATAGAAAATTATTGTTTTTTTTTTTTTGGTGTGGTTGTAATTATTTAAAAATTAACACTCGACAGAGTTTCTGAAATCAAAATTTTCTTAATTATATAAAAACTTCATCAACATGTATGGTATAATAACCTGAAAACTATGTTGTTTAACTAAATTCTTATTAATTAATACATTGTTTAAAGGTATAATTGATAAATAAATAACGTTTTATAATAAAATACAAACACATTTAGATTAGATTTAATATAAAAAGTAATTAAATTAAAACGGTTTTCTGAAAATGTATTCATTTTGTTTTTAAATGGTGTTTAATTTTATATAAAAAATAGAGAACAAAAAACATCTATTGTGAATAAACTTTAAAAAGTAAAATGGTATAAGATTTTTTTATTTTATATTTTAAATAACAAGTAGATTGGTTTGTGGGTGATTAATATATGATATTAAAAACGACATACGTTATTAAAAAGTTAACAAATGAAAGATATAGCAATAAAAAAATATTAATGTTAAAAGAGTATAACTATATAATGTGTGTCGCCTGTCTGATGTTCGTCACAATTATGTATGTGTCAGGTAATTTTTTTTTCTTTTTTTTTTTTGTAAATGGCTGCCGATGCCATAAGTAGTGTGTTTTTGTGTTAAAAATTAAAGAAAAAATAAATTATTTTATTTTGTTATTCTTTTTTAAAAATTAATTTAATTAATAATAAATTGTGTTTATAGATAAATTTAAATTTAATACCATTATATAGACAATATAAATTTAAGTATTATAATACTTAAATAGTATAAAAAATAAAGTGTTTTTGTAAAAAAGAAAAAAAACTCAACTTTAGTACACCCGCAAAGTAAGTTTTTTTTTTTTTTTTATTATTTTTTGAAAGAAGAATACATAGCTTAGTATACAGTGTTTATGTATGGATGTGTGTGCGTGTGTGTGTATTTTGTTGTTCGTTGAAATAAACAGTGAAAATGGTTTTTTTTTTTAATTTTTTAATAACAACGTAATAACGCTTAACTAAGTTAAATGGAATTATAATGTTTATATTAGAGAAAATTAGCAAACATTTAAGCTTATATATACCATTAATTATAAATCGTGTAAGATGTTTTTTTTATTTCGGTTTTTAAAATGGTTTTTATCCGATATATCGTTGGATTGGGCGTTCAGATAGTGGGGCGCTTAACACACCGAATCCACCAGAACTTGTTCTTTAAGCATAATTTAATTATTTAACCTTGGATTGCTATTTTTATTATAATGCAAATTTATTTATTCTTAATTCATTTTTATTTTTATTTCAATTAAACAACCCAATTCATGAATTTTTAGTTCATTTATTTTTTTTTTGATAAATTATTAATAATCTATTAGTAATTATATTTTATCTTATCTTTATTTATTGTTTAATTATGATTATTAAAAAAAGAAAGAAAATAGAAAAAAAAGCCAACATAAAATTATTTATTATATAAGAATCAATCATATTTATGCTGTTTTCTCTTATTTTGTCAAAGATTATTATAAATCATCGTAGAAAAAAAAAAAAATAAATACATTTCGCAACAAAATAATTCAATTTCACCTCTCTCGCATATGAAAAAAAAAATAAATAAAAATGTTTACATTATCATTGTGATGGATGAATCACTTAGATTAATTACAAAAAAAAAAAAAAAATTTCTTTCAGCGTAGAAATATTAATAAATGACGTTAATCGTGGCTTAAATTTAGTATATAGGTAAGCTAAAGGTACAAAAACATCAATAACAAATAAAAATATATAGAATTTTCTGAAAAAAGGCAACAATTATATGTAGAAAAACCCTTAACAAGAGATTATTATTATTTTTTTTTTTTTTTCATACGAAGTAGAAGAGAAATGTATAAAGAGAGAAGTCATTCGCGATTCATTCCTTGACTTTTAGCAAAATGTTTAGCGCACGTTGTTTAATGGGTGGCAGAATATAATGGGAGTGCTTATGTCTAATAAAAAAAAAAAAAAAAAAAAACACTGGAATGAAAACATAGCAACAGTCGGTTGCCGTGTTTTAATACTCTCTTCTCAATTTTTGTTTTTCCGCGTAAAAGGGCTGGATGTTTTTTCAGTTATTTTTAGCTGCACACTGGTAGGAAAAATGGGTTTTTTTTTTTTTTTTTTTTTGTTTTCCGTTTTCTTAATTTAATGATATTAGAAGTTGCTAACATCGCGCACTTTTCTGTTTTATTTTATTTTATTCTATTTTATTGTTTAACAAACAAGAGGAAAAGTTTGTAATTTGGTTTTGGTTTTTTTTTTATCTCTGTTAATTCTGTGGCCACGGTAAGTGTTGCTGCTTTTTCCTTTTTTTTTATTTTTTATTATTATCGTACAGAATAATAGATTTAAATTTAAATAATATATACAAATGTGATTGTATTAGTAATTTACTGATTTGTAAATTTGATTTAACAGAAAAAAAAGAAAGAGTCAATTTTATTACTTTATATTCAATTAAATATGCAAATTTTTACCTTATTTTTATAACTGTGAATATTTTATGCTACTGCTGCTCATTTTTTTTTTTTTTTTTTTTTTTTTTGCTGCTGCTTGTTTTATTTACATATATATATAAAAATTTGTTTATTTATTTTTGAAATTAATTATTAATCAACTTGTGGAGAGAGGAAAAGCAAATAAATTAAAGAAAAAAAAAAATGGAGTTTTATATAATATTTTTGTTTTTAAAAATTAATTTTCTTTTTTTCATTTAACAAAACATAATTTATTGCATTAAATGCTTATAAAATTACAGTTATGTAACAGGTAAAATGTAAAGGTGTCATAAAAGAAACCTTTTTCTATTATTATTCTTTCTTTTTGTCCTTTATTATTATTATTTTTTTTTTTGTATTCAATTTTTCTTTTAACAACTCAAAATCGTTTTCTATGTCTTCCTTTGTAGATTTGTTAAAACCTAATTGCGCTGTAGTAGTAGTAGTATTAGTAGTATTATTAGTAGTAGTAAGTGATAGCTAGGTAATTTTATATCTTTGCCACTTATATTGTCAATATGTAATATATTTCGGAAAACTTATTAATTAATGATAAATATATAGATCATTAAATAAATAAAATTTAATTAAAAGAGGTGTGGTTTGTGTTTATTAAAAAAAAAAAAAAAAACAACAACTAATATAATTACCTGTGCGCTTGTTAAATAAGTTTATTTTTTATTTATTCTTTATTTATTTTATTTTATTTAAGGACCTAGTTGGTATTCCGACATGGCTTTGTGGCAAAAAATACGTAATTTACCACCTGATCAATTAACAAAAGTTAGAGAAAATTATGATTTGCAACAGTTTCCATGGGAAATAAGACATTATTTAGCACAATGGATTGAAGAAAAAATTTAGTAAGATATATTTAAATAATAAATAAATTAATTTAATTATTATTATTAATTAATTTTGTTATTTTTTTTTTTAGTGCTATGAATGCATTTCTAGCCGCTGATTCAAGTCAACTAATGCAACTGTCAATAGATTTTTTAAATCAATTACTTCAAGAAATTAATAATAAATGTCATGAGTTGGATGAAAATTCATATGCAATACGTGCACGTTTTCAAGAAGTTACCCAAACATTACATGCACGTTATAGTAGTGATCCGGTATCATTTTATAAGATTTTAAAAAATTGTATACAATTTGAAATTGAGTTAGTGGAAAATTCCGCTAATATGAATGAAGATATGCATCTAATGCATTCTATACTTAATCTTGAAGCATTAGTTAAAGAAAATGAGGAAAGTTACAAAGTATTAAAATTAGATTATGAAGCATTTGCATTAATGTATCATGAATATACAAAAACTAATGCCGACTGCATATCAAAAACATCAGTAATGGACGATAAAAAATCACATATGGAGGGACAAAAAGCTCAGCTACAGCTTTTTTTTAGTCAAATCACATCGAAAAGATTACATTTAGTTGATCAATTTAAAGTAGCTGTAACGAATATTGAACAAATGTTATGTAAAATAGTTAATATTAATTTGGTTCAATGGAAGAAAATGCAAGGTCTTGCTGGTAACGGAACTCCATTTGCTAATAATTTAGATACAATACAACAATATTTTGAATCTATGGCTGATATTATATGGAATACAAAAGAACAAATAAGATTAGCACAAAAAGTAAAACAGATAATAAACTGGGATGAACCAAATTTACCAGATTATCTTCCACATCTGCTTTCAGAAATCACATCATTATTAACCACTTTAGTTACAAGTTCTTTTGTTATTGAAAAACAGCCACCACAAGTCATGAAAACAAACACAAGGTAAATTAAAATTATTATTTTGATTAAATATTTTTCAATTTAATATTAATTTATTTTAATAGATTTACAGCAACGGTACGTTTATTAATTGGAAATCGATTAAATGTACAAATGAATAATCCTCAAGTAAAAGTTGCAATACTTTCTGGTAAGTTATTAAAGATTTTTTTTTTTGTTTTTATTATTTTACCTCTTCAAACAAATATTGATTATAAAATAATTTTCAATTAAATAGAGACACAAGCATCGCATACACAGTCTTCAAATAAAGTAAGTGATATATCCTCTGGTGAAATTTTAAACAATACTGGTACAATGGAATATCAACAAACAACGAGACATCTGTCTGTCAGTTTTAGGTTAGTTGATTTAATTTAATTTTTTGCTGTTCTCTGCAATTTTTATTTATTTTTCTTTTTGTTTGTAGAAATATGCAATTAAAGAAAATTAAACGTGCTGAGAAAAAAGGTACAGAAAGTGTTATGGATGAAAAATTTGCTTTATTATTTTATGGCAATTTTCCAATTGGACATGGTGAACTTATTTTCAATGTAAGTTTTTTTTTTTATTATCATTATCACAATATTGTACATTTGTTAATAATACAATTTATTCATAGGTATGGGCATTGTCATTACCAGTTGTTGTAATTGTACATGGTAACCAAGAACCACAATCATGGGCAACAATAACCTGGGATAATGCTTTCTCTGAAGCAAGTAGAATACCTTTCCAAATACCTGACAAGGTTCCATGGTCTCTTTTAGCAGTAGCACTAACAACAAAATTTAAGGCTGCAACAGGAAGGGAATTAGATGCGGATAATTTACATTTTCTATGTATTTAAACATTTTTTTTCTTCTTCAATTATTTATTAATAATATTTACTAATTCTTTTTAATTTTGTTTTTGAAAATAGGTGAGAAAGCATTTAGGACAATGATCCAACCACAAACAAGTGGTGAAAGGGTAATAACCTGGTCACAATTCTGTAAGGAGCCATTACCCGAACGCACATTCACATTTTGGGAATGGTTTTATGCTATAATGAAGTTAACGCGAGAACATTTAAGGGGACCATGGCTTGATGGATGTGTATTAGGTTTTATTCATAAGAAAACTGCTGAGGAAATGTTAATGAAATGTCCAAACGGTACATTTTTATTACGTTTCTCTGATAGTGAATTAGGTAAGCTTACATTTTTCTATATTTTAATAATTGTGTTCATTACTTATGGTTAAAAATTAAATTTTTAAAAGGTGGAGTAACAATAGCATGGGTCGGCGAAGTCAATGATCAACGTCAAATATTTATGCTTCAACCATTTTTGTCCAAAGACTTTGCTATCCGTTCATTGGGCGATCGAATAATTGATCTTCATCAATTAACAACATTGTATCCAAATAGATCAAAAGAAACTGCTTTTAAAGAATATTACACTCCATTCTCAGGTAAATATTATCGAATACATAATAATGTAACAAAAAAAAAAAATTAATAATAATTTATGTTAAAGCAGAGCCACAAAGTACAAATGGTTACGTTAAACCAGTGTTGGTAACACAAGTCCCTGGTATTGGAAATGGTCCACTAAGCTGTGCAAATACACCACAGCATAATTATTATATGCAATCACCAGATCATAGTCGTGATACACCATCAGCACAAAGCAGGTAGAGTACCAATTATTTATTTATACAAAAATACAATTTTTAAATGATGAAATTAAATATTATATTAAAAATGAATTTAAAAAAAAAAAATAAAAATTGATAATAAAAGTTTAATCACTAAATGCATGATATTATATTATGGTACCAGCGTATATTATTTATTTTTATTATTATTATTATTCTTATTATTACTTTATTTTTATATTTTTTTTCTCCCTATTTCGCTGCGGATAAATTTGCTACAAAAAAAAAAAAACTCATAAATTTTGTGTATACCTTTTTTAAATTATGTCATTAATTCAGTCGTTAAGTTTTTTTTTTTTATATATAATATATAATTTTATTATTTTTATTAGTTTAATTAATTAATCATTATTATTATTTTTTTTTTCATTTATTTATTATTTTCTCATTACAATAAGAAGGTGTGAGTTTTTCTGTGTATATATTATTTATTATTAATTATTAATTATCATATCATCTAAAAGATAGATAATTATATATATTTTTTTTATTTTATTATGAAATTTTAATTTGAATAAAATGAAAAATTGTATACAACTCATTGTCTTATTACAGCTACCAGAATAGCACCATTATGCATCTATAATTTTTCATATAAAAATTAATTTTTTTTTTTTTTTTTTTTTTATTCCAATTAAATTAAATTAAATTATTTATGCGAATAAAAAAATAATTCAAAAATTAAATAAAAATGAAGCATAATTAAAAGCTATACGAATTTATTATATGTACATTAATTAACTAAATTAAAAAAAAAAAAAAAATTAATTAAAACTAATTAATTAATTAATTCGCAAAATTAAAAAAATGTATACATATTAATATATTAGGAGGATAATTTACTGGAAAATTGAATTTTTAAATGTGTTTATATATATTTATTATATATATATATATAAAGAAAATATATAAGTGGTTTCATGGTGTGTTTAAATAAAATAAAAAAATAATGTTTAATTGATGAATTAATTTAAAATTAATTAATAAAAACAGTATTATTATTATTATTATTATTAATATCAATCAAACTAACATATTAATATATGAAAAAAAAAATTTTTTTTCTTTGTTTTTAATTTTTTCTTTTTTAAATGTTTTACTCGTGATAACAATTTATTAATCGTAATATATATAAATAAATAAATTAAAGTAACTTACTACTAAATATAAATAAATATTAAATATTTACCAAAGGTATATGAATGTTATTAAATGTTTATTAATTGTTATTTAAAAATTATTATATCTTTATAAAACACTACACAGTTTTATTATTTTTAATTTTATAAATCATTAATTAATGATGCTTATTAAAAAATATTATTGGTGGGTGGTTTAGTTTGGTTTGGTTGATTAATTATGTATTATCATCATACAAATGTGTGTTTAAATTTAGATAATAATTTTTAAAATTATTAAAACCGACGCTAATACAATTAATGCGAAAGTTTTATTAATATTAACCACACAACCAACCACCAACAACCCACCACCATATTTAATTCATAATAAAAATTCATTTAATTTAATTAAATCTCTTGTGTATTTTTAATGATGATTTATAAAAACACACTACTGATGTACGTACTTACTACTCTACTCCCAGTAGATAGATATGCATGACTTAATTATTTTCCTTCATTTATTTTTAATATTTTATTTTTATTTTTATTATTATTATATTGATTAATTAATGTTGTTTAATGTATGTGGAATGAATTATTGAATGTTTTATTATATTGCATTATTATTGTTGTATGCATGAGTATGCATATTCTTGTTACATTCTTGATGTTTATTTTAGTTTGGTATTTTATTATTTAATATTATTATTAAAAAAGATTAAAGAAAAGAAGAAATTATAGAAAGAAAAGGGGCTATATGAAATATTGGTCAATTCAATTTAACAACTTCTCTTAACCCAAATATTAAGAATAGAAAGAAAAAAATAAATAAATAAAATGAAATAAAATAATTTGTTGGGAGGGTGGTTTTTGCAGGGAGGTTTTTCCTTTATTCACACTAAATATTAATTTCAAAAATACATTTATTTTATTTAATTATTATTATTTTATTTTTTTTTTCAATTCATTATATAATATTCTCTAAGCTAAAACAACTAAACAGAATGGTAGATAGTTTATTGTAATAATTAATTTAAATTATTAACATGAAAAAAAAAAAAAGCATAAAAAAAATTAAACAAAAATTTATTGCATATTTTCCATTATGATTATTAACTCTTTCCTATTTAAAAAAAAATAAATTAATTTACTAATTAAATTTAAGTTAAATAAAAATATATATATATATATATATTTAAAAAAAAAATTAAAAATAAAATTAAAATTTAACCTCCCTGTCTGATCTTATCAGCTATGGACATCAACATGGAGTTCTGGGTGCTGTCAATGATATCGAATTTTCCGAACTGGCTGACAATTTAAATGATTTTATTAATCATTTAAATAATTAAATAATAAAAATTATATAATATAGAAATATATAATTAACGAAAAAAAAAAAAAAAAAAAACAAACAAACAAAACAACACAACAGGGCCTTTTTTTTTTGTTTTGTTTTGTTTTTATTATTATTATTATTTTTTTTTTTTTCTTTATGATTTATTTTAATAATATAGTAATTATGACTAAGAATATATATATATATATATATATATATATACAAAATATATAAATAAATAAATAATATAATAATTAAAACAAAAAAAGGGAAAATTTATATAAAACATAAATTATTGCATATTAAATTTTTTAAGAGATAAAAAAAAAAAAAAAATTAAGTAATTATTAATTATTATTATAACAACAAGGCGCGCGCAAACAACGATTTTTAAAAGAAAAAATAATTAACTATAAGTAAAAAATTATTATTATTTATTATTACAATTTTCATCTTTGCTTAAATTTATTTTTAGTTTTCTTTTTTTTTTTTATTTAATTATTATTATTAAAGAAAGGATATAGACAAAAATTTTTAAAAAAAAAAATGAATTATTTAATTAAACAAATATATCTGTGTGTGCTACAACATATTAATGAAAATCTGTACCTATATCTAATTCTCTGGATTAATTAAGTGTGGTTTTAAACAAAATTTTATTTAAATTTAGTGCTACTCTGCTGCAATAAAAAAAAAATTCAATTCATTCATCCCCCAATATATTTATATATCTATCTATATCTACCCCAATACATAAATGTTGTTATAAAAGCACAAAATAAAAATTATATATTTATTACTCTCTCTCTGTCTTCTGATTGTTTTAATTTTTTCTTCTTTTTTCTGTTATTTAATGTTGTAATAAAAGGAATAAATATTTTTAAAAAAATTACTTCTCAATATATATATATATATATATATATATATCTCTATGTATGTTTTTTTTTTTTATCTTTTTCTTTTTATTATTATTAATTATAATAATTATGATCCCAACAACACCTGTAATAAATAAATACTTTTTTTTTTTTTTTAACTATTTTAATAATGATTATTAAAATATTATTTTGTTTTTTTTAAATTTTTTTTTCTTAATTAAAATTGGTTTCTACTTGTTGAGTGCCTAAGTATATTTGTGCTTTATTATTAATCGTCTCTATTTAATTAATTAATAAAAAAAAAAAAAAAATATACAATTCAATTAAATTTAATATATATGTATATGTATATTTCCTTATGGGTTTTACCTATGTAATATGGGGGGGTTGTTAAACTCATCAGAATAATGTCATTATGATATTGAGGAGACATATTTTGAGTATATATAATGATAGAACTCCCGATATGTACATATATAACATATATATATATATACAATATTAGAAAATACTATATACATAAGTGAATTAAAAAAAAAAAAAAAAAAATTAAATGTTAGAGGAAAAGAAAATTAAAAAGAAAATCAATTTGCATGTTTTGAAAAAAAAATTAAATAATAATAAAATTTTGTTTATTTTTTCTTTTTAAATTAATTAATTTACTTAATTTTTTTTTTTTTTTTTTATTATTTAGTTTTATTTAATATATGATGTTTTTGTTTTAATTATTATTATATTATTATTATTTTTGCAATGTGGTTTTTTAATCATTTATTTTTTATCATTGTATAATAGAGTAAATAAATATCTTATTATCGATGTATTATAATATATAATTATTATTATTTTTTTTTTATTAATTAATTAATTATTAATTATTTTGGCAATAATTTTTTTATCTGTTAATTATGATAAAAAGCAAAACAAAACGAAACAAAAAAAAAAAAAGATAAAGCAAAAGAGAAAAAAAATTATTATTATTTTTTTATTTTTATAATAATTATTATTATTAATTAATTAATTAATTAATATTATTTGTAGGATGCAATATTTTTATTTTAAAAGAGAAGAGAAAATTTTATTTTTATTTTTTTTTTTTTATAGTTTTAATTTTATAATTATGAAATAAGTTTTTTTTTCTATGTTTTAATTAATGATTTGTTTTTAAAAAAAAAAAGAAAAACCGTTTGCATCAGGTTTTTCTTTTTTTTTTTTTTTTTTGTTATATTCTTCAATAACATAATACAGAGTCAATTCCCTCCCGTCATGTTGTGATTATAGTCGCGAAATCGAACAACGGTTTTTGTTAAAAATGGCGGAACACGAAATTTACTGTACGTAACATGCGGTATTATTGACTGTATTAACAAATTAACATAAATTAAAAAATTGTTTACACACATAAAAAAAAAAAAAAGTGAAAGGAAATAGAAAAACATTTTTTTTTAATTTATTTTATTTTGTGTATAACTAATTAAGGCATTTAGTTAAATATATATATATTTTGAATTGTTTTTTGTAATCATCCCTTCCCCAATTTACTTTTTTTTGTTTTTATTATTGTTATTATGTTTTTTTTTTTTTTTTTTAATTAAAATTTGTTACAAACTGATACGAAAAAGAAAAAGAGAAAAAAAAAATAAAATTAAAAAAGAAAAAATGTACATTCTTTTGGGGATTTTAAAGTAAAGTAATAATTAAGTTAAATTTTTTTTTATGTACTTAAAAAAAACGAAAATTAATTAATTTTTAAGAGAGAAAAAATGAAAATTAAAATTTTGACATATTTTTTTGTTTTTTTTTTTTTTTTTGTTTTTAATTAATGAATAATTTTGACAAATTTGATTTTCTTAATAATTAATTGTGTTTTATATTTATATCAATATATAAAAAGAAAGATTATAATTCAATATAATATAATATAATAAAATGAAAATAATAATGAATTATTATGTTTTTAATTACAATAAATGTTTTAAAATAAATAAATAATGATCAAAACAAAAATAATGTGTGTTTAAAGAATAAAAAAAAAAAAAACGTTAATAAATGTTGAAAACAAATAAGAAATAAGAAAAATAAAATAAATTTATTAATTAAAGATAATCGGATAAAGATTTAGTTTTAATTAAAAACCATATTTAACGGCCATTTTTAAGTGTCTTTTTCGAGTGCCATATTTTTATTATTTTTTTTTTTTTGTCTTATGTTAATTAAATTAATTTGCAAAGAGAAAACTCGTTAATTATTAAAAATGAATAAACACATTTTTGAAATTTGATTGATTTACTTAATTTTTGTTTTTTTTTCTTACTTAAATATATGGCATTAATCAATTGATTTAAAAACAAAAAAAAAAAAAATTTTTTTTATTAAGTTTACATACAAAAAAATAATATTAATTTACCTGAAAATTGTCGATTTTATTTGATGAATCTATTTCGTATTCCGCATGTAGTAAAATGGTTAAAACCAACACTAATGCGACGTTTAAACTTCCAGTTTCATCAAGTTTTCCGGTTAGTCAGTTGTTTAATTATTTATATCAAAATGGTGATCAAAGTTTCGCTAATAATTCCCATCCAGTAATGAATAATCAAAAACTGGATAGATAAAATTGGATGAAAATGTAACCTAAATTGGCCTAAACATGTTTAAATAATAAAGAAAAATTGCACTAGAAAAGTACGTAAAATAATTTTAAATTAATTGACTTAAAATGAATAAAAACCCTTGAATAAAGTAATTAAAAAAAAATCAAATAATTGAATAAACAGAAGTAACTAACAAACACACGTGTAATTTTTTTTTTTTTCGTGCAAAAAAATATGTCAATTAAAACAAAAGAAAGAAATGTGTTAAAAATTGTTGCCATGACAACTTAATTCTTTTATTTTTTTTTTTTTATCTGTATTAACTCAATAATAAAAATTTTACTCATGACCGGAATAATAATTTAATTATCAAAATAAAAAAACGCGCAAACTACTTAATATTCGTTGAATATAAAAACAACAATAAAATAATAAAATTAGATTATCCTTATTTTAAATTAAAAATTTAAAAATGTTATCGTCTGTTAAAAAAAATTTATTAAAAATTAAATTAAAGAAAATAAATAAATAAATGGAATTCAGAGTAAAAACAACTTAAATAGTTATTAAAAATAAAAAAAAAAACTTTCTTAATTTTTCTTTCATTTTTTTTGTTTATGTTTAATTAAAAAAAAAACCATTTTATTATTGTATATTTAATTTTTAAATAAATTTGAATTTTCAAAATTAAGAAACAAATTGATTCTTTTTTTATTATTATTAAATAAATTTATTTTTCCTTTTTTATTGTATATAAAGCTACAAATAATTTATTTTTTTTTTAAATTATTATCACAATTTTAGATGTGACGTATTTAAATATATAGGGTGTTAATAGCAAATGTCAGGATAAAGGTATACAAGCTAAAGGTTAGTATTTTAAGGTAATTACAGCATTTAATCTCGAAACACTTTTCTCTCATTACCAGTCAGTCATAAATATTACTTTAAGAAACATAAGGTCTAAGCTCATTTTAAGGATAAATCCTAATTAATAAAACAGATTTAAAATTGGAATGAATAAAAAAACATAACGCACAAAAATATAACATTTAATACAAAATAGATTATCATAAATATAAAAGCTAAATAACATTCCTAGAATTAATTAAATAAAAAAAAAAATTTATTGAAGCACACATAAATGTGTATCATTGATTATATTATCATTTGGTATTGTTTCTAAATTTTTTGCTGATAAAATTGATTTTACACTTTCTGCGTCTCGCATCCAGACCATAATCTTAAAATTAAATTTTTTTTATTCATTAATTAATTAATTAATTAAAACAGAAATAATAAACACCTGTTGGTGCAGCAAATCTTTTCTTAAGCCATTCGGTTCGTTGTTTAGTAATGGCACCAATATATTTAATGCCATTTTATAATTATCCAAACATATATCCAATTTATTTTCATAATTATATAAGTCACCTTGTCTACCTATTTCTAATGCATTATACATGGTAGGACTTGATTTACTTAGTTTATCTTTAAAAAAATAAAAAAAAATTGAATTTTTTATTAATATTTTAGCAATAAAAAAAATTGAATAAACATTTACATAATTGTTGATAAATTGTGTTTGGTGTTAAGGCATTTTCAATTTTACTTAAATTTGTATTATTCATTGAATTTGTTTGATTATTATTTGTATTACTGTTATCCGATATAAAATTTTTTATTTCCTCTGCACGTTTTATATAATTATTAACATTTTTTTTTAATTCGTTTTTTTTATTAATATCAATTTCATCAGTTATAATTGGAACGAAATATTGTAAACTTTCACAATATAAGTAATATGCTTGTTTATAATTCTGTTTTGTATCCTCTGTTATTGCATTTTTAACTATTTCAATAGCTTTCTCAAGGTTCTAAAATTATATATAAAAAAAAAAATAATTATTATAATCAAAACTTTCGAAATTAATATTTACTTCATCAGATGGTAAATGTAGTAAATCTAGGAATTCATTTTTAAAGTAATCATTAAATGTTATTCTATCTTTGGGCTCATGCTTTAATAAATTTATTAATAAATTTTCACATTCGTTAGATATTTGTATTGTCTTTGGTATTACAATAGCTTGTTTCTGTTTTATTTTATTTAATAAAATTGTTAAATTTTCAGAACTATACGGTGGTTTACCAAAGAGACACTCATATAAAATAATTCCTATGCTCCACAAGTCTGCTGTACTTGAATACGAATTCTTTAATAAAATTTCCGGTGCCATATATAATGGTGAACCTTTAATTGAAGTATTCTGTTGTCCTAATTTTAAATATTGGGCAAAACTAAATGTTGTTTTGATTAAATGTTTGTACAATAAATTAGTAGAAAAAAAAATGATCCATTACCCAAAATCAGCAATTTTTAAAATAATATTTGGTTTTTTCGTCAATAATAAATTTTGTGGTTTAAAATCAAAATGACATATATTATTAATATGCATATATTGTAGTGCAGAGCTGAGTTGTCTTAAGAAAATTCTACATGTTTTTTCTGGTAACATTCCACATTTTTTTATTAACTTCGATAAGTCACCATAGTTACAATATTCCATAACAATATAAATATTTCTATAAAAAAAAAAAAAAATATTTTCCTGAACATTATTAAATAAAATATTAACAATTACCATACTTATCATCCCAAAAAAAATCTTTCATTTCAACAATGTATTTATGATTTAATTTCTTTAATAAACTTATCTCTGTTATAATATTATCATGTGCTGTTACCGATAACGATGATTTTTCCACACATTTTATAGCGGAAATTTCTTTCGTTTTCTTAAGAACAAAAAAAATTATTATAATATGTTAAAGTAATGAAATATAAATTTCTAAATATTATAAATACCTTGTGACTAGCTTTATATACTGTGGCATAGCTTCCAGAGCCTAATTTTTCTAAAAATTCATAATCACTTATTTTTGGAAGTGTCATTTTTAATAACAGAACAGGGCAAGAATTTGTTTGACAATAAAAAACGTCAAAATTCTTTTGTTTTTGTTTAAAATTACTTTGATTTTAGAACAAAATGTACTAGATTATTTTTATGCAATAATCGATTATTTGTAAAGAAACGAGAATATTAGCACAAAATTAATTTTATTTTTTTTTAAAGAAAAAAAAAACACAAATTATACGATTTTTAAATAATATTAAATATTTATTAAAGGTAATATTAAGAATAGAAAACTTATTTTTTAATATTTGTTACAAATTTACATACGAGCTACAGTTATTTTTTGTCGTGGTACCCTGTAAATGAATTAAAAAATCATTATTATAAAACATATAATTAAAACAAGAATATTCCTGTACCTTATATGAATAACGCGTCTTCTATCATTTGGATGAATTAAATCTAAACGTTGACTCCAATCATAATCTTTCATATCTTGTTTACGTTTTTTCTTGTCAAAATATGATATAACACAACTAGCTGGTATCCAAAATAAAGTCATCAATAATACCGAAGTGACTAGAATATAAAACAAGCAAAAAAAAAAAAATTCAATTTTATTCTCGAATTAACTAATATTGAGAGGGATACTTACTGACAATATTATCTTTTAAAAATTTTAAAACTTTATTAATATTAATGTCTTCGATTATATCCCAAAAACGTTCTACAACATCCTGAATTGTTTTTTCACAAACACCTTTATTGCAGAAACCTTGAATGCATGGTGTACCATCTGGTAAAACGTCCGGTGGTTCAACAGGAAAACAGGTTTCATTTATACTCATACGACAACATCTTGAAATTAAAAATAGATAATTAATATTTATTATTATTAATTAAATTTTTATTCTATTTATTTACCTTTTGCAAGCATCCAAAATAATATCGCACATGCAACTCTGTAATCCTTGAGTTTCACAATATGGAATACATTTGCCATTACGACATTGTCCTCTTTCTTGGCATATTGTTCCTATTAATTAATTAATTAATTATTATTATTATTATAGTATATATAAATAAAAAATCAAACCATCAGCCATGGGTGGTGATTTAGGACATTCAGCATTGCTACCCGAGCACCGTGCTTCTTGTTCACATGTTGAATATTGTGCTTCACGACATTTAACACCGGACGGCATATATTGGCAATTTTGACAGCATGGTGAATTCTTATCGCTTTAATTAAATTAATCAATTAATAAAAAAAAAATACAAATATTTTTATTAAGATTATTTACCTGCAAACTGCACCTTGATTACGGCGTAATTTACAATTTTTATCACAACATGCATCATTGTCTTCAGTACCTAATAAACCAGCATCACATTGTTCATCGCCTTCAACACGTAAATTACCACAAAATGATTCTTCAGGTTCCGAAAAGCAACGTCCCGATTTCGCTTGTAATACTTTTCGAATCGAACGTAGTGAACATGGTGAAAATTTCTATTAAATTTTAATTAATTAATTATTTCTGCATGTCTTCCAAATTTTTTGTTACTTGATTTTACCTTATTATTCACATCGTAACCACTAACTGAGTATGTATACATTAAAAAACTTCCACCCTGTGAAGCGCTCGGTGAACATTCCGGTATATCTGGATCATGTTCTGAACCCCAATTATGACCAAATTCATGTGCTGTCACTAAATCAGCTTCACGTGTTATCACACGTTGACCATAATGATTACGTGAACTACTTAATCCAGAGTTTAGATAAAGTGTGTAACCATTTTTAAAATATTCTAAAATAAAAAATACAAAATTATTAGAAAATTATTATATTCACCTGTGAAAAGTAAATTAATTAAATAATTTTATTAAAAGAATTTTTCTATTAAATAATAATAAAAAATCAAAAAAAAAAAAACTTACATAACATAAACAAATTTACATAATAAATTAAAACATAAAAATGTGCTCTAAAAAATAAATAAAAAACTGAAAATAAAAAAAATTAAATAAAAAGAGAATATTTGATCTACAATTAATTTATTCGTTGATTATTAGTATAATTGCTACCTGGAGTACAAATGCCACCAACTGAATTACGACGCGGTGAACCTACATATGCTAATCCTAAAATACCACCTTCGAATTTTAAATCAGTAAATAAATGTGCTAAACAAAAATCTTTATGACTGTATTCACGGGAAAATACCTAAAATTAATAGAAATAATAATTATTAAGAACAGCAAATAATTAATCTTTTGTTCATGTTTTACTTCTAATAGATTTCGTACGTCCCATTTTTCTCGTACCATGTTATAATGAGCTTCACCACCACGTACCCGCGTTGGTTCTGAATGTACAACAATTTTCTTAATAACAAAACCCATTCCCTTAAAACCTTCTTGGTCCTAATAGAAACAATTTAATTACTTTTTTGATTAACAAAACATTAAGATAATATAGAACTCACAGAACGATCTTGCCAAACAGTGTCGTTATAGATTTTATGTACACGATCGATTAAACTTATCTAGAAATACAAAAATGATTTAAAAAACCATTTTCAATTTATATTTAAAATTAAAAATGAATAAATACTAAATAATTAATAGTTGTCTTTGTATTGCTGCCACCCATTTCCTGAAAAAAACGATAATCAGCCACAAGTAATAGTGGACACCTTGTTTTTGTTGGTGTATATTCATATTGATCAGCTTGACGTTTTTCTCTAGCTGATCCATTATTATTTTTATTACTTTTCTTGTGATTATCTTCTGTTGACCATATTGCATCATCATCTGTGTTTATTTCTTCATCAAATTCTTCATCGTCATCATCATCATCATCGCTTAATTCTTAAATCAGAGAATTAAATAAATTTGTTAGAAAATTTAAAAAAAACCAACAAATATTTACCTAATCCTTCTTTAACATAACCACAAGTTATTGGTGGTAATATTTGTCCCTTATCATTATGTTCCCAACTTAATTTAACATCTGACGCTCTGTAAGCAACCATGTGCTTCTTTGATAATTTGGGTATGTGTCGCCAGGAAGGTTCAATGTGATATGTTTCATCTGGTAAAACAACGGACGCAGTCATAATTCCATTTTCAATATGAGCACGAACTGACGATTCATTTTCACCAAACACTCGACCAGTAAAGAAATTTCCGTGATCTTATAACAGAAAATAATAAATTAAAATAAAAAATAAATAAACTAGGAAGCAAAACCATGACCATTACCAAGATGAATAATCGTTTCATTTCCGTCAGCGTCAATTGTGTAAGCTTTAAAATTACTATGTAATACTTCACGATGTGGATGTAAGATTAAACGAAACGTTCGTCCAAATGATTTAAATTCGATTTCCTTTATTGTATTATACGGATGTGTACTCGGTTTTGTGCCCCTTTTTATAATACGATGCTGTACATCATCAACATGTAAAGTCTCATAATATCTCAAGTTTTTTTGTAGTTGACCTATAAATACCAAATGATTATTTGAAAAACACAAAACTAATAATTAATTAATAAATACCTTTTATAAAACAAATAAGTATAATTAAATTAAAAATAAAATAAAAGAAGCGAACATAATTGATTAACATTTCTTTGTTTTTATTGCACAAATGAAAAAAACATACAAAAAACATAAATCGAATAAAATTTTAATTTAATTATAATAAATTCATTAAATAAAATAAAATAAAATAAAAACTAATTAATCAAGTAATTAAATGAATTATTAATAATTTGTATTTATTATGTGACATTTAGAATTATTTATATTAAAATAAAACTGATTAAGAAATCTAAATGATTAAGAATTCTCATGTAAATTTAATCGATTTTTTAAAAGTTTGGCAAGTCTAATATGCCAGCAATTATTGTACTAAAAATCTAGATGCAACGCTATTTATAAGGAAACGTACTAGTTGCAATAGTGTTGGTAGAATTTGCATTGTTGAAGGTAAAATAAAAAATTGTAATGTTTTGATCGATAAATTTGGTGACTGTGACATATGACTTATTTTTTATTTCATATTCTTCTAATCAGAATATTATTTAATATAAAATAAAATTTCTTTAATATATTATTTTCTGGCTTTGTTTTAATTACTACAAAGTGTTTTCTTAAAGTTTAAAGACATGTTGCTGTAACATTAAATTAAATAATTAATTAATAATATCCACCTTGAAAAAGTACTTAATAGAAAAAAATTATTATGAATAGTAAGAAACATTCCGATAATGGTAGCTATAATGAGAATCAAGAAAGACACAATAAAGCTTTAAAACAAAATCTAGGTAGTTATGTATCAAATAAAATTAATGAAAGACCAACAAGATCACCGCCCTTAACCCAAGCGTCAACCTCAACTCCAACTAGAAAGATTTCATCATTATTTACAAATCCTTTTGCTTCAATATTAACAAGTGAACCTAATGAGAGCTCTCCAAACACCGAACAAGGTGCATGCGGTGTAACAAATGAGAATAAATCCAATGAGGATACATTTCCGGAATTTAAGGGAAAAATAATATCAATTTGGCATAATATGAAATATGGGTGGAGTGGAAAGTTAAGACCAAATTTCTCAAAAGAACAACCTGTTTGGTTATTAGGGCGTTGCTATCATAGTAAGATATCACCATCAGCTTCTGCAGAAAGTAGTGAAAGTGTGTTTAATACATTAGATACAAAGCTAAATATTAATAATACAGCAAATAAGCCATTTATAAATAATATTGATCCAATACAAGAACTGGCAACGGATGCTATTGAAGAAGAACAAAATCCTGAATTAATCTGGGAAGAAGACTTGGAAGGGTTTAAAAAAGATTTCATTACAAGAGTTTGGATGACGTATAGAAGAGAATTTCCACTATTAAATGACAGCAATTATACATCAGATTGTGGTTGGGGATGCATGTTACGTAGTGGACAAATGCTATTGGCACAAGCACTCGTTTGTCATTTCCTAGGACGAAGTAATGTTCTTATTTTATTTTATTTTTTAAGAATTAAAAATTATTATTTTGATTTTTGTGATAATTTTAGGCTGGCGTTGGGACCCAAATTCACAAATAAATTCAACCCATGAAGACAATTTGCATAGAAAAATAATACGATGGTTCGGTGATAGTTCATCTAAAAATAGCCCATTTTCTATTCATACCTTAGTAAATTTAGGTAAAGATTCTGGGAAAAAGCCTGGTGACTGGTATGGACCTTCATCTGTATCTCATCTAATTAAGTATAAATATTGCGAATAAAATTATCAATTGGATTTGTAGTAATATTACCATGTTATTCCTTTAAGGCAAGCTGTTAAATTAGCATCACAAGAAATTACAGATCTGGATAATATCAATGTTTATGTAGCACAAGATTGTACAATATTTATCGAAGATATTTATGATGAATGTTTAGTGCCAGACCCAAATACACGTTCAACACCATGGAAAGATAGTAAAGATTCATGTAATATGCTGTGGAAATCATTAATACTTCTAGTACCTTTAAGACTTGGGGAACAAAAATTTAATCAAATTTATGCAAATAATATTAAAGCAATTTTGAGTACAGAATATTGTATTGGTATTATTGGCGGTAAACCAAAACATTCTTTATATTTTTTAGGTTTTCAAGGTAAATTTGTATTTCTGTAATTTCTGAATTTATTGAAATTTTAATTAATAAATAATTTTTGTTTGTAGAAGATAAATTAATTCATATGGACCCCCATTATTGTCAAGAAATGGTAGATGTAAATCAGGAATATTTTCAATTAAATAGTTTTCACTGTAAATCACCAAGAAAAATGAAATTAAATAAAATCGATCCATGTTTATGTATTGGATTTTATTGTCAAACAAAATATGATTTTGATAATTTTATAACCACTGTGCAACCGGTAATTATTTATTTAATATTCAATAATATTTGTAATTTTCTAATGATGATTTTTTTTTTTAAATATATTTTCCAGTACTTATTGCCTGCTAAATTAGCACAAAATACTGAAAACGTTTCTCAATCTCCGAATACATATGAAACAAATTATCCAATGTTTATATTTTGCCATAATAAAAAATTACAAGAGGAACAATTTTTATTTAAAGAGTCGTTTAAGCAGCAACAGGAGAAAAACGAACAATACGATAAAGATAATCAACAAACATATGATAACAGCGATGATGACAATATTGATGAATCCGAGGAATTTGTTTTTATATATAAATAAATAAATAAATTAAATTATTAATCCAAGAAACAAACCAATTTTTTTGTTTTATTCACCACAATCTTTTTATTCAACAATTTTATTTTCTTCTGTCAATTTTTTTTTTTTTAAACAGACATCTGTCAAAATATTCCAAAGTTGTTTAGGGAAAATGTCTGAAGATTTGTTTGAGTATTTACATTCCGAATTAGTTAATTATATTACACAGGATAATAAGGTATTTGTAAATTGTGTGTGTGTTTTTTTTTTTAATTTTATATTAATAAATGGGTTCTTTTTTTTGTTTTATTACAGGAAAATGATTTTTCATCATTAGAATATATAGGATACTCGACTGGTTATAGAATAATTGAAAGATTAACCCGTGAATTACCAAGATTTAAAGATGAATTAGATACAATGAAATTTATTTGTACCGACTTTTGGACATCATTATATAAAAAACAAATTGATAATTTACGTACAAATCATCAAGGTGTTTACGTGTTACAAGATAATGGTTTTAGATTTTTAGTGAAAATATCGAATGGTGTCCAATATTTAGAGCATGCCCCAAAGGTTGTTGTTAATCAAAAAAAAAAATTTTTTTTTCTAAGAAAATATTAAATTTTTTTTATGTTCTTTCAGTATGTTGTATTTACTTGCGGTCTTATTCGTGGAAGTTTAGCTAATTTAGGTATAATAAGTACTGTGACAGCCGAAGTACAACAATTACCATCATGTAAATTCCATATACAAGTTAATAGAACATAAAATATATATATATCATTTCATAAATATTTAATTAATAAATAAACTCGTATGTAAAACATTTAATTAGCGTTTTTAATTACTTAAAATTAATCAGTGAATACATTTTAAAGCATCGTGTTTACACGAAAAAGTTTCATTCAGTTTTAATGTCCGGATAAAACTGTGAATATAAACACTGAATTATATTTTTATCAAAATTTAATTATTTAGGCAAGAAAATAAATAATAATGAATAAAAAAAGAAAAACGTATGGCAGTAGTACCCGAGTAATTGCTTTAATAACGAAATGTCTAATAATGAGAAAAAAAGTCGGTAAAACCATCATCTCTATGCAAAAGACCACATTTCCGATTATCCAGTATTTTCTCAATCAAATTCTCGTCAAAATTTAAACACAAACTAGACAAAAAAAAAAAAAAACTGAAAGTGTAAACGACGAGGTAATAATTAAATTAAAAACAAATTCTTTTTTTTAATTTAATTTATATTCATATATATATTTATATATTTTTAATAGAAAAAGAATAGAAAAGAAAAATTATACAAGAAATAAATAATTAACCATTTTAAATAAATAAATAACAATTAATAATTAATTAGTTTAAATTATTATTATTTACAAAAAAGTGAAAAAAAAAAAAAATAATAAAAAATACATTTTTTTTTTTCATCTCTTTTAAATTTATCTTCTTATCTTAAAATTATTAGTCATCATCATAATTTCACATTTCTTTTCAAACAATCTAAATATAAAATATAAACAACATTAAGAGATAAATTTTATAGATATAAATAATAATAAGAAAATAAATAATAATTGTCATTTGTAAAAATTATTATTTTTTAATTATTCTTTTTTTTGTTTGTTGTGTCTAGTCTTTTAATTAATTTATCAACAAAGAAAAAAAGTATAGGAAGAAAAAGGAAAATTTAATTTAATTTAATTTAACCATCAACTGTCAGATACCATCTAACATCACGATAATTACGTCTTTTATACAATACCAGCACAACATACAACACAGCTAATGCGCCTAATACTATCAAAGCAACGCAAACCGCAATAACTGTTTTAAAGAAAAATTTAATTCAATTCAATTAAATTAATTAAAAAACAAAAAAAAAAAAAAAACTATTTACTTGAAGCAGGAACTAAATTTGCCTCCTCATATGTCATAACCAGCATAGATAATTTACATTCGCTTGCCCAATCAATTGGTAGAATATTTCTGTATAAATCAATTAATGTAAACAATGAACATAATTTACCACAATCTGGTATATAAAGTGGTACTGGTTCACCAGTTGTATTTTTATAACTGATTTGTATATACGGAATTTTATCTATGATGTACATTTCAAATAAAATCACAGAACGATACGGTGGACTATGGATCTAAAATAATAAACAAAACAACAAAAAAAAAAAAAGAGTGAAAAATCAATTTTTTTTTTTAATTCAAAAATCAACTCACATCAAATAAATCCAATGTATTCAAAACATTTGCAATTGTTGTATCATGACCACTGTATATCCACAAGGAACGATCCGGATGTAATTTCTTTAAATATTTTGCAACAAAACGATCAAGTATCTCCTTTATTAATGGTCCAGTTTTTAAACGTGCCAATGGTTTATTATAAGTGCTTATTTGAAATGATTTTGCTGATATAAATTTTAAATCACCATTTGGGTACACAGTGTGTGTCCATTGTGGTAAACTAAAGAGAAATTACGATTTTTAATTGTGTATAGAGAAGGATAGAATAAACTTTTTAAATTTACTAACGTTTTATTATAAAGATCTTCGATAAATAAACAATTGTAAACTTGTTGGGCAGCTTCTATTGAATTCACATCTTTACCAGTATGAAGTGTTAAATAATCATATAATTGTTTATATTTTTTATTCATTTCAATAAACTCATCAGTTTCTTTAAGTTTTTTCAATGAATACTCATATGCTGGGCAACCTTTTTTTGCTGATAATACCTACAAATCGATTTTAATTATAAAGAAATTTTTTTTTTTTTAATATTTAACAAGCGAAAATTACTTTATCTTCCAGTTCTGGTATCGTGTGTACAGGAATTGGTTGCCATAATATATTATTATTCCAGGTTTGTTTATCATTAGGTGGAAACATACCAGCTAAATTAGATAATGCACTCATTAATGTACGATCAACATCTGTTGATTGAACATAAATATTCCCTTTACTATATGTTTCATTTATTAATATATTATCATAACGTTTCCTTAACCATTTTCCTAATTCATAATGTTGTTGCATTCCAGTCTTAAAAATAAAGAAATTTTTAATTAAAAAAATTCTACAAAACAAAAATTTTTCTAAATTACCGTTGTCAACTGTCCCCAACAAACTGGCCAATATTTTAAATCTCCCCATGGATCATTTGGATAAGGATCAATTGGTGTCCTATCACCATGACGATAAATCTATTAACACAAACATATGCGTATTATTATATTAAACAGAAATTACATAATTTAGTAAAAAATTTTTTTTTCTACTTACAACATGTGCAAAAACTAATTGTCCTTTAGTTGGTGTTAATTCACTTTCACTTAAATTGTCACAAGTAACTAAAATATTATTTAATATAAATATATATATAATTTTTGCTATAATTATTTTCATTTTTTAAATTAAATTAAATGAAATAATAAAAAAAAAAAAAAAGAAAATTAATTGTTCAAAGGAAAAAAAAAAATTAACACAGAGAGTTGATGGGTTTTTTTTTTTTTTTGTTCGTTCTTAAATTTAAATTCTTGTGACATCAACAATCTAGGTTGCTTTGTTGGTGGTGCACAGAAAACGAAGGATTACAAAAAAAAAAAAAATAATAATAATTTTATTTTTAACCCCACTTATTGTTTATAATCACTGTTAAACTGTTTTGTTTTTATTTATTTTTATATTTTATCAATGTATGCAGTGATAAATAAATAAATGATTAAAAAAAAAATTTGTTTAACTTAAATGTTTAACACAAACAGCTGTTAATTATTTAAATTTCATTTTTTGTTTTTTATATATGCGTACGTACGCCGAAACTGTGTAAATAGTTAGTATTATACCAGTTAAACAATAAATACATTTAAACAAATAAAAAAAAAATTACTTATCAACTCGACTATCGAACTTCAGGGTTTAACAACCTATTTATATATATATATTTATATAATAAAACATAACCTTGAATTTTTTGTTTTATTAGAAATCATTTTTATTATATTTACAATACATATAAATATTTTCGTGCCTGTGCGAAACAACTTGTATTTTCAATTGCAAATTAATTTAATTTATTAAAATTTTAACGTATTCAAATTATAATTAGTAATCCAATACAATTATACCAGTTTTGTATGAAACATTTTATTTCGGTTCATGCAATGCCAGCGATTTTAAAATAAATTGACATAAATTACGAAGAAAAAAAAAAAAAACGTAATATGAATATTCCTCGACATACTACCATAAACGTAAATTTCGTCAAAAGTATAAATTTTCAAATAAAATCTAACGGATTGAAATCGGTAGTAATAAAACTAATTATCATGAACAACATGAATAATCAATAAAAATCAGAAAAATAATTAAATGTCAACGAGCTAAAAAAAAAAAAAAAAAAAAAAAATTAAAATACGTTGCTTAAAAATAAAATTTTATCTATAAACCAATAATCATTTAAAAATGTTTAGAGATTACAAATCCAATAATTAAAAAAAAAAAACAAGCATATGTGGGGATAATAAAGTTTAAACATATATAAATAAATAAATAATTAACCAGATAACATTAAAAAACAATTTTATGTTTATTTATAATATTTATTTTATTACAAATACGTAATAATTAAAAGTACATTGGACACGACATCATCATCATCATCATCATCACTAAAAATGTATACAAAAAATACATAATCATAAAGCTAATTATGTAATTAAATAATAAAACAAAAAAAAAAAAACAATTTTCTTACCAATTATGACAACAACAAGAACAACCACAATACTAGATGTGATTTATCTTTTATCACACATAATTTCTTTGTTTTATCATTAACACATTTCTTTGTCTTATCACTAAAATAATAAAATCAATTAATTATTTAAATAAAATTAAAATTAAAATTAACTCATTACCTGGCCCATTTTATTTTCATGATTTCAAAATAATTTCCCAGTGCTTTTTAAAAGCATTTTTCTTTATTTTTATTTTATTTAAAAAATATTATTTATTTTATCTCAATAAAGTCCTACTACCTATGTGTTGAATTCAGGATATTAAGAATTATTTTATTAAACATTTATATAATAAACAAATTAAACAAAAAAAATAAATAAATAGATAAAAATTAAATTAAAAAACGTAAACGAAATCATCAAGTGATCATCTTCACATGGAATTTAAGCAAAAAAAAAAAAAATATTTTCTTTTTTTTTCTTTATTAACTGCTGAATATATATGTAAATCCGCGCTAGAGATTTTATTTTTATTTCTATGAAATATTTTAATTATTTTATTTATATTACTACTTACACGAATCAAAAAAATATAATTTTTTATTCATTATTTGCGGTTTTTTTTTTTTTAATTATTATTATTAAAGAAAGAACAAAAGAAAAAAAAAATGACTGAATAACCTACATTTCATGGCGCCTCCATACTCTTTTTTTTTTTTTTTTTTTATAAACTTTTTTTTGTTTTGTTTTTTTCAGCGTCCGCAATTGAACATATTTTTGTTTATAGAAATTTTTTTATTTTTTTTTTTAATCACGTTTAAATTATTTCACAGATCGCAATGTGAATTTGTTTTAATCCATTTTTAAATAATAACAGTACGTTCGTTCCCCACCATTTTTGTGACGTCTTAATCATTTCTAAATTCATTTCTATAGAGGGGTGAGAAACATATAAATTGAAAGAAAAGAGAAAAAAAAAAAAAAAAAAGCAAAAACTTTCTCATATTACATCCTCAAACGAAGGCTGTTTTATTTTTTTTGGGTCGCATTGGTCCATTTTTTTTTTTTTTTTTTTTTTTTTTTTAATATTTTTATTATCGTTTTATTCCATTTTAATTCTCAAATCCTGTTTTTTTTATTCAGCAACAAACAAACTGTGTGCAGGTAACATACAGAGATATTTATCAAAATCAGTGCCATTAATTATCGCCATTAATTACGTTTATTCCTTACACAAATTACTTAAAAACAAATCCAACAAAAATACTACTAAAGCTTCCTTGTAATCTTTACAATCATATTTAATATTTTTAAAAAAGTGTTAATAAGAAATATTAATTAATTAAAAAAAAAATTAAAAACAAAAAGCCATAATTGTGCAAACAGTTAGCAAAATAAGGAGTTTTTTTTTTTGTTTAAAGAGAATAATTCACCGTAGTAATAACTTCCGAAAACTGTTTATAAAAACATGCTGTTATTGCGTTTTAATTAATTAAAGTACTTCGGTACTTTTCATCGGTAATAATTTGTGAATTTCCAACGAAAAAAAAAAAAAGAAAAGGAAAGTAAAGTTCCCAAACGTACCCCAAAATATTAATCCGTTCATACACATTATGCTAAGGATACAAATTTTGTGCTTTAAATCGTTGTATCATAATCATAAAGAATTAAGTTTAAGGCGCGTCCCCCCGCTCTTTTAAATATTATTTAAAAATTAAAAAAAAAAAAAACAAAAAATCATTAATTAATTAATAATAAAGTTTATATGTATTAAAAAAAAAAACAAATTAAATTAAATTATGCATACAAGAGCCAGGTTAAACAATAATTAAGAAATTAAAAAAATAAAATCTCCCATAAAATCCAGAATAAAATGTTTTTCTTTATTATCTCAAAAAAAAACCCTTGGAAATTTTTTTTTGTATGTTATCTATTTTTTTTTTTTTTTATTATTACTTAATTAAATTTATACAAAAATAATTAAAATTTATCATTCATTCGATTTGTTTGAAAAAAAAAAAAAATAATAATAATTAAGAAAATACCCATACGTGGGGTGGGTGGGTGATGTTGTTGTTGTTTCGACGATTTAGTTACGAATAGTTTTTAAAACCACCAACAACAACAAACAAACAACTGATGAAGAAATTATTCATTTTTTTTTTTTTATAATTAATTAATGAATGAATTAATTAAATTACTAAGAATTTTGTATATATTTTACGATGTGTTACGTTTGTTTTTTTTTTTTTTAATTAAATTACGTTGTGTGTGGAGTAGTTTTTTTTTTTTTTTTTTTATAACAAATATTCTTATTCTGCTATATTAAACCCTTAATACCTTTATTAATTAATTAAATATTATTTAACGTTTTAAAATTAATTAAATTCTTAATTTTTATATATATATATATATATATATTTTTAAAATATAAAAACACAACCGTATTAGTTAATTAATTAATTAATTATTTGTTTTTTTTTTTTTTTTTTGTATATTAACTTGATTTGTAATAATATGCAGCATTTATTATTTTATTATTTTTTTAATTACCTAGAGAATTTAAAAATTTCAACCACAATTCTCAATTCATTTTAACTTAATTTAATTAATTAATTAAAAGAAAGAACTCTTCTTCGGTATTACAAAATATATATATATATAAACTCCCCACGTTACACACATACAACATGCGTACATATGTATATCCTATACTAAATATAATTTTCTTTTTGTTAATAATTATTGTACAAACTTTAAGATAATAATAAAAAAAAATCTCCAATCAAATGCATCTTAATTAATTAATTAAATAATTAATGAAAAAAAATTCTTTTCTTTTTTTTTTATATAAAAAATGTTTTAATATATTTTTATTTAATTAATTAGTTTTTTGTTTTGTCAATTAAATAAATTTTTCTCAAGTAAATATATGTATATTTTATTTTTTTTAATTTTTCTTTATTTGTTTTTTTTTAATATAAAATTGTTTTTTTTTTTTTTTTTTTTGTTAATTAATTAGTTGTTTTTTTTCCATTATGTATATAAATATTCTATTAAAATTAGTCTATCATCATAATAAAAAGGATAATTAAAAAAGAAAAACAAACAAAAAAAAAATAAAAAATGTAAGTGTATGTGTAAAGGTAATGGGATTTTAGGTGGAGTAAACTAAATTACTGCATAAAAAACGTTTTCCTATTCGCGCAGATTGATTTTTGTTATGTTTTGTTTTGTTTTTTTTTGTACAGAGATTTTGTTTGTTTTTATCATTAATTAATTTTTGTTTGTATAAATAATTGATACAATAATCTTATTTACTTTAGCGCTTTTTTTTTTTTTTTTTTTTTTTTAATTTTTATTTTAAAAACGTCGATTAGGCATCATATCTCTACGTGGAGGACCATTTCTATAAAAAGAAGTGAAAAATATGTTCGTCTATTATTGTTAAAAATAATAAAATTAATTAATAATACAATGAAAAATAATAAATTTTTTTTTTTTTTTAATTCAAATATTTGTTTTTAACGATTTCTCTTAATTCTATACTAAAATAAATAAAAGAAAAAAAAATTCGTAAATATTTGAGTTTTTTTTTTTTTATGGTTGTTATCGTATTAAATCTCATTCATTCATTTATTTAAATATTTTATTTATAGCACCACCGACTTAATTTTTTTTTTATTAATTCATCTTTATTCTATTATAATTTTTTTTATTCAACTTATGGCTGTTGATAGAGGATGAAACGCATTATCAAAAAAATTTATTATAACGAGATTTGACATAAAGACTTAAGGCTTTAATCCGTTAAGAATAAAGAAAATAATAATTGGTTATTTGCTTCGATGGAATCAAATAGACTTACCTATTTCCCATTCCTGATTCACCTAATGAAGGAAATGAATTATTGTAATTGTCATTTCGATCATTACGGTCATATCCCATATTCATGCCACGATTTCCACCTGACATATTACCCCTATTTACAAAAAAAAAGAAAGGAAAACAAAGATTGTAAAAAATAAGAAAAGAAATAAAAAATATAGAAATTTTAAACATACATTGGAGGACCATTTCTTCTGGTAAATAAATCATTTGACATTCCACCACCATTGCCGCCGCCCATTGGATTGCCCGATAATCTTCTATCAAACTGTTGGCCCGTTAAATTACGAGCAAGTTGACCTATTAGAAATTCTAAGTAAATAGTAATCTTTCACCAAAGCATTTAACATATATTTTATTTTTAGTTTATTATATTTACCGACACGTCGATCATCTAATCCACCCATTTGTACACGTCTGTCATTACCGAACATGCCACCGCCTCCACCTAAATCATTTGGATACATTTGTCTTTCCGGTAATGCAAATCCACGTCTATCTTCATTACTAAATCCAAAATTATCATCACCGTATCTCCGATCCATCATATTATTACCCATTCCACCACGGTCCATCATATTCATTCCTAGATCTGAGATTTACTCATAATCATTATTAACATTGTTATTATTGTTTATATTTTGTGATAATTACCTCTATCCATCATTCCACCACGATTATCCATGGGACCTGGACCGTTCATGTCTCTATCGAAACGACTGGGACCCCCATTTCTCATACCACCTGGTTTTCCCATACTTCCACCACCACCACCACCTCGACGAACAAAATCACGATTGTTTCTATTATATGGTCCATTTCTCATATCATTACCTCTATCTCGTCGCATTGGACCACCACCTGTTAATAAACAACAAAACGCTGTAGCAACTTTATACAAATAAAATTAATTAAAAATTGTTATCTTACGATCGTTTGATCTATCGCCTCTATCTCCTGGCCGTCCACGACCTCTATTATCTCTAAATGGTGGACGACTGCCGCCATTGCCTGACATATTATCATTATTGTTTCGCATACCGCCACCACCTCCATTACCGCCGCCGCCGCGACCAACAGGTCTTCCTTTGCCGGGACCTGATCCGCGTTCCTTCATTCTACCACGTTCAACAGTTATTGATGACCCATTGAACATTGTGTTATTAAGCGCTTTTATGGCACTTTCCGCCATTTCTTGGGATTGCATATGTACGAATCCGCAACGATTCATTATATCACATTCCGTAACAACGCCAAAATTTTCAAACAAGCGTCTTAATTCCTCTGGCTTAGAGCCTGGCGGTAAACTGCCTACAAATACTTTTGTTCTCTGCAATTACGTTTTTAATTAATATTTTGATTGTATAATTACAAACACTATCAATAAAAACAAAAAAAAAACAAAACAATAATAATACTTACAGGGATCATTTTATTAAAATATTATTTTACAAATTATTAACGAGTTTAACTTTGTTTTGAAATAACTATTTATTTACTTTGATTATTATTTCTATGTCCACACTAATGTTTTCTTTTAAAACATGTCAAAACTTAAAATAATGGCGAAAAAGAAACACGAATGGCGTCAGTATAAAATGTAATTGCCGCTATGACTGATATCACCCTACAGTTAAATACATAAACTAACGAATTAAAATTTCCCAATTTCTTGCCCGATATAAAAATAATTTTAAAATTTTCAAATCATGCAAAGTTTTAATAAACAAATTTATTTAAATAAATTTATTAAGATTTGTCATTAATATTAAATTGTCAACGTAATTGAGACATTAAAATAAATAAATAATTTATCTATTTATTGTTTAATTTTTATGCAAACATTGCGTTTTATACAAAATTTACCTTGATTTAGTGAAATGATGTAAAGCAAATAAAAAAACCTTCATTTAAAAAACAAAAAAAAAAAAAAAATTATTTATTTAAAATAAAAAACATTAAACAGAAATAAAACAAACTTAAAATAATTTAATTAGAGGATAACAAAAATAAAATGCTTCAAAGAATTATTACTAAAATTTATTTATAGAACATTACCATTATAACGTTCATATAATTGATCCCAAAATTCTAAACGTTCCGTATCTGGATTTGTACGACTTTCTAAATTACTTGTTATATCTAAATAATTTGTATCATTTGTTGTATTAAAATCAACCGGCTTCCACATAGCATTCAGTTCATAATCTTCTTCTGGTGTTGGATTACTAAATAAAAAAAACGTTTTTAATTAATACAATTTGACAATTTAACGATCAAATAGAATTTTTTTAATCGAAAATAAACCTAAACTTAGCGAAGTTAGTCCACATTTTAACCATCCTACGTTTAACTTGCATCTCAATTGTTTGCGAATCAATGTTTAAATTAAAAACACCAAAATAGAACAGATAACCAAGTTCATCACCGTGACATGTGCCTGGCCTTGATATGCCTAGCATTCGTTTATATAATCCCAATGAGCCGTCAAACCCAAAACGGTATAAATATGATGAATTTGTATAAATACTGTGATAACGAACTGCATTTACTATTCCTCTAACAAACATGGTATCAGTGAGTAGCTATAAATATTGAATAAAATAAATAAAAAATTGGACATACTTCAACATTCACAAAACACTTACGTTAATCATTTCGTCGATTGTTTCTTCTGATACTGGTTGAGAATTTAAATAATAAGCACGAATTTCTTTGGATATTGCATCGGCTTCTGGAGATTGATGACCACCTGGTATTTTTAAATCATATGGCAGTAAACGTCCAAAATCATTATCCATCGATGGTAATAAAGTTGGATCTTTTTTCACTCCTTAAAATTATTTACTTTTTTTAGTTTTAAAAATTCTTGTCATGTTTCTAACTTACTTCGGACAAATAGCATCGCCTCGTGAGAATTATATCCAACAATATATGGAACTTTATTGAATTGCCCCCTTTTTAATAACTCCATCGGATGCTCCACTATTAATAGCTCATCTATATTATTATCAACATTATTTGTTATATTAAACTCTTCAATGCACGGTACAAATGGCAGACCGATATTTTTTTTAACATCTTCATATGTTAAGGTTTTCGATGCGGTATCTATTAACACTCGTGCGGGTATCTTTCGCAAGTAATCAATTATTAATCTGCTGTTATTTGTATTCAAGCCCAGTTGACTAGCTAGATTTAGTACACGATCTTTTGGATTCATTGTTAATGCCCAGGGATTCAATGCAGTCCCACTTTGTGATATCGCACGATTAAATAATCCATTTGCCATTTTTGATAATATTAAATAATGAACCGATGCACTGCCGGCTGATTCACCAAATATTGTTACTTTGTTTGGATCCCCACCAAACGCTGCAATATTCTCCTGAACCCATTTTAACGCTAAAACTTGATCCTATACAAAAATTGAGTTTAGTGTAAAGAAATTTTATATTTTTTTAACTTGATCATGGATTTACTTTTAAACCAGCATTTCCCGGTATTTCATTGCCAAAGCATAAAAATCCTAGTGGTCCTAATCGATAATTAAATGTTACTAAAACAATTTGTTCGGCAACTAAAAAGTCTGGTCCATATAAGAATGAATTACCAGAACCAAAGGTAAAGCCACCGCCGTGTATCCAAACCATAACCGGTAATTTAGGATGACTCGATATATTCGGAAGTTCCGGTGAATAAACATTGAGAAATAAACAATCCTCATTACCTTTATACGTATTTAAAATCATATTACGATGGGGACATGAGTCACCTTCTCTTAATGCGCTTCGTACACCTCTCCATGGGCCTTCTGGTGATGCTGCTAAAAATCTAATTTCAAATATTTTACATGTTTATTAACAGAGACAAGTAATTAGTCAGTTTTATTAAGTAAACCTTTGTTCGCCAACAGGTGCCTGACCGTATCGCATACCACGAAAACTATAATAAAAACCCGGTGCCCCATTTTTATATCTTTGTGTTTTACCGCGTAGAGCACCATTTGGTAATTTAATTACAATGCGACCTTGTTGTTGCTGCTGTATTTATATATTAATTAAAATTAATTAAAACAAAACATTTTTTTTTTTTTATATATTTTAGTAAATGAGTGCTAAAATAAAGGCGACAACATTTTTCGAAAGTAAAATTACTTTCTTCATATTCATGACGACTACTTAAACAACCACTATTGACCTTTAGAAAGTAATTTATAATTACTAAATATTTATTAATTAATTAATTGACGTAACATAAAATAATTTTTCTCTTAATTATTAATTTAAACTTAGTTATTGTTACAAAATATTTATATATAAAAAAAAAAAAAAAAAAAAACTGTTACTAAACGTTTAATCATTACAAAATCTGATTATCTAATTAAGTGTTTTTTTTTTCTTTTTTTTAATTCACATAAAAGTACTTAAGTGGCACTAAAAAAAAAAAAAAAAAAAAATCTCAAGCATTTCTCTCGTATTTATGAAAAAAAAAAAATAAATAAAAATGATTTATTATGCAACAATCTGCCCTCGTTAAACCCTATTATAAGAAAAAACAAACTTACTCTAAAATTTCCTACAACCTCTTGTACAACTTCCATTGCTCTAGCTGGTAATATCCTTACAAAATTATTCGGTTGTGATGTTAACTTTTTCCATGCTTCTGTTTCCTGTGCAATTAAATTATTAGAACAGTAACAAAAAAAAAATAAAGATTAACCTAATTAATAATCATCATACGTCTTTAAATTCACTTCTTTGATATTTTACAATAAAAATTATTAATAAATTACAAATTAGAAACAAAAATATAAATAGGAAAATTAATTTAAAATTCATTGATTACAACAAAAAAAAAAAAAAAAATAAAAAATGTCAAGTCAATTTTTAAAAAGCAAAGAATAATTTTTTTCAGGAATTATAAATTCACTGACTCTGCGCTCTTATTTTATTTATAGAGGAAAATAGCAAAAAAAAAAATTAATTAATTAATTTAATTTAATGTGACGAAATTAATAATAATCGTGATATGTCAATGTTTTAAATTATACAAAATTAATTGAGAATTAATTTATTTGTGAAATTAGAATTATTGCTTTTATTTAATTTTTTTTTTTTTTTTGCTTTTCTTTTCCAATTTTTATATAACCATAATTTTGTAATCTTGAATTTATTTATTGTAACCGAAATAAAAATTTATTGAAAAAAAAAAAAAAAAAAAAAAAATTAATGAGGTTAGTTATTCTGAAGCAATAAAAAGAAATTTTTTTAATTAGAATTTAAATCGTTTAATTTTTTTGATTAAGATTTTTAACAAATAATTTTTATTAACAAATTTTTTTATTTATTTATTATTATTTATTTTTTTTTTAAAGATTTAATTTTATATAATTTAAAATAGAGAAAATATCCGAAGCGCATAGTAGCGTTTCTGTCATTTAATTTCATTTCACATCTTTAATTAATTAACTGTCATAAAAAAGCCGTTATGTAATTAAAAAGATAAATATTGAATAAATTACTAGCGAAAAAACCTTGATAAAAAAATAAACTTTTAAAAAACTTTAATTAACTGGTTAAATAAATAAAATAAAATAATAATTAAATATGATCTAGGGTCTAGGTCAGTTGTAATAATTTTCTTCATTTTTTTTTTTTTTTGTTGTCTTATTTTTTAACAACAAGAAGAAGAAAACAAACAAATTATTTGATTTGATCGAGTTTATTGATTAAATTTTGAATATATTTCTTTATTTATTTTTAATTTATTAACAAATAACAGGTATTTGTTAATAAATAAATTAGAAAAATTAAAAAAAACAACAACATTTGATTACACAAACTAATAAAATTATAAAATTAATTAAAATAAAATAAAAAAAAAAAAAAAAAAAAAACTTTTACACAACATGGTAAGAAAGTTAAATAAAAAAAAAGAAAAAAAAAAAAGCCAAGACAAGCCAATTTCGTTGTTAAAGAAATAAAAATGTATAAAAATGAATAAAAATGAATAAAAATATTACATTGAAAGGGTTATATAATTGTTAAAGAAATAATTATTTTATATTTCTATTGTGACTAAATTATAAAAAAAACAATTAACAATTATTATTCGCATGGTTATTTAACATAAAAATAAATATAATCAAAAAATTTCTTATTTTTTAATGATTAAACCATTTAAACAGAGAAACAGAGAAACAGATAAATTTATATATGTATTTACCTTAATTGTATATGATAAATGTCCAGCACTGGCGATAACACCACCCACCGTTGATGGTGCCAATGCAATACCGATAACATTATTAATTAGAAAAAATAATAAAAATATTATTTTTATTAATAATCTCATCATATCCATTATTAATTAATTATTTATGGTTGGTTTGGTTGGTTGGTTAGGTTGATTGGTGTTTTTATCACACAAAAAAAAAACACACTTTTTATTTATTTATATTAACACAAAGGTATTTATATAATAAATATAATATAATATAATTATTATAAAATATACATTTCTATATTAAAATTATTATTATAAATTTTTTTTTTTTTTTATATTATTAACAACAATAACAACAACAACTACAACAATAACAACAAATAACGCAAAATATCTTTCACATTTCTAAAGATGAAAGAGAAATTTTTCTTAACGTAATACGATAAAAAAAATACAAAAAAAAAAAAAAACAATACACAAAAAATAAAATAAATATTTTTTACAAACAACCAAGTATTTCCTTTTTTTTTTTTTTATTTACATTAAATTCAGTCAGTCCTTTAAGTCATTTGATTTTCATGAATTTTTTTAAAAAGACACAAAAACAATAAAATTTTTTTTAATTAACTAAGACGACACTAAGTATAGTTTTTTGTAATTTTTTGTAATTTATTTTTATTCGTTATAACCGTTGTAAAGTTTTTTAAATACTAAATCTTTGTTTATCAAGAGGTTTAATAAGGTGTTTAATAATAACAACAACCACAACAACAACAACAACCACAACAACAAAAAATTATAAATAAACAGCAGCCGTAGTGGATCAACATAAAAAATATATGTTTTTCATCATTTTTGTTGTTTTATTTTTATTTTTTACCTGTGGAGAGAGTAGAAAATATTAATGAAATGAAATGAAAAAAATTAACAAAATTCATTAAAAACGTCGTGCCTATTTGTGAAAATTTGTTTTTTATGTGAAAATAAAATCTTTTGAAATAAGATTTTAATGTGTTTTTTTTTTTTTTTTTGGTACGATTCATCTAGATCTTCTTCTGCTTCTTAAAAAGTTTTAAATTATTTATTATTATTATTTTTTTTTTTTTGTTAATCTGATAATATTCTAGGAGAGAATTATTTTCTAAATCCACAGAAATTATGAATTCTTGCATTCTTGAAATTAAAACCAAACTACCAACTAGATAAATTATAATCGTGAAATTATTTCTGTTTTTTTTTTTTTTTTTTTTTTTTTGGATTTTCATACTTCAAGACACGAAATGGATTGGCATAGAAACTAAAATTCTCAACGTGTTGGTATTATAGTCATTATAGTACTTGGCTACGTAAAAACTAGCTGATTAAAGTTGTATCGGAAAGCTTTTATGTTAGACGGAAACATTCTGCATACTTTACTAGCAAGCTTAAGCAAAAAGCTTTGAGCTTCTAGGTTTCTGTTCAGAAGATACTTTTCATGCAGCTTACAGTAAACAACCAGGTTAAAGCTCTATCAGAAAAACAGGTTATAGGTTTTAGTCTAAAACCTACTTAATACCTTTTATCTGGATTACTGTGGTGGTAACAATAAAAAACAAAACAGTTTCCAAGCACATGGCCCTTTTGCTATTCCCAAAAGAAGTAGAAAATAATTTTCTTTCATAATCTTTCCAATCTCACCTAATTAAAGTGATGTAAGTGTGTTGCAAACTAATAGTAGCAAACTAACGTACAGAAATTTAGAAAAATATCCTAAAACGTGGAAGCTTATAAACAATTCTTAAACAAAAAATCTTCTCCATCAGAAAAGATGATTTTATGAAATTATTAAATTGGTACTCTGATCAGATTATAATCATGCAAGTAGAGCATAAATTTTAAAAGTTTTTCATGTTTTTGTTTTTTCACTAAAAAATTAATTCAGAAAACCAGAAAAGAAAGCTTTTCGTCTTTAAAAAAGCTACATCAATATACAAGAGTTTATAATCTAAGATATAGGAGTAACCAGTTTTGTTTATTGATTTTTTTTTTTTTCTTTTGATGATAAACTTGTTATTACTCTGAATTTTCACTTAAATTTTTGTTTTTTTATAACGAAGGCTAAATATAATATTGATTAATAAATGTGGATGCATTAATAATTACAAAGTCATAATTTTTATAATTTATAAGTAAGGTTAACTGTCATAAATGTAATCAAAATACAAAAAAAAAAAACATATGTTGGTACGTTGCCTGTATTATATAGTAAAACTCTCTATGCGAAATAGAGAGAAATGTTAAAAATGTTAAAAATTTATATGGTAAAAAAAAAAACGCTTTATTGTTTCTGTGTTATTTAATTTGTTCGCAGCTTCCACAAAATGTTTCTATCTAATGTTAAATAGATAATGTTGCATTACATCACAATCATTACATTATTATTATTATTATTATTATTATGATATTAATGCTATTATATTACCTACAACAAGTACTTATAATAATTATTTTTTTTAGTTTTTATATATTTTAACATATGGATGCATGTTACAAAGTTCATTTTATAATTTGATAAGAAATGAAATAGAAATTTTTTTTTTGTTTTTAGTTTTTATATTTTACATGCATAGAGTTAGTTGTTAATTTATTTCCTTTATTATAAAAATTATTTAAGAGAAATAATTGAAATTTCATGATTTTTTATGTTTTATTAATTAAATAATCACGTGTATAGAAATTAAGAACAAAAAAAGAAAAAAATTGATTGTAAGAAATTCACATGATAATTGAGAAAATAATTTGCATTTAAATGTCGGAAACATTTGTGGGGTTTTTTTTTTTTTTTTTAATACAAATAATTTAAAAGGAATAAAAAAATTTCTTTGGAAAGTTTTTTATTGTTTTTTTTTTCTTTTTTTCGTTGTTGATTACTGGTTTCTTTTAACTGACCGTGTCAATTCTGTTAAGTTTAAGGTATTTAATTTAGGTCACTGCATTTTATTTTCATGGTATACAAAAATCAAATTCTTTCATTCATTTTTCTGTTTTTCGGTTATATGTATGGACAATGACCTTTAAAAGATATTTTTTATACAATACAATACAAAAAAAAACAAATAACCAACTAATGCCATCTATTGTTTATTTAATTTCTTTTATTATCATATATTTTATACAAGTATTAATAATTTAAAATTATAATAGATGGCTCTGAATGAAACTTTGATAATTTATATTTTTTTTTTTTTTGTATTCAATAAATTAATTTTAATTTAAAGATTAAAATTAAATTATCTATATAATGGTTTTAATATTTATATTTTAAGTAATTTAAATGTAAATATCTATAAGTGGTGCAGTATAATAAATCGCGATAACATACTCATATCTACAACGTTAAACGATAGAAAATTATTTTATGCTAAAAGGTAATTATGGTCACCGCTGTTGCTAATATTTATTTTCGTTTTTTTTTCTTTTTTATTTCCATTAAGTTTTTTAATTTAAAGTTTCCACATCGTTTATTATTTATTAAAACAGCAAAACAGCAAAAACATCATACACAAATTTAATCAAAATTCTGTTTTATTGTTTATTGTTAAATCGTGTTTGTCACTAAAATTAATAATTAGATTAGAATCAGATTGATAAGATTTTTTTTTTTTTTGTTTTTTGCCTTTTAGTAAGCAAATGTTGGGTCTGGACGTGAGATGAAAACATTAGTGGCTGTTATGAGGTTTTTTTTTTTTTTTTTTTTTTTTTAATAAATGTAAACATTTAAAGTGCTTTTTCGGTTTGATACTATTTTGCAAAGTAGTTTTTCCTGCACTTTATTAATGCTAAAATAAAATAATAATAAAAAATGATTGATTTAATAGCTCGTAATTTAAGTTTACATAATAAATGAAACAATTAATGGCATAAATCAATCAATATTAAATTTTCATTAAAATTATGGTTCTTAGCAACAACAACCACAACCAATTCATTTATAAATAATTTTGCTTAGATAAATTACATGAAATTATCGTTTTTCTACACAATTTATTGTTTCCTTTATCTATAGAAATTGAAAGGTAACTTTATAATATTGTTATACAGCCATTAAACGTTTTTATATATGTACATATATCACATTTATATGCAAAAATTAGTAAAATACTTTCTGAATATGACACAATGATATCTATTTTATCTGTTTCTTATTATTATCATAAGTTATTCATTGTTTCGTTTGTTTAGAACTTTTTTTTTTGAATAAATACTTACACAGTGGCGTGTATCACCTTGGTTTGGATCGCACCCGATGAAAGACACAATCGCTCGAGTGTTACACCTAGTTAGAATAACAACAAATGTCACAGAACAGACTTCTGTATTGTTTAACCCAAAGGAAAAATGTTTTTTATCTTGGAATCGTTTCGTTTTCGTGGGTTACTCACAGACCCTTTAAAAAATCAATTAATTTTCAATCTTTTCTTATGATATTAAAATGGAAATTAAAAAATATGATTATGACTTCATGTTTACGCCAAAATTAGCTAATAACACCCTGACAAAAATTGTCCTGGATAAAAATTCACTAATTCAGTTAAAAAATTCTGCTTTAAAACTCTCTGAAATGGGAATTTCCGCTTGTAATTTTGATGGTATGTTTATCGACACTTTTATCTATATTTCCCACTCATCCATAAATGAAATGAGGTGATTTGAAACACCGAGTGGGACCAACATTAGTGACGCCACTGCGTCCGTAACATCAGATATGTTTACGTCAGGAACAGGCACAAAACAGGCTTATCGCCTATAAATTTTGTTTCTTTATATTTTTATTCTAGTCAAATATAACAAAAAAAAAAAAAATATCTTATTTCAAAATCATAATTCAAACAGGGATATGAACTAAATAAATGTAAAAAGGATATTTATCAAGCACAACAGTTAAATTATTTTATTAACCTCCTGTTAATATTTTTTTTGATAAATAATTATGCAAAATATATAATAACAGATGTGTTAATATTATTTTAAATAATCCATAATTAATTAATTAATTAACATATAAATTGTGTGTGTGCGTATGTCATTTTTTAGTGATAAAATTTCTATTTACTTGTTGAATATATTTAGAAAATTTCATTTTAACTTCAAAACTTCTTAACAATAATAATAACACCTGTAATAAAAATATTTTCACAGATTTATTCCATTAATCACCATCAGCATTAAAAAAAAAAAAAAAAAAAAAAAAAACTATGACACAAAGTTTATGAAAAAGATTAAAAAGTTTTTAATTGAATTAGAAGAGAGTTTTACATAATTTCCTGCTTGATTTTGTTTTGTATAAGATTTTCCTGTGTTTTTCTTTTTATGTTTGCGGTTATGGAGGGTTTAAAAAGTTTTTTAAGGGTTTTTTCGGTTTCATTGCATTTGGCTTTCTTTTGTTAAACAGATTTTTGCTTTTTTTTTATTATTATTCCTGAGTGTATGTCGTAACCAATACACCCAATAATAATAATAATAATAATAATAATAATAATAATAATACGAAGAAGAAGATGAACAGTGAAAAAACAATGAAAAAACGTTAAACGATAATAGCAAAAGGAAAATATGTAAACACTTTCACATTATGATAATAAAAATCGTCACAGAGTTTCCTTCTTCATTGATTTTTTCTTAATATTTCTAATGAACTTTGCACACAAAAAAAAAAAAAATAAAAAAAAAAAATATTTATTAACAGCACACAAATCACATGTATGTAAAAAAAAATGAAGAAAAAACCTCCAGATGTTATTAAAATCATAAATAATATTATTATTTTTTTTATGCTTACGCCAAACAACAAAACACTCTGTGATTTATCGATAAAAACGATAAGTAATGGATTTTAAAGTTCGTTTTGAAAATCAACATTAAAGTCCACGCCTGTTCACTGTATTAATATCCGGATATAAGGGATACACACAATAACTCTTTACTTTGCTGTTTATTTTATTTTATTTTATTTTATTTTATTTTATTATTTGTTGTTAAAAAAGAAAAAAACATTTTTATATTTTTTATTTTTTGCAAACTAATTCTTCATCATTTTAATATGAATTTTTTTTTTTTATGTATTTTTTTTATATTAAAACCACCACCCTTAAATCGCTACCAATATAATATTCTGTTGTGTTATTTTATTATTCTTTCCTTCGTTTACTATTATTATTATTATTATTATTATTATTATTATTATTATTAAAAAAAAAAAAATTTATTATAGATTCATCGTCGTCATCATTAGAAATTATTTTTCATTTTTATTAATCCGCTAGATGGGTAGTTTAATAATCAATTGACTAATACTATATAGATTATTTATTACATAAGTTTAAAGCTTATACAGAATAAATATAATATATTGGAGACTGGCTGGCATTGAGACAAATGCCAAGGACATGATGTTGATAAACAAAGGCGTCACATTCATATGGTAAACTTGAGAACAGACAAAAAAAAAAAAAAAAAACCGAGTTATGAATTCCCAGCTTCACGATTATAACTATAATTTACGAAATAATCTTTTTATTGTAGAAACACCAAGTACTTAGTCATTTCTTAGTACCCAAAAATAAATCTCCGCACAAAACAGTATGAAGCGAATAAAAATATGAAGAAAAAAAAAATCATCTTTTGGAGATATTCTCTAGAGGATACGTTAGTGAGATAGCTCCTATGGAAAATTTATTTATCAAATTAGGGCATCTGGAACTGTTAGAAATGAATAATAATTATCGTGAATGATTTGTTTTTTATTATAAAATTAATGTGATTTCTGTATTATTTTGTTAGAAAATTTAAATACCTGAAAATTACATCGAATATACACTAAAAATATACTAACCTTTAAAACGATGGATTTTGATGCCCTTAACTCTGCATTAGAAACGTCAAAGTAACGAAGCCGGTTTAAAAAAAAAAATTTTAAGAACTTTCTTCTCAAATTTGATTCAGATAAAACAATAATTCCGTTCTGTAATCTCCAAAGGATCTTCATTCCGTTTGTTTTCAAGAATGTACGGGTTTTTGATAAATTTCATTGGAAATTATTACAAAGTCAATATTTTTCAAAGTTAACACACCGGAAAGTTTTAGAAATTATCAAAAACTCTTCAAAAAACACGATGTCAAGTAAAGCAAATCGATTTTGGTCTAGAAAATGTGAATTAAAGAATTTTGCTGCTGAATTTAAGTACCAGAAAATTGTGATAAATGTTTTTTGTTTGCTTTCGGATAAATAATTATTTTATGTTTCTTTTAAATTATCTTCAAAGTCCATTATTTTTCAATGTATTTGAACACGAAAAGCTTTATCCAGTATGAAACTTTGAAACTTTTCAATATCGAATATCGAATTTCAACATTCATTTCCGATAACAAAATAGAACTTTAAAGTATTTTAGGAATCAATTTAGTTGTGAATAATATTTACAGAAATATTTCATTAAAAATTACCTTTTGAAAATCACCACCTATCATTTCATTTGTAATTAAATCATTTTATCGTACTATGCAAAACTAAAACCAATTCTATCGAAAAGTTGAAAAGTCGAAAAGTTTATGTATTGGGATCTCCCTTAAAATGCAACACCGCAACACAGCCACCCACAATATAAATAATCTCATTAAAACATTATTTGATTTTTTTTTTTTTTTTTTTTAGAATCATTATTCCAGAATAGTTTGTTAATTGAGAAAGAAATTCCGGTTCTCGTACTTTTTTTTTATTAAATTTTTTAATTAAATTTTTTTTATTTTTTTTTTTTTTACATATATTTATGGTTGCTCATTTAGAGACGCCCACCGCAGTTCCGTTGTATTTATTAATTTACTTTAATCTTTTAATTAAAAATTATAGAAACTGTTTGTAGAGAATATTGTTGATTATAATATATATGTATATATGTCTGTTATAGAATAATCTGCAACTAAAAAAAAAAACATTCCGATATAACTTTCCTTTCGCTATCAATAATGGATTAAAATTTTAAATATTTTTTCATTTGCTTTTTAGTTTTATCGCAAAATTACAAAATGCTTCATTGATTTTATTAATCAAGAAATCAATTAAATAAAATAAAATGTTTTCCACCATTAATTTCAATTAGAAGATCAATGAAAAATTTCGTTAAAATCAAATTTTAAATTATCAATTATTTACATGAAGCGGTGGTGTGGGTGCGACGAATATTTAGAGAATTTTCTTAACGGAAAATCATTAATTTTAATATGTCTGGAAATTCTGGATTTTTTTTTTTTTTTTTTCGCTATTTCAATTAATCATTTTATGAATAACGATTATCACAATTTGCATTTTGATTGAGATGGAAAGAATTACTGCTAATCACTTTTTTCAATGGTGCAGACAGTAGTTAACGATAATTAATTTCTTATTCGTGATCGTGATGTTTTTTTGTATCAAGTGGTGGACTTGTGCGTAATTTTATTTCTAAGCCATGGGCACATCGAGTAATTGGGGTGCAAATAATTTATCTACGTCATGTAATCACCTATCACGTACGCAACACCATTTATTGCCTTAGGTAAGTGTTTTATTCTCTTATTTGGTTGACAGGGATTGTTTTTCTTAAAAGGTGGAATAAGTCACTAAGCTGCCCAGGGGCGAATTACATATAATTTTGTAGACTCTTGGATCGTTCTTGTATAAAACATACAGTGCTGGATATAGGTTATAAAATACCGTAGCTCACTTTCGATTGTTAAAAATTAAACAAAAATTTAACGAAAAACCCTCTCCTGAAATTGAGACATTTCAAAGTTATTTTGTTTTCGTAGCTTTATTCATTGTAATCCTACACCGGATCTGTATACATGGATCTTTGCTGGAGGCTTTACTTTATAATAGCTCAAATCATTATTTTATAATCCTTTAATGACAGTAAATCCATCTCTGATTATTATATTTCACTAAACTACATTTTTTCCACCTTTTTGACAAGCTTAAGTAACGTAAACATAAATTTAACTCTTTATACATTATTTTTTATTTATTTTTTAAGAGAGAAAATAAAATCCCATTTTCACTATTCAATTCAATTCAATACAATTAAATCAAATTTCAGGAAATTAACTAATCTAATAAACTTCAAAGAATAATCAAAATATTTTCGAATACGAATATTTTATTTTTTTTTTTTTTTCATTTAAATTTTCACATCATAAATATTGTCACAAAAATATACACAAAAAAGAAAAAAAAATACAATTAAAAGGCGAGAATCCTTTTCCAACTAAAGAAACGGAAAAAGGTAAGCTTACCTGCTCTTACCGTGCTTTTATAGAAGAAAGAAAAAAAAAACAACAACACATTTTTGATTTTCAAAATTTATTCAATTTATTCCTCTAATCAAAAAACATTTAAAGCAGCAATAACTCTATCTGATAATTTGATTTATAATTAATTTCTTCTTTTTTTTTTACATTTATTATTATTTAAGGCTAAAAATATTTCAACTAAATTAATGAATGAATGTGGGTGGGTGTGAGGGAAGGAAGGAACAACAAAAATTTATTTTTAATTAGAGAGAGAGAGAGAATTTTTTTTTTATTATTATTTTTTTTTTTAATTAATTATATTAATTATGAATAGAAATAATAATAATAATAATAATAATATAAAATTAAATTTTTTATTATATAATTTATTATTATAGGAACATAATTGTTTTTCAATTTTATCACAATTTGTAAATGTTTTATCAGTTGTTAATATTTTTGTTATACTACGAATAAATATTGATGACTCTTTATTACATTTATATTTGGCACTTGTAAATATACAATTTTCATAGCCATAACGTGCACTGAAATTATAATATATAATTAATTAAAAGATTATAAATAATAATAATAATAATAATTATTATATTCTAATTTTTAAAACTGCGTAATTTCAGTGGTGGTTTCAGTTTCAATTTATTTATTATTTTTTTTTTTTTCCTTGTTTTGTGGCGCCTCCACTTATCCAAGTAGTCAAAATTAATTTAGACAACAAATGCATTCGGTTTCGTAATTTTATCACTTTCTACAAATTCACGCATACGTCCGTGTAATGACAAATTATTACTAAATTATTTAGCAAGTTCTGTCTGGAAAAGTTCACGAGTTGTAACGAACTCAATACAAATAACGAAAAACATTGAAAAACCAGAATTCCCCCCGTACGTAAAAACGACAAAATTTTAGTACAGCTATACTCAGTAATAATAAAAAATCTCTCAGATTTACAACATTATTCAGATAAAGTCGATAAACAAACCAGATTGTCAATAGAAAATTATACATCTGCTTAAGAGCTAACGTCGAAAAATTTATTTACCATAAAAACGAAAATTTTGTAAAACTTTTCGGGAAATTTGGCATAAAAATTTCCACCTTATTACAAAAAAAAAAAAAAAAAAAACTTTAAACCAAAATCTCAACATTAAATCACTGAATACCGGAATTCAACACAGTGCAAAATTTATCCTGGCTTCCAGTTTATTATCCGTAACGAAATAAATCAGTACGTTTCGGAATTCACAAACAAACTAGACTAGTTTTTAAGTATCGTCGTGGATTTTACATTTTTTTTTTAAACGCTGCATAAAAACCGGGTTTTTAGGAAGCATAGGAAGTTATAATACCTCAAGAATATCGAGGATTATAATGCACAATCAAGTAAGACTATCAAAACCTCGACTATTCGGATCATAATTCAATAGAAATAAATCTCTTCCCAATTCAACATAAAAAATAAAAAAAAAAAAACAACACTGAAAATTCCTTAAGAACCCATCCGATAAATTTCATTCATCGCATTCACCTTAATAACACCTAAACATGCCAATTAAAGCTTTTTAAAAATGATTTATTTTTGTAATTTCAAATGATGAATCTCCCTCTCTCAGTATATCACAAATTACCGCGTCTACTTCTTCTACTTCTATTAGAGTAACAACTGTATAAACAAGTAACATAACAACCCCTGAATAAAGTTTAATTTCAATTGAATTAAAATTTATATTAGACAGTCGTCAGTCAGAGTAAATGAATTTTATGAAATTTATTAGAAATATTCTACTGTTCATTTTACAGTAATGTCTACACTATATGGATCATTAATCATTTTACATAGAATTTTGTAATGAAAAAAAAAAAAAAAAAAAGAAGAAGACAAATTTATGTTAACCTACTGACATTGTAACCTAGATTTATTAAGTCTTTACTTCAGTACAATTCTGAATAAAATTCTGATGATTTTCATACTCTTCAAAATTCAATTTTTTTTTTTCTTTAAAAGCATTTTCTTGGTACACACACACATTTTTTTTTTTTTTGTTTAGTTTCTACTTGTCTTAACCTCTGGTAAAGCTTTTATAATTTCATTATCATAATATTGCTTTAAATGGCTTTACAATTTCGAAAAACAATACTATGGCGACATTCAGATGATTATACAACAGCGAACGGAATATTGGAAAATTGGAAAATAGAAAGAAAAAAAAAACATTTAAAGTATTTATTTTATTTCTCGTATATTATTTTCCATTAGCACTCAAGTGAAAAGAAAAGAAGAAGAAATAAAAACAGTTTTTCAAGTTATTATCGTTTTTTTTTTATCTATCTATTCAACGAATTTTGTGATAGGGAGAGAACAGATAGAGAATGCCAGAGAATTATTATTATGTTTTGTTTACCTTTTATTAAATTAATGTTGTTTTTTTTTCTTTGTAACAAAAGGAATTTGATTGTAGCATATTATATAATTTAATATAAATTGAAGGTGAGATTTAATTACAAAACTTATTATGAAAATATTTCTATAAATTGTAATGCATGTAATTTATTGCAAAAATTATATAGAAATGTAATTAACAAAGTTGCTATTATTAAAATTAATCATGATACCACACAAAAAAAAAAAAAAAGGAGAAAAACATCCTGAAAATAATACAGGAAGATAGGAATAAGCAGGAAAAACATATTCATGAAACGTGTTTAATCAATTTTTGTTTATATTTGTGTTCGGCACATTTTATAGATCAGTATTTTGTTACTTCGTTATTATAGAACAGCCAACTGATTTATTTTTTGTAAGAACAAAAACATTTTATGTGCTATTGAGCGCGAATTATTTGTTTATTATCTGTGATACACAGTGGCGTCACTTAGGATAACAAAAAATTAAAATTAAATTTCACAGTCAGTTCTGAAGTCACGATAATTAACTACTTTACCATTATGTTGTCTGTTAATATTCAGTTTTCGGGATTGAAAGCGTTCGCAAAATCTCAATACTAAAGCAATTTAGAAGACAACGAAAATTTAAATAAATAAATACAAGAAAAGTGTGATACTAGTCAAAAATAGGGACCAAAGCATCTTATGATTATTTAAATAAAATTCCTGCATTGCCTGAATACAGAACTATTAAAACTTAAAGAGTGGTTACAAAACCAAAAAATGCTTAAAAATTGGGAAATTTTTCGCCTTTCATGAACGTCTCATGTATTCCAAATATAAAATATTTTATTATAAAGTTATTATTTAATTTCCCATCAATACACAATAAGGTGACCAAACTATAGAGTAGCAAAAAAAAAAAAAAAAAAATTTAATAAAATCGTTAAAGAATCAAACCAAGTCAACCCTAAAAAATTTATAAAAAAAAAAAATGTGAAATAAATTACAAATCAAATATAGTAAAAAAATATAGAAAAAAGTGTTTTTGTTCAACGAATTAGTCCTGCATACAGATTGGTAAACCTTTTAAAGTTAATAAATAAAGGGGAGAAAAAGATGACTTACAAACACAGGACCAACACCAGCACCAGCATCACCACCCATATAAAACCGCAACATAAATAAAAATTACAAAAAACGTTTCTTGGCAAAATATCAACAAAACTTTTCATATTTAATTCGATATTTTTTACAGAAGAAATTTATTTTATTTATTCCGTATTTTCTAATTGTGGTTTGGGGTGTGAGAATGTTTTTCATTAATTTAAATTAATTAAATTGTTTAATTTTTGCATATAATTCATTTTTTCGTTATTGCTTAAAAATACAGAAAATGTAATTTAAAAAAAAAAAAAAATGTTTTTACATTTTATTTTGTAAATTTAAATGTAATTATAATGATTTTCATTTGGCAAATATTAATTTTGGTTTTCCGGCCTCGGTTATTCAAGGAATATTCATTTTGCTTTACTGTAAAAAGAAGAAAAAAACGAAAAGAACGTAAGGGATGTAAAATAAAATGATATTTCTTCGGCTGTCTATTTTTTTTTTTTTTTAACTACAAAATATGCATTTAAAAAAAAAAAAAATTCTTTAGAATTTTCACTTAACCAATGTTCCAGATGACATCTTTGTATAATATTATACAGGGATGTGGAACCACAGAACAACTAACCTTGATTAAAATACTTGAGAAATTTTTTTTTAAATTTATATATATTTTTTTTTAATAGGTAACGGAATTATATAAAATTAATTAAAAAGCTATTGTTAAGACGAACTGATTAAAAGCTGCATTTTTATTTTGAGTTCAGTATAAAAGCTTACCATTAGTTTTATAAATAAATAAAAATGAAATATTGTTTGTACTCTACGGAAGTGTGTGTTAATCATTTATAGCTCGTTCTACAGTTTTTAAATTCCTTTCGAAAAACAAACAAAATATCCGGATTTTGACAATTATTATTTTTCAGCGAATTTCTAAACTTTTTACCCGAGAAATTTTTTTTTTTTTTATTTAGCCTACTTAGGTTTTGTTTATTCGAATATATTTTATCCTTTTTTTTGTTTATTTATGAATTTGTTTTCATTAGCATTATCGTTATCCAGTTAAATTAATGTTTTTTATGTAACAAAACACCAGAATTATATAGATAATAATTTAATGTTTATTTCATCCGTTTTATTTATAATTAATCAAATAAAATACCCATCCGACAAATCACCACTTGAACAAGTTGTTAACAAATAATTAAATCTCATTAAAGATAAATCGATTTTATGATTAAATTTTAAACATAAACATAAAAAAAAGAAGAAATTCTGTCCGCATACAAAAGATTTTTAAGCAATTTCTCTACCATCATTTTAAACAGGAAATAGAAATAACAAAAAAAAAAAAAATAAATAAATTCTTATAAAATGTTTCACCGTATAGAGAACAGTATCTTCCGTTTAAAATTACTAATAAATAAGTTTGGTTATAATATTAAAATGATTTTTATTCACCCATCTTTTCTATAAAATATATAATTTCGTTTCTACACAACACAGATTTTGTCACAAACGCACAAAAGAAAAAACAAAGTGTGTTTCATTATTTTTTAATTTAAATTTTAAAAATCTCAGGTGATGATGTGTTTCTCCTTAGAATTTTAATAAAATTCTTTTGAAAACTATTTAATTAAATACAAACAGCAGTCATTTGGGGATACAACAACAACAACAATAAAATTAAAAACAAAGTCATTTGTTAAAACAAAGCACATAATAATATGATATAATAAAATTATAATTTATATGGAAATTAAATAGCCCATGGGTGTTGTTTATATTTTAATTACATACAGACAAAGTTAGTAATTTTTTTTTTGTATAAATAAATTTACACATCGCCTGTATAAAATCTAGTTTAACACATCTTACCTAAAAAAAAACAAAACACCCCCGAATTAATCAATTAATCAATTGATTAATATTAATTATTATAACGAAAAACATATTTTACATAATCAATGTTGATGATTGGAGTGAAAAATAACACATTAGTGCCAGACAGTATAAAAGTAATGTAAAGTTAGTAATAAAAGCATTTGTTATATGTTTAAAGAAATCAATATAACTTAGGAACGCTTCCAACATTGAAAAGTGAAAAATAAAAAAAAAATATTTATGCGATAACAACAGTGATCCTTATTTCGTTTTTGTAATAAAAATTCTTTTTATTCCTCTCAAGAAAACAAAATAAAAAACTTCTAGTTACACTGCACGAACACAGGTTATCAATTTATAAAATAAAATTAAAAAAAAAAAAATGTTTGTTATTCCATGTTGCTTATAATAAATGTAAAAAAAAAAAAAAAGAAAGAAAACAGAACATTGCGCGTGCTGTGACTGTAGGAATATTTCCAGGTACAAAAGGTAATAATTCTTTTTCTGTTTCTATTGATTAAAGAATCAACATTCTTGTTATACATTTACACTTATGATTTGTTACGTAATTTTCCCATACATAATTTAATACATTTATTTTTTCTCGGTTTTATCTTTTCAAATCAAATATAATCCTAGATTAAATTATTGCTACTTAAATATCTTTGTTTTATTTTATTTTATTATACATGGTAATTAGTATTATATTACTTTGGGAAATTGACGTGAACAGGTAAAAGATTTTATTTATTTAATATATTTTTTTATTTTTCACATGTAACCATCAAACATAATTTGAAAACGGAAATTTATATACAGCGAATGCTAAATTTATATTTAGAAAAAAAAAATTTATTGGGAAAACTCGTTTATTTATAATAAAAATGAAGGAAAATTATCGAATTACATAGACTACCCCTGAAATAGACAGAATTAGTTAATCTCAATTTATTTTAAGTGGATCAACTTACTAATTAAAGACATCGTCACTTCCATAATCATGACATCAGGCTACGGCCTTCCAAATACCATTCACCAATAGTGACATTAGGATGTAGTTTTACCACCAAACCATTTTAAAGATACGGAAACTAATGTAACCGTAGGGATCGATGGTAAACTTAAAGCTGACGTATATGACAGTTCCACGGTTGCTTAATTCAAATTTTTATAAATGGTGGCTGAGAACTTCATAAACGTTTTGAAATTGAATTTACTAATTTAACTTTAAATCCGAATTTATATATGCAATTTATCTGCCTTCGATAATTTTCTTAGCAATGCACATCCGACACACGTCCATACATTTCTCATTTTCGAGGAATTTTTGATGAAATTTAATTATTTAAAATAAGTTTGCTATTTCGCCATTTTGAAACGAATAGCCGCCAAACTGGTCGTGAATAGTTGTATCCAACTGGATGTGTAAACGCTTTTCTTTTTTTTTTTTTTTTGGAAATACGAAAACAATAAAATTAAGCAAAGGCTACGTGATAAAAAAAAAAACCCAAATCCAAATTAAATGAATTTTTTTTTTTTTTTTGTTTTCCCGCTATAATGAATGTTCATTCAAAATTTAAAGCATTTGCTTTGTGAGGCTTGAACTTTAATAAATAAATAAAATTTATTACACGGAAATATATTTATAAGCAAATATAAACCCACAACAATAATAATAATAATAATAATAGTAATAATAATAATAATAATAAAAAAAATATAAAAAAAATGGAAAACAATAGCGATTATAGAATAATATTTATTGAGGTGGTTTTAAATTGAATGCATATCATGGATGATGTGTTATCTTTTCATTAGTTATGATATCATTGGAATTTTTAAAAAAAATTATTAAATTGTAAGGAATTTATCGAATTTAATTATCATAACTGTATGAAAATGGTAAGTAGAATAAATGTTTAGTCTGATAACTCTGTTCTGATTTGTATCAATTTCAATTTATTCAATTAATTTAAAGCTTTCGTATTAAAGCTCAGTGTATTTTTCATTGATTATTTGACTGGAATGGTTTCTTGCACCCCACACTTGCATTATTGTTTTTAAGATAATTGTCTAAAAGAATATAATTGAGGTTGCTCAAGTGAATTTAAACAGCGGTGCCACAAGACAGGTATACTGGGTAAGAATCCAAAGATTTATGAAAGACAATCTTACCAAAAAAATCTGTTAAAAGCTTAATTTGTTCTTAAGACTCCAAAACATTCCAAAAACTGTTTGAGATCCACACTAAAACAAGGTGTATAAAACAGGTAACAAATAAATTTATTTTTATGGCATTAATTTATTTATCCTAATTACTTTAATTCATTGTTTTCGTAGAATATAATTCGTTAATCATTTCTATCACAAATATAACAATCATTTCTTAGACAAATAAATTATTTACAGGACATAAAATTAATGTGAGCTTTATTACTTGTTATAAATGCATGTAATTACTTTAATTAACTAATTTAATCTGTCTTAATACCCACGAAACAATTAAAACAAACTTTTATGTCAAACGAATATTTATTATCTTTATACTAGGCAAAATTAATATAAAAAAAAATTTAACCATCAACCGGATATTCATTAATTAAAGTTTCTGTTGAAAAATTATATTTTAAAATATAAATATAAAATAATTAAAAAAAAAAAAAAAATTTTTTTTTTTTCGTTTTTTATTAAAAATCAATCAAAATTTGATCAAATCAAATTACCAAAAATAAAAACAACCAAAAAAGAAAAAGTCATTCCGAATTTACGTATACAAAGTTATGCACATAATAAAGTATTTCGCATAAAAATAAAATGTAATTTAAATATATTTTTTTTTTTTCGCAAAATTTACAATCATCAGCCTAGAGGAGAGACAAAACCACCCAAAATGCCCAATAATATTATTTACGATAAAATTTTTTTGCTATTTTTTTGTTTTTTTTTTTTTTTTTAAATCATTAAAATAATTGGGTTTTATGCAAAAATAGCTGAAATATATTAATTAATTAATAAATGTTTGGCTAACTATTGTAATTGATATTAATTAATATTTTATTTATTAATTAACGGTGGTTTTTGCTTGGTTATATAGCTGACACTTTAAAACATTCACCAAAATGGTTATAAAACCTATTTAACATTTTCTATGCATTTTTGTATAAATTTAATTAAGGATATTTATATTGTGGAATGAATTAATAAAAGCTAATAATTGGTTGAGCACAATAAACGTAAGAATGATTTAAGTAATGTCAATTTTGACAGCTCTAAACAAAATTTAGTATTACGAGCTTTTTTTTTAATAATTTAAAGTGACATTTCTTACGTTATCCTTACGTAAAAATGTGCTCAATCATAATTTGAAATATTTGTATCGACGATGTGTTTTTTTGTAAATCTAGTAGGCTACAGTCACCATGAATTAATAAACAAAAAATTACTTGAATACCACCACTGACAAATTAACCTCAATTTTTGTCTGAATACAAAACAATTTTTAACAAATTATTTCTGAGAAGTTTTCTATTTACTATGAAACAAATATTGTTGATGGAAAATATCATCAGTAAATTGAATATTAATTACGGTTCCCTTATATTATTAAAAGTTAAACAAAAACTTATCAAACAAATAAACTTACCAACAGAACTGCATAAATTGTAAATTCACTACTTTATGCTGTAAATAATTTTGTGAGATTTCTTCTTTTAAAATATTTTCATAGTGCTGTGAACAAACATTCCAATCATTTTGTATATGATAAAAACAGTCCTTGTGCCGTAGAAATTCTAAATAATACCAGCAACAACCACAACAACAACACCGGCAAAAACAAACAAATAATTAATAATCTGAATTCACAATACAAAAAAAGAAAAAGTTCAAAATTTTCCCAAACTTACCTTGTTGAAACTTTTTATCTTGGCATAAAAATTGAAAAAATTGTTTAGCCGCCTGCACTTCATTATTCATTATTTTCCTTTCATTTTCGTCAATACATTTATTTGTATAACGATAAAAACAATTCATACCATGATTAAATATGCTGGAAAATGAAAAAATGAAAAAATGAAAAAATGAAAAAGAAAAAAGAAAATGTTTATTAGATTATTCAAAGGATCTCTTTTTGTCATTTGTAATTTTTTAATAACAGAAATTTTTATGTTTTTTAATTAAATAATATTGGCTATACCAAAAAAAAAAAAATTCCAATATTTTTCAATTAAAACTAATTTTTACAGAGTTTGCACACCGTTTGTATGTTCCCTATAAATCTTTATAAAAAAAAAAAATTCCTTAATCAATTCAGTCAATCCATATTAATAATCCGAAATTTTTTGAAATTATTTTTTTAAAGCTTCTATATAAAAATATACAAACATATTTTTATTGTAGTTTTATTGTACTTTTCACTTTAGTTTTGTGTAATTTAAATAATAATAATTCTTGTGTGTGAATAAATTAAATAAAAGAATTGGAAAATTTTTTTTTCTTTTAATTTCACAGAGAAATTTTACTAATAGTCAACAAGTGCAATAATTAACAATAATATATCCATAGAATATTAATATAAGTTCTGTGTACTGTTCATAATAACATAAATTAAGTAATTATAACATATAAAAACATTTTATTTACACAGAATTACACAGTATTTAATGTTTTTGTTAATAAAATAAAAAAAAAAAATATATTAAATTTCTGGTAACGCAGAGTAAATGAATGAAAAATTTTTCTTCCATAAATCATTGCATTGGATAAGATAGAATAATTCTATTTAAAAAAAAAAATAAAAATGTTTTACCAAAACACATATGTTTTCCAATTAAACACAATTTAATCCCATTATAATTCGATAAATTAATTGTAATAATAATCGACTTTATCGTTAATTTATTATTATATAGAGAAAAAAAAAATAATTTTCGCAATAAAATTACCGCGCATAATTATAATTATAATTTGTTTTTAATTGCATCAATGTTTAATGTAAAATTTTTAAAATAAAAATAAATAAATAATTTTTTTTTTCATAAACTTAGAAATTTAATGTATAAAACGTGTAGGAATTGTGAAAGCGAGAAAATTCCGAATTTTATTTTGTTACTCGAAATTCTGTTGGTTAAAAAAAAAAAAGAAAAATTAAAATAAATAAAACTTGTATAAGCTTTTACAATAAAGCTTCTTTTTTTTTTTTTATTATTATTTTAAATTATCGTAACGTAAAAATAAATCCTTAATTTTTACCTTAATTGTCCACCTTGCTTTATTGTTTTACTACTTCCCTATGGAACGATTTCAAATCTTTACACGGATTGAATTATTTTCTAAATTGACAGAAATTATGAATTGAATCAAGAAAGATTTTACATGATTCTGGTTACAAGAGGAAAATAGCAGAGTGAATAACCTATCTGGAAAATATTTTTTATAAAAAAGCGAAGCGTTCCAGTTGCGTTTAGACAACACTCGCAACACTCCTTGCGGATTAATTTTAATTTTTAATATTTTACTAAACCACACATATGTATAATAAAAAAGAAGATTAGCATTAAACTAGCAAAAAGGGGATTTAATAGAAGCATTTCAAGTTATTATAAAATGCACATTACTCGTGAATCCTTTTATTTATAATTAACCCAGTTATAACTAGATGATAATCAAACATTTATTAAATAAACTAACTAGCTACTGTCTGTTGACAATAATGGTAATAATGGAATTAATGCAAGTAGAATAAAAGAATATAATAATCATTTATCATCCTATAAATTGATTAAAACAAAGAAATTCCATTATCATATTAATTATTATATTTTTAATTCCATTATAAATGTTGATAATAAATTTTGATTTCTCAACACGTTATCAGAAATGTGTTTTCCAATGTAATTACATTTCCAACAACAAATAGGTGGATAACCACAAATGGTATTTATTGTTACCATCTTAACAATTAATTAACATTATTAAAGTTATTATATTTTCTATTAACTTTAATAATCCTATGTTAATTATTTTTAAAAAATATTTTTAATGGACAACAGAACCAAATTTAATTAATTAATAAAAAATAAAAAAAAATCGATAAATTTATTTGATTCTGTTCTGTGCCTTTTTATTTATTAACAATTACAATTTCCATTTACCATTTGAATAATTCCAGAAAAAATATTTTTTTAAAATAAATTTCAATTAAAAATTTCAATTGATTATTGAAATTTCGATTAAATTTCCCAAATTATTATTTATTTTATTTAAAAAAATTTTTTTTTTTTTGTTTTTTGTTTCATATTTTCTGTTTTGAATCACTGAGATCAGCAATATATTTGATAAACAAAAATTCAATTATAATTTTATACTATCCGGAAATAATTTCTTTATCAATATATTTATAATAAACAAATTTGAAATTTATTTGATTATACATTTGACGACAATAACAGGATAATCAAAAAAAAAAAAAAAAAAAATGATAAAAGGAAATTTAGAAATTTTACATTTTTCGCCTGTTTCTACTTCGGCTTCGTTTTTCTGACTTCAAGTTATGAAAAAATAATAAACATGAAATTGGTAAAGAAGCATAAGAAAAAAAAAAAAGAAACGATAAGAAACGATAAGAAGAAAAGCATTTAAACGTTTAATTGGAAAAGTATTTTAAACATTTTTAATACAGAATTTTATATAACGGTTTTTATATCATACAAACACCATCATTACTGGGTAAAACACCGATATTCAGATCATATATTATTGGCATTTAATGTGATAAACACCAAACCGATTTATTCAATATTCAACATTGTTCAACAAAAACCATTTTTCAGCGAAAACAATAATAAAATTAATTCTATGTAATCATAATTAAAAAAAAAAAAAAACAGGAATTTTATTAATAATAATTGGAAAAGCTTTTTTTTTTTTGTTAAAAGCTAAAACAGGAAACGCTTTTGTCATTCAGATTAATAAATAATTTCGTTAGAGAAAACTTTTGTATTTTTTTTTCTTTTCTTTTTTTAACCAGTCTCTCTCTCTCTACAATGTTTTTGGCAGTTTTTTGTCTTTTATATCGTACACACACACACACACACACTCGCAGGTAAAAAAAAAAAAAAAAAAAAAAAACAATCAACTTACTTGCATTTCTTATTTATTTCCTCATTTGTAAATGGTATTTTATTCGCTTGTAATAAGTCGGTATCATTTTTAAAACATTCATCAAATATTATTGAGGGCCTCCCACATTTAATATCATTTAATGTATTTGTTAAATCATTTGTATCTATAATAAAAAAAAAAAAATTAATTGAATTTTTTTTTTTTTTTTAATCTAAATTCACTATTAATTAGCACACATGAGGGAAATAAACACCACTTACCACTTAGCACAAATGTTATTAAAAGGAAAATATGAAAATTAACTAAAAGCATTTTTAAAGGATTTTTTATTAACATTTTCTATAAACGAACAGAACTTCACAACGGATCTACACACTGATAGAGAACAGATAAGTTTTTTTTTTTTTTTTTAAACAAGAAAATAAAATTAAAAAAAAAATAGGAACAGAAAACACTCCTAACGAATACGTCTTGTTACACGAACGTATGAATGCGAACTGTTTGTATTTTCAATATAAAACGAACGAAATAAAATCTTTCATCCTTATTTGATGAATGAGTAGAGAACGAATTGTTACTATTCTCGTGTTTTTTTTTTTTTTTTTTTCTCAGTTTCGAAATAGAAACAATAATAAAAAAAAACATTTTTTTTTTCCGTATTTGTTCTAGGCATAAGGAAGAGGCGAAGGAAACAAAAAAAAAACGTGACATTTGTTGTAAGTAAAAAAGGATAAACAAAAAAAAAAAAAAAAAAAAAATGCTCCTATCCTTTTATTATCGAATAAATTTAATAATAAAAATCAGAGACAAATATTGTTCACAGTTAAAGAGAGGCGATAACAACTGTTTTCGGCGGAATGCCTACATTTAATTCATATTAAAGTAAAAAAAAAAAAAGAAGAATCTTTTCCTTTAAGAATAAACAAAACAAATTGTTGATACACCCTGTTAACCATAACAGGAAAAAAAAAACGCCACCGCCTTACTAAACGTTTAACCAGATGAATTAACCAACAAACCCAAAGCTTTATTTATTTTATCTAAAGCTTTTCGACCAGTGGTTTATTTCTTCTTTTTTTTTTTTTCCAAGTGGAATTTTAATACTTTTTTAATTATAAAAAATAATTTAATTTGTTAATATCCCGCCCACCCGCAAAACTATTGATAGAATTTTTTTCATTACTCCATATGTATGTAAAATGTAGAAACAGTTGTTTAAATATATTCAATTTCCTGAATTTAATGAGACGAATAACAATAATATTTATAATTATTTAAAAAAAAAAAAAAACAATTTAAAGACGAACTTCTATAATTTGACATTTGTGTGTAGGCTGGCTGACTGGCTGACTGGCTGACTGGCTGTAAAACAATCAAACGTTTTTTTTTTTTTTTTTTTTTTTTTTTTTTTTAATTATTTTGTAAATAAAACCACAACAGTACGTTACTTTATTGTGGTTTTATTGTTATTACCCCATACCCATCCATAATATTCATCTTGTTTTTGTTAAATGGATAAAAAAAAAAAAAAAAATAGGTTCTTCGTTATTGTTTATAAGAAATATTAAAGTAGATTAGGTATTTGCTGTTCCTTGTTGATAAAATATTTTTACCCAAATTCATTTAACTTGTTGTTGTTTTTTTTTTTGGTTTGTTTCATTCAAAGACTGTTTATATTATTTAATATTAATTAATATAATAATTATGATGTTTTTTGATTATTTTTATTTTAATTGAGATAGAAGAATATACAGTGACAAGCACAAGAAAGCTTCATTTATGAAACTAATTGCTGCTAATAAAGTTTTTAATTTAATAAATAAACAACTTTTGTGTGGTTATTGTGTAATTTTTTTTTTCTTTTTTTTTTTTTTAATTTCTTTATTTAAATTATGTTGTTGGAAAATTTTGTTACATATTGGGTAATTTATAATTGTTAATCATTAATCTAATATATATAGGCCCGGTTATGGGAAATATTTTTTTTTTGCCATGTTTTAAATTAATTTTTATTTGATTAATTCTAAATGAAAAGTTTTTGTCAACTTAATTCAGAGAGTCAAACCGAAAATCTTATATCGTGATTAACCAACTTTGTTAGCATAATCTAAAGCATAGGTGTCCAAACTTATAAATACTTCGGGCCGCATTTCCAAAGCTATGTAATGCCGCAGATATAATTAAATATTCGCTTTATAAGTGTTAAACAAAACGATGCGGTGCTCAAAGTGTTTCAATTATAGAAATTAGAATGCTGCAGATTTCTTAGTGGCATTTGTGAAAGAAATATTATAAAAATTATGCAATATTAATATTACATGATCTATTGAGGGCCGCACGAAAGGAACTGGCGGGTCTACGGGTTGGACATTCTTAATCTAAAATAAAAACAAAACAAAACAAAGAAAAAAACTTTAAACCTGAATCGTATCTACGTAAGAATTAATTTTATTTGTTTTACTTCATGTTAATCAATTTCTGATAAACTTTTCCCTGTAACTTTTACATTCGCCCAATTAGAGCACCAATTAAAACTGAAAAGTATTCTGAATTGTTTGAGGGTGAAAATGTTTATGTAAGCCTCGTCTAGTCTAGTTCTTGAACTGCAGGTGAGCGGTGAAACGAAGTTTGTTTAAGGTTTAATAACTGAAAACCAAACAAAATTTCTTAAAAATTCCTCATTTAATTTATTCGATTAATTACAAAACAAAGATTAATTGAAATAAGTCCATTGTTCTGCTTTAATCTGATTTTATTACAATTTTTGTACCGAACTCACGGACAAAGAAATCACGGTTTAACACTCTGCATTAACATAATCCGTAAAGTATTTTTCATGCCTTTTTCTTTATGTAAATATAAATTGCATATCACCTTGCCTAATATTGCCTGGTAAATAACTAAATAATAAAATCAAAGGCTGAGTCACATAACCATATAGCTGCTTTAATGTTAAAACATTTTTTGTGTCTACGTATCTAATTAATTTATGTATTAATTAAATATTTGAGTATTAAAAGCTTAAATAATTATAACATTAAATATAATAAATAATATAGATTTTTTCACAATTAATTTAATCTGGCATTTTAGTATTGAATTACGATATTTGTATCAACCAAAATAAAAATAATAAATAAATAAATAAATAATTTCATATAATCAAGTTATCATAATGTAAGAAGAGAACTTTTAAAAGGATTTAATTAAAACATTTTTAATGTCTCTTCAAGACGTTCCCATACTTAAGTAATAGGAGAAATTCTTTCTAACGTAATTTAAGATGAGAATCCTAAATATATTAGTTTCGATGAAATTAAAAAAAAAAAAAAACCGAATTTGTTCCTTAAGCTTGAATTTATAAAACAAAAAAAAATGATAAAAAAAATTGCATTCTGTACAGAAAGAAGTCGTAGAAATAGAAAAAAATCACAAATCCTCGCTAGGTAATTTCTTTTATTAGGTAATTTCCCGTCTATAAATAATTTATGTAAACTCAGTTTAAGGTGAAAATAAAGTAATTAAAAGTAAACAAAATAGAGACGAGAGAGAGAGAGAGAGAGAGAGAACAACATCAAAGGAATTTTCAAGTAAATTAAAATCAATCAATAGAATTTTTTTTTTTATTTCTGTTTATCTTTAGTAAAACGAAACACGAAAGAACAACAAACATTTCTTTTTTTTTTATAATGTTTTACCAGTGGGACCAGTTTGGGTTAATGTTTAAGCTAATAAAAGTCAGAAATTTAATTTTTCGTTTTTTCTCTGATACATATTTGATTACTGACATAAATTTAAACGTTTTACGAGGAATTTATGTTTCTATACATAGAAAAAAAAAAAAAAAATGAGAAAATTTTAGAATAAAGGATAAACAATTAAGATTTAATCAAATACCTTTTGGGCACTTTTTCTTTTTTTTTTTGATATCGTTACTGTTATCAGCTTTAGCATATTTGATAAGAAAAAATTATTTTACAATCAGTGTTGCGTCGATGGGTGAGGTGAGAAAATTCGGCGAAAAAGAAGGCGAGGAACAATACTGTTAAAATTCATAGGGAATAACCCTTTAATTAAGGAACTAGAACTAACAAATTGATTGTGTAATAATATTATTATAAGAGATAACACCATATTGCACCATAAAATTGAATCAGGCGTCAATACTGTACGGCACGGGACTGTCCTCTTATTGCAACAAATGTACAAATGTAAAAATTAAATTTACGCACTCCTGACACAGTAATTAAACATTTCGCATCATTAAAAATAAAAAGCAACCAAATTTAATTAAAATTCTACAAAAAATAAAATTTTAATGAAGCAAATGAAAAATGAACAATAAAAACAGGCAGAGTAAGTACTTTTGCTGTAATAATCATAACATAAATACGATTAAACGTTGGTTAAAGGACATAACAAATACTGTAAGTACCGTCTGTGGTCACACATGAAACAGACAAAATAAAATTAATGCAAAAAATTCTATAAAAATAATCGATAATTAAAAAACCTGTTCCGAAAATTTATTATGATAATAAAGTTTTGACTGTTTGCTTAGAATTCTGGTGAAACATGAAGATTCTGGATAATAAAAAACTGATGGATTGGACACACCCTTAAAAAACTTCAAAGAAATCGACAAAACTCTTGAGAACGTCCAAGAACACATCTGGAGGCAAATAATACCTAAAGAACTTGGACATCGCTCATGAACAAATCTAAAATCAACAAAAATAAATAAAATATGAAAAAGTTTCTTTCTGGGAGCTCTATAAGTGATTTGAAAAACTTCTCATTATGGATTCAATGAATTCAGAACTTTTATTATGTTGCGGAATGTTTTTTAAATACCTGAACCGTTAAATTTCGATTACCTTTTGAATTTAAAATAATGCCGGACGCCTTTAGAGACTGAATACAAACTCCATCGTCAAACTCCCCCAAGAAAATACAAAAGAAAATAAGAAATAAACTCAGTGCATTTCAAGAAGCAATTTACTTATAGTTACATTTCCGTATGACACAACTCAATTATATTAGAATATTAATAACTTCCGTGCTGAATAAATCATAATTTTTACTACAATAATATGCAAATATCATCTCTCTATTCTCCGACGTCTAAGTAATATTTATTTGCTAGGAATTCAAGTAATAAAGTCACACATCAATAAACAATTTGATAGTTTTGAAGGGAAATTAACATTTAAATAAACATTTCTATTTATTCCATAATGAATGAACCTTAAAAGTGCCCTGAAATATACATATAAAAAGTTTCAACAATCAACTTTAACTTAAAAATTTATTAAATAATTGCTAATAAAGTTTCTTTTGAAATATTCTTAGAAATTTTCAGCATGTAAATAGCCATTCCTTTGACTTACTAATAGCATTGTTTGTCGTTTTATTATTTTATTATTATTTTTTTTTTTTTCAAACTTTTCCGTATATAAATCAGCAGGATATAAATTTACAATGAAAATAGTAATGTGGAGAAACAAGTAATATTATTGGCAAACATATTTCGATAAATAACTTTAATTCATAATTCTGACACGTCCGGAAATGCACTCGTACAGTATCTAACGATTTTACACAAATAAAAACATTCCACCAGACCAATCCACTAACGAACCGTGTAGGTTAAGCAAATATCTAAAGAATATTTTTCATCTTCATCATCATTTTTAAAGCTATCGGCATTGATATTAAACGAAAAACCACGAAAAAATTGAATCGTTCTATCAAAGGATTATTTTATTTTCAACAAACAAAAAAAAATCCAACATTCTTTTGTATTGTATTGTGCCCACAGCTTTATATTCTATATTGGATTCTAATAAAAAGTTCTAAACAGCAGAATCTACTTAACTTTCTTAAAAAAAAAAAAAAAAAAACAAAAAATGAGAGAAAACAAAACAAAAAACATAAAAAAAAAAAATTAATTAATTACCAGCAAACAGATAAATTCTAATAAAATCGAGTAAACAAACTTTTAATGTTTTTTTTTGATTATTTCTTATAATAAAAATAAATTTAAAAATTATTATACACAATCGACATACACGCACATCGCTAAAAAAAAAAAAAAAAAAAGCTTTAGAAAACAAATAAACAATCAACAATAGCAGCAGCAAATAACAAAAAAAAAAAAAAAAAAAAACGTCTGTCTTAAACGAAAACAATTTGCTTAGGTTGGTTTCAGAAATGTTTTTTGATTGATTGATTTTATTTTTATTTTTACTCATTTAATTCAATTTTTATTTATTTAACAATTTTATACACCGGTTATCAATTGGAAATTTTAATCTAATTCTATTTTTAATCATTTTTATTGGTTTTATGATTAGTGTTCACTGTAAGAATTAAATAAAAAAAAAAAAATTTTGCACTTCATTAATCATTTTGTTTGCTTATTTGGAGAAAAGAAATTTTTGTATCAATTGTTGGAAACCAATGTCAATATTTGATTTTTTATTAATTTTCTGCGAGATAATACTGGAGAGATCTGTGTGTCTGTGGTGCACAAAGTTTTAACGAATAATCATAATCACTCATGTTGTAATTGGTAATTGGTTGTACGTATTATTGAAATTAGTCATCGCCGAATGTTAAAGAATTAGTTTAGATAACTCCACATGACATTGCACATCTTGACATGATTTTATTTAATGACTTAGCACTTGAATTTTGTACATTAAATCTAATCAATCAGATAAACAAAACCTACTAAACGAAATCGTTAAATAAATTTAATTAAAAGCGACGATTGATCTGTTACAAGTTAATGTACTGAACCAGTATATCACCAATGGGAATTATATCTACTATGTTTATCCATATAAATGATTCACAATAAAATATGTACTCGTGGCAAACTTACAAATGGAAATTTAATTAAAACGAAATTGCTAATAGCAAGTGTTTTTCTACATTAACAAAAAAAAATAAAGTTAAGCAACTAAGAAGCAGCTATATGAACAAGTTTAGATAAGATTAACTAACGATTGTCATTTGTCTACAAAAAAAAAAAAAAAGAAAAAAAAACAATTTTTTTTTTGTTTAAGCTAACGTTGGCAAATCACTATTTAATTCTTCGTTTTTCTTTTTTATTTTAATTTATATAAGAAAAGTTTATTTTCATGTTTCACCTGACTAACGAAAATTTACCAAAGTTTTAGTCATTGAAGGGTGAAAATTTATTGTTCTGACTTTCTATAGTTTGGAACATTTAAAAAAATGTGTTCTTACCGCATCAAGAACTTTTCAACGATTATAAATAAAAAAAAAAAAAACTTGAATGAATTATTTAAAAAAAAAAAAACAAAAACTTTATTTGTTGGTTTGTTGGGCCTACGCTGATAATTGCAGCACGTGTAAAAAATCATTGCCAGATGGAATTATTATTATTTCTTTTTTAAATCACTGGCAAAGCCTCCTATGTGCGGTTAAGGAATATTATCGTTTTGTTAGGGCATCTTTTTGTAATCTTTGCTGCGTTAAAAACATTTAATACGGGTTAATCACAGAAAAGATTTAATATTTCCAAGGATTATTCTATGGAAATGTAGTGAACGCTTATATATTTGGTGGTAAAGATTACTGAAATTGGCACAGTGAAGTAAAAGTCAGACAAAATTGTACTTCTGTCACAATCTTAATTTGCAAACTTTCAAAACTAGCGAAGTACTAAATACGAATCCTTTAAGTTTTCATGACAGCTTATTAGCATTCACAGACCTGCAGACGTTATGTCTAAACTTATGGTTTTAAGTCATTTTAAGGGTTTTTTAATTTATTTTTTACATTTATATGAATATTAACAAATTTTACGGACATTATAATTGTCAGTAATTTTATTTAAGAACTCATTAGTGACATTTCTTGTGTTCTTAACGTACTTCGTACCTTAAACCATCAACAGAGTATACTAGCTAAACTAATACTATTATAACTCACCTGTAATAATCAAATTAAAATTATATTAAATCATTAAATAACGAACAAAGTAATAATACATTGCTTAAAAAAAAAAAAATAAAATAAAATAAAATTTATAATAAGTAAACAGAAATCTTATCATAAAAAAAAATTAAAAAAAATAATAATAAATAAATAAGAAGTCTTAGATTCAGTAATCAAATCGATATCACTTAAAAGAAATTAAGTCAAATAATAAAAAAAAAAAAAGATTAACTTATCGTGAATTTTCAGTACAAGCAGAAATTTTTAAAATTCAAAAATAAAAGCCAAGTGACACAATTTATTTTATTTTTATTTTATTTTTATTGATTTAGAATGCTAAGGTAAAATCATATAATCAAACAAAAAAATAAAACTTTATTACACAATTAATTAAATTGATTACGAATATACTAAATAAATTTGAAGAAACAAAAAAAAAAAAAGTTTCAATAAAAAACGGTCGTGTCTTGTGCTAAATTTTAATTTAATTTACTCAAGTCTCGTCATTTTTTTAATTAAATAAAAAAAAAATTCGTATTAACGTCCTGTAATAGAAGGAACTCAACCGTTTTTTTTTTTTTTTTGTTTGTTTGCAACATATTTCTTATTAAAATATTCTCATTAAAAACTGTGAAATAAATTTTCTAGAATTTAATTTTTTAATGAGAAAACATTTCATGGTAAATATGTTTTGTCCTTATTATGATATTATGAATAATTTATAAAATGAATACGTTTATAATGTAAAATTTTGTTTTTTTTTTATTTATGTTGAAATAAGTAATTAACAAATTATAATTACTTGTACTTAGTTAGTTATTTTAATGTTAGAACCAGCATTTAATAGAACCGCAACAGACTAGTCAGTTATCGATAATTAAAATTCACTCATAAAACGATTAATAATTCAATTGTGATGTTAACGAATAATCTGTAGAAATTTAACAACAATAATCTGGATAGTTAAAGAACAATTTCTATCGCAATTTCACTTAATTAAAATTATTTAAATCACCTTTAACCTAATTTATTTCTTTATAGCTTTAAAATTACAACAAAAATAAAGCCAACAGCATCAATGTAAATATCCTAGTATAACTTATTGATGAAATATCCAGAAGCATTTTCTAGTTGAACAATCTGTTCTTTGTTTATCTTTAATAATCTTTAATGATTGTTATATGCAAAAGTAGCTTAAAGTTTTTTAAATTAACGAATTAAATTTGTTGAATTTCATGTAAAATTCTAAAAAAAAAAAAAAATTATTTTCAACAATGTAGGCGATGGTTTTTTTTTTTTTTTTTTTTTTTTTCAAATTATTAAAAACATTTGTCACGTTGGTTTTATTCGGTTTTCTTGTTTTGTTTTTGTTTTAGTTTTAGTTTTATTATTCAGTTCAAAATGGTGGTACTGGATAGAAGATTAGTATCCTAATTTTAAGTTTTAACGTTTAGTAATATAATTATCCACTTTTAAATGAAATTAAGTCTTATATTATCCAGTTTTGTTAAAAGTGATAATTCTTACGTAATCCTTACGTTTTCAACGTTAAATTGGCTTCCACAATTAGTTTAATTAGTTTAATTTTAATAACAGTGAATAAGATGATTCTTAATCATAATATTAATTCTATATAATTAATCTAATATATTTAACACAAATTGTTTTATTCAAATAATCGCATAATGTATTGGATTATCCGAATCGTTGAACTAAAAAAATTTACAATAAGGATGCGCCGATATGTTTACGCACGTATATAATACACGCGTTAAATAACATTTTCACAGTAGAATCTCAAAATTAAATTCTACAAAAAAAAAAAATAAAAAAAATTCATACAAAATTATTTATATTAAAAAATAAAAAAAAAAAAATAATAATAAAATTCCACCTTAGCTACAATAGTAAAGACAAAAAAAATTCTTGTCATAAATATTAAAATTAACATCAGTGATTAAAATAAAAATTCAATGAGAACAGACGTCAAACACATTAAAAAAAAATCCCATTGCCAATAAATTTAATAATTTTTAATCTGAATTTTATTATAGATATTTTTCTTTACTTCTTATTCAAAAATTCAACAAATAATTTTTTTTTTTTTTTTTTTTTTTTTATCAGAACTTTAATATTTCTTTATCTGGGAATGAAAAAAAAAGAAAAAAAAAAATTATTTTTTGTCTTAACTAAGTGTCGTTAGTTGAATGTCTGAAAAAAAAATTTTTTTTTTTTTTTTTATTAAAATGAATTATTATTGGGTTTTTTTTGGTTCTTATCAGATAAGGATACATTTTTCTTACTATAAATTAAAATTAAATAATTTTGTTTTTTTTCTTTTTTGTAACCAGGTTATCGTAATTATTCTGAATTTTATTTCATTGATTTTTTTTTTATTTTTCATTTAATTAAATTCCTTATGGAGAAATTATTAGAATTAATTAAGAAGAAAGAAAAAATAAATAAATAAATTTTTTTTTTCTCGTTTTATTAAAACGAAAGTTTGAAAGTTGTTTTTGTTGTTGTTGTTACCTATGAATAAAAATTACGATTTTTACACAAATTATATTAATTTAAGATTAAACTACGATATTCTTACACCTATTCATGATTATCTTATCATAATTTTGTGGTTGTTGTGTCGTTTTTTTTATTAACAGATAAAATATTTACAACACGCATTTTGTGTTTACACAGTATAAAAAAAAAAAAAAAAAAAAACGTTTAATTATTGAAAGAAAAACGAAAGAAGAATAAGAAGAGAATTAATGTAATTAGAATAAAGCTGTCAAAGCACAACCTAAACTATCTTATCAGCATAATAATTTAATAATAATAATAATAATAATAATAAAAAATAAAATAAATTTTTATTTACTTAGAATAAATTTAATTTATGTAAGACATGAAATTCTACTACAATTAAAACATCAACGATTACATAAAATAAATAAAATGAAGAAGTAGAAGCAAAAAAAAAAAAAAAAAACTCTTATCAACGGTGATATGATGATAATATTTAAGAAAAAATAGAACAAATGAAATTGATAAGAATTTAATATCTTGACACGAATTTGTTGATTTAATTTTCCTTTATTAAAACAAAAACCAAAAACCAAAAAGCAAATAAAAAAAAAAGAAAAAAAAACAAATTATAATTTTGCTACTGTCACATTTGCATAAATGTTCTAAACTCTCTGTTCTAATTAATTAATTCATTAAATAGATGAAGAAAAATATATATATACGAATGTATGTATATCAAAATCAAAAAGAATTTACTGCTTTAATATAATTTTATGTAAATTTTTCTTTAGAAGAAATGTAAAGCTTTCTCCTTATACTTTATGCGTGCATGCACATACACATATATATGTCTGTTTAAATGTAACGAATATTTAATTAATTTACCTTTTATATTATAAACGGTACATGCCAGTGTGTAGCTGTAAAATAATAAAAAAAAAAAAACCGAGTTATATATAGTTTGCTTATTTTTTCTTATATATATTGAAGTATAACTATCCCGTTTATTCTAATTAAAAAATTTCTTTATTATTCATGTGTGTAGTTAATTCATATATGTATATACACTGTCTAGTCATTTTAATTGTGTTTGTTTGTTTATTTGCAATCGTATATTCTACGTATTTGTGTATTATCCATGTGCCTTATATTAATTTTATTTTTTTCTTTTCTTTTCTTTTATTTTCTTCTCTTATTATATATAAGGTCGACGATCATTCTTCTTATTTTGATTATTTCAACAAAAGTAAATTTAATTTTTAAAGCTATAAATATATGAATGAAACATATTCTACTTAGAACATAATTGCAAATTATATTAATCTGTGCTAAATATTACTTACATCTGGCAATTATTATTTGAAAAACTAAAACAATTATTAGGTTTAAATAACGAACTAATTATCGGTTCAAAAATAAAATAAAAAATAAATTCTCATACGTAACTAACTGACTTAGTTGAAAAGAAAAAGCAAAGAAAAAAAAACAAAAAAAAAAACGTTTTTTTTTTCTTGTATACATGTGTGCGTGAAATAAGAATCTTGAAAGAAAAGAAAAAAATTAAACAAAAAAAAAAAAAAAAAAAAAACCTATAGTAGAAAATAGCTGTGATGTTTGTAAAAAGCAAACTGTAAAAACTGCTTAAAATGAAACAGAGGAAAAAAAAAGAATTTATCTACATGTGTTTGTGTATTTATTAGAAATTCAACTCTTTTATTTTCTCTTTACACACATTCTTATAAATAAAATTTAAAAAAAATATAATAATTATTATTATTATCTATATATACACGCAAATAATTTATTAAATGTAAATATAGTGGCATCTCTTTCAAACACATTTTAAATGTATCACAAAAAAAAAAAAAAAAAAAAACAAAAAAACTTTTCTTATAACACACAATCACGTATATATATACTAAAGGAAAATAAATATCACATTTCGCGATCACAAACAGTGCAGTATGTAACAGTAAAACATATGATGAACATTTAATGTAAAAAAAAAAAAAAAAAAAAGAAGAGAAGAAGAAAAAAATGTAGGCAAAACCTATACGTTTGTAATTCAAAAAAAAAAAAAAAATAAATAAAAGAAAAACATCAAAATAAAAATTCCATCATCAAAATCAATGTGGTGTCATTAAGTTTCGTTTTGTAGTTTGGTGTGGTTGGAGGTGGGTTAAATAGATAAAAAAAAATTTTAAAGAAAAAAAAAAAAAAAAAAAAAAGTGTGTTATGTTCTTCATGTCTTGATTCTTTCTTTTTTTATTTTTTTTTTTTAATTATTTTACTTCGATTTTCAACTGGTAAAAAGCAAAAAAAATCAAATGAGTGTCAGTGGTGTTGTCTCGACGTGCGTTAAATGGTGTTTTGTTTGCTTTCTTTTAAAATTAAATTAAAAAAGAAAAGAAAGAAGATTTTTTTTTTAAAAGAAAATTCATTTGTTTTAAAAGAAAATTTATTTATTTATTTTTTTTTTTTTGCATTGAAAAACAGTTTTTTGTGCCTTATTTTGCTATTGGATGGATTAAATTAATTTTTTATTTTACATTAAATTAATTTTTGTAAACGGAAAATTTTTGTGAGAATTCTAATTTAATTAATTAATTAAATTATTGGATTAATTTTTTTTTTTTTTATTTTTTAAACTAAAAAAATTCGTTAAAAAAAAAAAAAAAAACGCCAGAAAACTATTCTCTTCTTCGTTAAGTTATAAAAATTCTAACCTCATTCTTAGAAAGTGCTCAAAGTGTTATTTAGAACAATTTCTCTCTACAAAAAGAAAAAAAAAAAAAGTGAGATAACTGTAAAAAAAAATAAATATATAAATATAATAAAATAATAAATTTCTACAACCAGATAAATAATTAAAAATCCACAACTATATATACGCAAACGAAAATTAATTTTATTAATAAAAAGATAAAAAAAACGTGACGTGACAAGTAAGAAAAAACAAAACAAAAATTAAACGAAGTAAAAATTATTTTTTTCTCTCTCCCTCTCTATCTCTCTATCTTCTAAAAAAAAAAGTGTTTTGTGAAAAATAAATTTAATTAATTAATTAATTAATTAAAAAAAAAAAATAATTAATAAATAATACAAAAAAAAAAAATGTTTTAATTTAATTTAATTAAATTAACGAAAGAAAGAACGATCAAAAAATGTGTGATTTGTGATTTTTCCGTTTTCTCATTTTCCTTTATTTTTTTTATTTTCTTATTTTCTTTAGTTTTTCTTTCAGTTGTTGTTTTAATTTAATTTAAAGTATTTATTTATTTTAATTTTTTTTTTTACTTAACCAAGTGTTTGTGTTAACCAACATTTTTTTTTTTTTTTGTATTTAGAAAATTATTATTATTTTTGTTATTATTTTTCACAGTTAAAGAAAAGTAAAGAAAAGAAAAGAAAAGAAAAAGAAAAGAAAATAAAAGAAAAGCAAACAAGTGTTTGTATGTTAATTTTATTTATTTATTTATTATTTTTTTTTTTTTTTGTTTTTTTTTTTTCAATTTTCTTTCAGTGTGTCTGTGATGATTTTCTAAAAAGAGTGTGTTTTTGTGTTTAGTTTAATCGAAAAGAATTTAATTTGAAATTAAAGAAAAAGAAAAGAAAAAAAAAAAGAAATTTAAACGGTTTTTTAGTGTGTGTGTACCTAGACGTTAGATTTATTTTATTTATAATTTTTTTTTTTTTTTTTTTTTTTCGTGTGTGGTTATTTGTTGTGTGCAGTTTTGTTAATTAATAATTAACGTTGAAGAAGGTGTTGCAGATTAAACGTTCAAACGTTAAAAAGAAAAAAAAAAAAAAGTCAATAAAATGCCACTGCCAAATTGTCAATCGATTCGTTATTGCTGTAAGTAATTTCTTTATTTAAAATACCTGTAAAGCTTTTTTGAAAAAAAAAAAATAAAAAAAAGCTCAGAAATTCTTTAGCTGCCGAGAAAATTTGTTTTCTCTCTTTCTCTAGAAAGAAAGAAGAAAAAACCAAATTATTTTTTATTATAAAATTAGGACAAACGAAAAAAATAAATTTTGTTTTTTTTTTTTTTTTGTTTTCTGAATAATTCTTAAAGATTTTTTTTTTATTTTTTTCTCTCTTAATTTATTTAAAAGTTTCTTTAAACATGTATTAAAAGAAAGAAGTAGAAGAAGAAGAAGAAAAAAAAAGTTTTTTTTCAAATACTTTGATCAGTAAGACAAGCATTTGCTATATATGCAAACCATACACACACACACACGCACAGTGTAATAATTTTTAATAAAAAATAAATAAATAACAAGAAGAAGAAGAAGAAAAAAAAAAAAAAACTACTTTATGTCAGGTGAAAGTTTTTTCTGATTTTATTCTATAAAAAAATCGCGCTTTACAAATGCGGATATTGAATTGTTCTTCTTATTTTTTTTTTGTTGTTGTATTTTTTATTATATTTTCTCTTCTTTCATTTTTTTTTTTATTTTTTATTTAATTAAATTATTTATTCATTTTATTTTATATTTTATTTTTTATTTATTATTATTAATTTATTTTTGATTTACCTCAACAGGGGATGCTGATAAAGTGAAAACTTTAATTAGGTTACGTGCAGAATTATCACCACTATTCACTGGTAAAAGGAATGCATCTAAATATGCCTGGACGTATGTTTCTTTTTGTTTTTAATTATTTTAATTATTATTAACCAGATCACTAAATTACTAAATTAATTATTAATTAGAAAATGGTACTCAGTTGTTTTTCATTTGCAAGGTTATTTAAATGACGATTTAAAATACAGTTAAATAAAAAAAAGTAAATTAACCTGACGTCATTATTCCGTTTGATTTTATATAACATAAAAACCAGTTGTTGGCCTAATTCTTAAAATTCTTTTGTCCCAATTTTTGATTCCTTTTATTCTATTAACGGGTTTAATTCATTAATAATTTCTAATTAGAATTTTTTTATTATTATTATTATTATTAATGAAAATTATTTTGACAATTAAAATTTGGAGAAAAGAAATGAGAAAAAAAAAAAAACAAAACAAAAGACTACTATGCCAGGCCTGCCACGTTACAGAATTTCTTTTCACCAAAAACAAAAACAAAACAAAACAAAAAAAAAAAATAAAGTCACGTGTCTTTCTAATAAATTTTTTTTATTTTTTTTCTCTTTTCGAAATTGAATTTGTTTTTTCTTGTGCGCAATGCGCAACAGGTGGTAGAAATTTTTTTTCTTCTAAATATTAATAATAATTTTTACTCAAAATGCATTGATAATAATAATAAGTAATTATCTTTTTTTTTCATAATTATCATTATTGTCGTTAATGCGTATTGAAAATTAACGAAAAATTAAAATTAAACATCCTGTTAACTAAATTAAGCAATTTACTAGCGAATAATGTCGTTAAAATCAAATTAAAAAAAAATTTTCTTTTTCTAAAATTAATTAATCGTACGTAAATCGTTACTTTTAAGAATTTTTATGTTAATTAACAGTTTATTTTTTTATGAATTAACAGATATTAACTTAACCTTAATTATTTAAAAAAATTAAATTAAGTCGCTTAACTATGTTTTGTGGTTAGTGTTAGTGAGAATGACTCTTTTCATTTCTTGTTAATTTTATTAGAATTTTTCTTCGTTTTTATTTTTATTTTATTATTTTATTATTTTTCGATATTCAAAACCACTTTCTACTCAATAAATTTTATTTTATAAAATTTTTGACCTAAATTTTGCTGTTTTTATAATTGAAAAGAATTTTACTTTGCTTGAATTTGTTGTTGTTGTTGTTTTTTTTTTTTTTTTGCTTCTTCTTCTTCTTCTTTTTCTTATTCGTGTAAATAAAATAAAATAAAATAAATATTCTGCCTAGGTCGGTCCGAATTGGTAAAATTAAAATAATAAATAAAAAAGTTTTCTCAAAACAGAATTTTTAAAAAATATACTTAAGCCATTTATTATATGTAGAATTATTTGACCTAGAAAGATGAAACGGAAGAAAAAAAAGAAAAGAAAAGAAAAGAAAAAAGAAATAAAATCAAAATGTAAGAAATGAAACGAAAAGAAAAGAAAAGAAAAGAAATTACATCAGAATAATAATTTTTTTTTTTTGTTAGTTTTAAAATTAATAAAAATAAAACAAAAATGAGTTTTTGATATTTTGTTTTGTTTTAACAAAAAAAAAAAAAAAAAAAAAAAAAAGAAATGAGAGAAAGAGTTAGAGAGTGAGAGAAAAGAAAAAAAAATTAAAATAACTTTGGTATGGTGATGATGACGATGATGGTTGATGATGATGATGGTGGATGACCACTTTCTATTATTAACATAAAATTATAATTTCTTTGCTTTATTATTATTATTTTATTGTTTTAAATAAAAAAAAAATTGTTAATTTTCTTAGAGAGATAGACAATTTTTTTAATTAGCCAATAAAATTATCCTTTAATCGCAATTTTTTTTAAATTATTATTTTTATTATTAAATACAAAACAAAATTTTATTAACAAAACCATTTCTTTTATTATTTGGTTATTCTAGTGTTGTTGAACGTGAACTTAATGTACCACTGCCACTTTCCAAAATTATTAAAAAGTGGAACAATCTTTTACAAGAATACAAGGTAGAGTTTTTTTTTCATTATTTCGTTTTTCTTTTTTATTTTTAAACTTAATTTCTTTTCAGTTTTGTTTTTATGTATTAATTGAATTGAATGAATGAAATTTAATTGAATTTAATTTTATTTTATTTTTGCAGGCAATAAAATTATCAGAGGAGCCAAAACGTCGTGAATGGCCATTTTTTACATTAATGGATGTTTATTTTAGTGATCAAGTGAATGATCCAACATTACGTTTATTTTCATCAACGAAAACCTTTGGTACAGATATATTAGATGATATTACACCAAATTATGATGATGAATTATTAATACAACAAGCGATTAGTCGTACAAATTTACAACACCACCCACAATTAACATCCACAAATAATAATAATAATAATAATAATAATTCAACAACAAATAATAATAATAATAATACTAGTCTTATGGATATAACCGATATTATGAATGATAACAAAATTCAAATTGATAATAAAATAATAATTAATAATGATAATGATAGTAATAATAATAATAATAATACAAGTAATAATAATAAAAATAATATTAATGATGATTTAATAACGACGACAACGGCAACAACACAACAACAAACAATAACGACAACAAATAATAATAATAGTATACTTGGTGGACGTTTTAGTAATACAAATAATAATAATAATAATAATTTATTAAATAATAATAATTTAAATAATAATAATAATAATGTTAATAGTTCTATAAATAATAATAATAATAAACGTTTAAAATGCAGTAATTTAAATAATAATAATAATAATAATAATTATGATGAACAAGAGAAATTATTAAATAATAATAGTCAATCAGAGATATTAAATTTGGCAAATGAACAAAATAATATTGATCAGGTAAATATAATATAATTTAATTAAATGTTTTTTTCATATAATTATTAATTAATTTCTTTTTTCTATCATTTCTAGTATTTATTGTCGTGGAATAATTTCCATGGTAATATGTGTAAAGGTTTTTATAATTTACAAAAGGATGGACAAATGGTCGATGTAACAATTGCAGCCGGTGGTAAAATTTTTAAAGCCCACAAACTAATACTGTCTGTGTGTAGTCCATATTTTCAAAAAATCTTCCTTGATTATCCAACCACACAACATCCAATATTATTTATGACCGATGTTAATCATAATCATATGTCCGGTTTATTAGATTTTATGTATAGTGGACAGGTGATAATATAATTTATTTCTTTTCTTTCTTACTTACTTTCTTGTTGAGTAATTCATTAATTAATTAATTAATAAATAATTCAACGTTTTTTTTCTTTTTTTATTTTGTATTTAGGTCAATGTTAAATATGAGGATTTACCGAATTTTCTTAAAGTAGCCGAGGCAATGCAGATTAAAGGTTTACACAATGAGGTAAGTCTAAGAAGAAATTTTTTTTTATATATAAATTTCTATTTTATTATTTAAATTATTTTTATTATTATTACCATAATTGTATAAAATAATAAATAACTTTCCTCTGAATATTTTTGTATTATGGTTATTTATGTTTTTTAATTAATATTAATTAATTAAAAATAGAAAAGAAATGATAACAACGTCAAACAACGTAAAAACGTCACAAACAACAACATGAACTAAATTAAAAAAAAAAAAAATTAAAATTAAAATCGAGTTACTCGCCTATTTTATCGTTTTACTCTTTTGAAAATATTTTTTTTTTTTTTTTACCAAACAGAATAATAAATAACGAAAATAACTAAATTGACCCACCCTGTATTTAAAAAAACAAAAATTCTTCTAACTCATAATAATATAAAGAAATAAAAAAAAAAATTTCACTCAAAAAATTATTTTCTTTTCTATTTCTTTTTTTTTTGTTATTTAAAGAAATTTTTTTTTTTTGTTTTTTTATTTATAAGCAGCGAAAAAAAAAAACGCTAAATAAATATTATTTGAAAAAAAAAAAAAAAAACATGTTTTATGTTTTATAGAAATAAAAAAAGGTAGAAAAAATGAAATAAAAATTCATTAACAATTTTATCATCTACGTTGTTTGTGTTGTTTTTTTTTTTTTCTTTTTTTTTTTTTTCTAAATTAAAATTAGTTTTCGTTAAACATTTTCTAAACTAAAATAATTATTCATAATACAAAAAAATAAAAAAAAAAATATAAAATAAAAAAGAAATATTTAAACTTTCAGTTGAAAGAAGTGAAAGTTTTTTTTTATTTTATTTTTTTTTATAAATATATATTTCTATTTAAAGTTGTATTTGTTTAATACAATAATAATAATAAATAATAAATAAATAAAAAAAAAAGAAAAAGAAGGAGAAGAAGAAATATTTTCACTATTAATTCTTATTTAATTTTTTTTATTATAAACTGTACGTACATATATGTATATGTATTACAAGGTATTGATAGTTATTTTCTATATAATAACAGTGATAATATGTTATTTTACTGTACGTACGTTATGCACAGTAGTTTAGTACAGTGATTTCTTGATGGTTTTATTTTTGAAACATTGGTGAACTCTTGTAGATTTAGTTTGAATGTTCTCCAAACCTTTAAGAGAGTATTTATTGTTTTAAATAATTAAATCAGGGATCGGTTATGTCTTATTGGTTAAATGCCTACTTTGTAATTATGGTTGACCACAATGAATGATGGAATTACGTAAGAAATGTCACTTAAGTGTTTGTTAATGGAATAACTGACAATTATAATGGCTGTAATGTAAAATTGGTTAATAATCAACCAAAATTCAATAAATTTAGATAAAACTGTGTATTTTGATGATGCAAGTGACATTTTTTAAAGATTACGATTACGATTCAAGCACAATAGACGTAAGAATCGCTTGAGAAAAGCAATTTAGCATTTTATAGTCATTTGTTAGTAATTTAAAAATTTTGTTTTACTAACATTACTTCAGTCAATTTTATTTTTAATATATCTCTGATAAGGCCTAATCAGAACGAAAGATACAACTACCAAATACACGTAAAAAATTCAATAGTTTCGGATGGTTACGCTCTAGTAAACAGAATCAGAACTTCAAACGTTCAGCGACCAATTTTAAATTGTAAAATTGTATTAGGCTAAGTCTGGCGAGACTACAAAATCATAAAACGATTCTACAACTGTCGTCGACCACAACGCCATCGTTATGTTAACAGCACGGATTTTGCGTATATTCAAATTTGACAGACGTTGTAGTTAGTAATTGTATCTTTCGTTTTGTTTACCGCTTTACGGTAGTCAACACATGAATACTACGGGTTTTACCAATGACAAGCGGGTGGTAAAATAAAGTTAATTATTTTTCTTTTCTCATTATTAAAAAAAAAAAAGTTAATTTTTTTTTTGCTTAAAGATAATTTACGTAAAGTTTTTTAATTTATTCAAACGGTTAATGGCTTTAATCATAATTTACGTAAGAATAAGAGAAGAAATGTTGCTTAAAAAGTAAAAATGTGATTTTTCTTAAGTTATTACTTAGTTGCGATGACTGATTAGTTGCGAACTTTGTGTAAATTTACGTAAAGTAAGCATAGCAGACAGATTAAGAATTAAGTAAAATTAAGACGTTAATAAGCTTTGACAGAAAACTAACTGAGGTAATTAGCATTAATTGAATTGTGAGTACAATTTATGTACACTCGTTACGTCGTTAAGTCATCCTTAATTGAATTGTGTCTAGGCCATTTATTTATTTATTCTTATGTAAATTGTGCTTAAAAACTAATAAACGTTTGTTAATTATGTTTTCACCATTAGTTACGCAGTACACCTGCGTTTGCATAGCATAATTTTTTGGTATTTTTTTTTTTTTTTTTCTAACAAAATTCTACACAACGGACATGATAGAACAATTATAACAATAATCTTAATTAATTTATTTATTCCAAAAACATTTTTTAAATTAAGAATAAACAATTTATTCCAAAAAATAAATAAATAAATACAAAACCAACGTTGAGAAAACTGTACATTCGTTGTGTTTGCCTGTTGTATTTGATATAAATAAAATAGAATAAATATTGTATGTAGCTCAAATATTTTTAACCATACTTAACGTGCAGAGAATCCCATACATACAAAATAAAAATACGAAAAATATAATTTTTGATTCAGAACTTATTAAAAAGTGTGAAAAATGTTTTTTTTCTTCTATACAACAGAATAACCTGAAAATATTTTCTTCTTTTAATTTTGTGAATCTATGTCAAATATTCGTTAAAATAAAAAGAAGAAGATGATGTAGAAGAAGTAGAAGAAAATCTTATATAACCGTATATAACGTTAACAGTTTATAGTTTTAGTGTATATATATATATATATATATACATTTTACTGTAACTCTGTTAAATAAATAAATAAAATAATAATAATAATAAAAATATTCTATTTTCTTTCTAGAGTACAAATGATAATGATGAACGTGAACAAGAAATTCAGAAGCAACAACAACAGCAACAACAACAACAACATCAAAATATGTTAAATAATAAATATCAAAGTTATCATCATGATAGTATGTATAGAAAACAGCAACAGCAACAGCATCAACAAACTATTCATCAGCAGCAGCAGCAGCAACAACAACAACAGCAGCAACAACAAAAGACACCAACGCCAACACCACAACCAGCAACCGCATCACGTCGTAATTTAAATTTTAAAGACAAAGCAAAGACAACACGTTTAAATCCGTATAAGAATTTAGATTATAATATTCATAATAATAATAATAATAATAATAATGTTAATTCAACAAATTTAAATAATTTATCAACGAAATATGTATCACAGCAACAGCAACAGCATCAGCAGCAACAGCAACATCATCAGCAACAAGTGCAACTAAACCAACAAACACAAATTAACAATAATAATAATAATAATAATAACACAACTAATAATAATAATAATAATAATATTAGTGATAATACTGATAATCAAAAATATCATAAATATTATGCAAAACGAAAAATGATTGCACAATATGAGCAGGAATTAAAAAATGAAAAACGTAATAAATTTAATAATAATAATAATAATAATAATGAGATGATTGATAATGAGAATAATGATAATAAAAATGATATAGATGATATAAAAGCGAATATTATAAATAATATAAAAATTGAGCCAGAGATATTAATAACGCATGATAATGATATTGATGATTATTATAATAATAATGATAGTAAAATAAAATTAATAAAACATTCCATATTAGATACAACAATAACAAATGATACAACTGGTAATAATTCAACAACAACTGGTGATAATGATGATGATGATGATGAGGACGATGATGATAATAATGATAATGATAATTTAACAATAAATAATAATAATATAAATAGTAAAAATCATAATACAACGATACATTTAAATGTTGGTTTAAATACAACAACGACAACAAAAACAACAGCAGCGGCCGCAGCAGCAACAGCATCTAGTTAACATTATTAATTAAATTAAATTAAATTAAATTAAATTAAATTAATAAATGAATTAATTAATTAAAAGACAAATAATAAAAATATAGAAATATTATTAAAAGTAAAATTATATATAGTCAGAGAATGAAGAAGATAATCCGTCCTTAAGTATTTTTTCATTTCTGTTGTCAATTCTAATCTAGTAAATTAATTAAATTAATTAATTAATTAATTAAGGGAACATTTTTTACTTAAAAAGTAATTTTTTAATAATAATAATAAACGTTTTATTTTTTATATAAATATTTAAATTATGTGAATAAGTCGAAATAACAAAAAATACTAACATATATATTTTTTACTAACAAATTAATTTTAATTAATGAAAAAACATTCTTAATTAATTGTTTTTTCTTTATTTTCATTATTTTTATTTAATAATTATTATAGTTAGTGGGAACAAAACACAACAAACAAACATAAACAAAAAAAAAAAAAAAAGAAAAAAAAAAGAGAAAAAAAATTAATAAAAACAAAAAAATAAATAATTATAATAATAATAATAATAAATATATAAATTTATAATAAAATAAAATATTTGGTTAGGTGTGTAGTAGCATAATTTATTTATTTTAATTAATTAAAAGCAAACAAACAGAAAACAAAATAATATAATTTAATTTTCAAAATTTTGTTTAAAAACAAAACATTTTAAATGTTTTAAAAAAAATTTATTGTTTGTGAAATCAATTAACAATTGTCAGGTTTTTTACATTTTGTTATTTAATTTAATAGTTTTTTTCTATGCATTTTTTGTTTAACGAAAATAGCATTTGTTAGGTTTAAGATCCTTTTTTCTTTTTGGCAGATGGGTAATTTTTTTTAATTTTTTTTTTATATCAAATTGTTTTTGTTGTCAAAATTTTCTTTACATTATTTTAAAAAATAATTAATTATTATTATTATTGTTATTATTATTATTATTTTTGTTTTTTTTTTTTTTTATTATTGCCAGTTAGATATGTAAATTATTTATTTATTAAGTTTTAGGTTTACTTTTATTATTCTTTGGTTTTCCCCATTTATTTATTATAAGGTTTTATGCAAAAAAAAAAAAAAAAAAAAAATTTTTTTTAACTCTTCGTTTCGCATTTATGCGTTTTGACAGAAACGGAAAATTTGATTGTTTGTTTTTTTTTTTTTTTTTTTTTTTTTTTTTTTTTCTTTATATATAATTACGGGTAAAAAATAAAAATTAATAAAAAAAAAAATTCCATTTATACATACATATATATATTTAATTAATTATTTATTTAATTGTATTGTTTTTATATAGAAATTGTAAAGAAAATTAACATTAAAAAAAATATATATATATATACATATAAATAATAATAATAATAATAAAATTAATTTAATAAAAAAAAAATGTTTATTAAAAATGTTTCTATTTTGTTCAAGCAAAAATAAGCAGCAACAGGTGTATAACACTTTACTGAAATCGCACATTTGTCAGTTATACCAGTTATACAACATACAACAACAACAAAAAAACCTTACAATAGTAAATTTTTTTTTTTTTGTGTTTGGAATTGATGTGTTTAGGATTTATAACGAAAATCTGCTAACCTTTGATTAGCCAAGGTAACTATATCAGTTTATAAGGATTGGATTTGTGGACATTGGTTTTTAAATTTGATAGGAGAAACAGTCGACGGTAAGGTAATTTAATAGAAAAAGTCGTGTTTTTTTTTGGTTTCGCGGTGTTTTCCTTATCTATTTTGACGGTACTATGCTGTGCCAGCTATTTATTTGACATATGTTAGAGACAAATTCACGTTGCTTTTTTTAACACTTTAATTATACCTAACAAAAGGTAATAATCGTTCAATAGTTATTTAATATCGAAATGTTTTTAAAATATTAAAAAAATAACCCGAATATATTCACTCCTTATTTCAACAGAAGAAAAAACAAGAAATTTAGTGATGTTATAAAAAAATAAAAACCCTTTAACAGTAATAAATTATAACCACTCAAATGCTAATAAAATATTTATTTTAGTGACATTTGTATGCTGGTAAGTATGGTTAAATGCAGCTCCCTATACATGACAACAGTATTCCAGACACGGGCGTATGAAAGATTTATAAATAAGCCCGAGTTGGTTGGGGTTGAAAAATGTCTTGCACCGGTACAAGAAACTTAATTTTTTAGATGCCTGCCATAAAATATTTGACGCAATATTTACTCCGAGAAGGCGGACCGACGGTTTTTTTTCGAGTTTTGTTTGGCTGAACATAATTTCCGTTTCTGAATTGAAGTTCTTAAGTCGCGTTTTTGCCACGTTAAATGATACGGAGTTACAATCACCCCATTTAATGATTCTATTCAAATTCTCATTCAATGACCTCAAAACTGCGTTTCTTTCCTCTTCCCTTTCTTTGAAGTTTAAGGACGAGTAACAGCAAAACTATGAAACGGATTCGTAGTTGACTTTAAAAGATCATTTATGTATAATGGAAAAAGGGTGGGGGAGAGAACCGAGCCCTGTGGTACTCCAGAATTTGTCCGAAATTCATTTGAAGAAGTACCGTCTACAACGACACAAAAACGTCGATTGCACAGGTAATTTTCTAGCCATTTAACGGTTTGTTCGCCTAACCCATACACTTCCAGTTTTGCAAGAAGATTTTCATGCCAGACTTTGTCGAAGGCTTTAGCAATATCTAACGCAACAGCGAATGGCTCGCCGTGATTTTCCATTGCGTTATTCCACTTATGGGCGACATTTGCTAAAAGATCTCCAGTGAACCTTTTGGTTCTAAAACCATATTGCTTATCGTCCACTATTTTAAAGTTTTCAATAAATCTTTTGATCACCTTTTTTGGGGATTGGATGCACGTTAGCGGTTTTCCAACTTTCGGGGAAAAATTCCACGTTTATAAGACAGAGCGAATATTTTCGTAATTATAGGAGCCAGTTCTGATGCAAAGGTGTTAAGAGTAGTCGGTGTTTTAATGTATTTTGTTGTGAGAAATTATCATCATCATTCCAACTTTATCTAAAAACAATCTCAAATATTTCCACGTTAGAAAACGCTCTTAATAAAATGCCAAAGAACCGTGAGATAAATAAATAGAAAAAAAAAAAAAAGAGTAAAAACAACACAGGGGGAAAAAAAAAAAAAGAATACAAAATTAGTTTTTTTTTTTGTGTTTTCTTTAATTATTATTATTATTTGTTTGTTTGTTTATTTTTTAACAAAAGTTTAATTAATTAATTCATTTTTGTTTTTTTTTTTTTGTTTATTTTTTTAATTTAATATCACGTTTTTGTTTTTTTTTTTGTGTGTATCTGTCTGTGTTTTGCTGCAAAACAATAAAAAAACATTTTCTAAAACGATATTTTTTTGTTTTTATTAATTAATTTTTTTTTTATGAGTGTGTGTGTGTGTGTGTGTGTGTAACAACAAAACCCAAAATTTCTTTAATTAATTAATTATTATTATTAGTTTTTTTTTTTTTTATTATTCTTTATTTCTTTAAATTTATTTAATTTATTAATAATAAAATTGCTTTTGAATTTATTTCCTTTTTTTTCTTTTCTTAATTTAGTTAGTTAGTTACTTCTTAATTAATTAATTAATTAATTACTATTATTATTTATAATAATTTTGTATTTATTTATTTATTTTTTTTTATTAATTATTATTAATTATTATTTGAAAACTAATTAATTAATTAATTAATAACATTGACATCATCTAAAACTATCACAGTGCTATTTTTTTTATTTATTTTCATTTCTTTTCATTTTTTTTTTTTTTTTATTTCTTTTTTTAATTAAAAGATTTATTAATTATTTATTAATTATTATTAATTATATTTTGTTTAACAATTTATTTAATTTTTTTGATTGTTTTCTTTCTTCTATCAATAACATAAAATCCCCAATATTTAATTAATTAGAAAAACAAAAAAAAAGAAAAAGAAAAATTTTAATTATTCAGTGAAAAGAAAAAGAAAAGAAAAAGAAAAAAAAACAAAATTAATTTAGACGAAATAAATTTTAATTAAAATTTATAAATTCATTCCTGTAATTCCTGTACACAAGTTTTTATTTTTTTATTTATTAATTAATTAATTAATTAACGATAAACAAATTTCTAATCTGATTTGTTTTCTTTATTATTATTATTATTTTTTTTTTTTAATTAATTAATTAAGCCATAATCAGCGTATAAACAAATCGATAATTAGAAAAACCAAAGAAATTTAATGTTTATGTTTTTTGTATTTTTTTTTTAATTATTTCTTTTATTGTACTTTTGCTTGTTAATTAATTTAATTTTGAGGTTATTTTGGTTTGTTTTTTTTTTTTTTTAATTGTTAATTATTACTAGAATGCTTCTTCCATAATTAATTAACTGTTTATAAAAGTTTTCAAAATAATAAAAGAAAAAAAAAAAAAAAACTAATGTAGTGAAATTCACAACGTTTTATGTCTATAACAAGGATTTTTGTTTTTTTAAATTTATTTTTACTAATTTAATTAAGACCTTTTTTTGGGTTTTAATTAAGAAAAAATTCCATCATCAATAACCGATTGATTGTTGTCTCCGCTAATTTTTTCAACTGTCAAACTGTCAAAAAAAAACAAAATTCTCTCCAAATCGTTTTGGAAACCTTTTTTTTTTTTTTTTTACGTTACTATCGTTTTGTTAATTTTCCCTGAATACCATTTTACCACTATTATAACCAACATTTCTAATTATTTTCATTTTAATTACTTATATTAATTCCGTTTAAATATTCTACCATCGCGTTTAGAAACCAAACCAAACCAAATCCTAACCGAACCACGTTGAGTAACAATCAAAAATCCATTCTACTTGAGTCACACACACCGCAAATATTTCAATATTTCTTGTTATAGACACATGAATTACACTAAAATAAAAAATTTAACTAAATAAATATAGAGATTCTTGGAAAATTCAATATATTTCTCACAAAAAAATTTATTATCCCGTATTTTACTTTATCTTCCACACGAAATTCATGTAATAACAGCAAATATTAAATCCAATATTTTACGAGGAGAGCATATTTAACTATTTTAACAAAATCCATATAGTATATGTGCTTAATTTTCTAAACATTTCCGGAATAAATCACTTCCGTATAACAAGTTATTAGTGGTTTAAAAAAAAACAAGAAAAATAAGCCAAAATAAAATAAAATTCATGAAATTAATTAATTTTCCTCTTTTTTTCTTTTTTTTTTTTTTTGCTTATCTAGAAAGTATCAAACCCAAATAATTATTTTTTTTATTTTTTACCTAAAATAACATAATTAAAAAATATAAACTTTTCTAGTTATAAAAAACATTAATAATTAAAAAACAAATTATACTTTAACAGAAAATAATAATAATAATAATAGAGAATCATCTATATATAAAATATAAAAATAATAAAGAAGTGTCATCGTTGTGTACTACGTACACACATATTTACTATCCTTATCGTGATACAGATTCCAACATTTCAACAAATAATTTATTCATTGATATATTACCATCACTATGTAGATTTGTCCAAAATTTCCTTATGATATGATCAGCTTGTCTAAGCGATGGTAATAATAATAATAATTGTTGTTGATGTGCTACAGCCGCATTATGTCTAGAATAAATAAATAAATTAATGATTAAAGGAGAAACATAATTATAGAGATAAAAATAAATTACCTAAGTAGCATCACACAATCATTTAATGCACCCAATATTGTATCACGAAATTTCTTTAATGCAGTCACATTATCAAGACGTATATCACAATTTGATAATGTTAATGCTTTTAATAAATAATATTCTTCTTTACTAACCGTTAATTTCTCTAATCTTTGTATTATTTGTATACACTAAAAACAATAAATAGATAAATAGAATTAATTAAAAATATAAAGAAAGAATAACAAAAAAAAAAAACACTGCAAGACTAACATGATTGTATAAATCAATTGCACCACATTCCTTAGCAAATTTCTCATCTAACCAAAAGTCGGTTGCAAAACATAAACGTCCACTAAATGGTATTGATCTGTGTGCAAGTTGTAATGTTAAAATTTCCGCCCAACTAACTTGTAATAATCTCATTTGATCGTTTAGTGGTAAATCTGTAAAACCTTTTAAACAAAAAAAAAAGTTAACCAATTAATTCACATTTTCATTTCCACCATTTCCATTTTCCATTATTTACCAGGAATCTGCTTGGCCCAGCCAATAACATTTACTAATTCCTTATCATATATATCACTTAATGTGCTTAACATTTCCTGTGCATCAACACCCATACGATCCTCAATTGTATTATTCGTATTCGTTATATTACGATTCATTAAATCAATTATATTGTGGCCAATATTTATGAGCTCTGGTTCATATTGTGTTAATACTTCTAATAATTTAATATCCTCTAATGATGTTAATTGTATCGCTGAATTAAATGGTGTCGTCTGTTGATATGAATTTGGTGTTGGATTACGACGATACTTTTGTCTGCCACCCCGCACTCTATCTAAGCGAACACCTTCTTTTAACATTCCCATTAGTAGACACTTTTGAAAACGACATGCCTGACACGCTTTTCGTCGTCGTTTATTTATTTCACATTCACTATTCGCTGGACATGTATATTCAATATTTCCTATAAACAAATTTTTATTATTTTCTCCGTGTAATTAATGAATTAATTAAATCAAAGAAAAACCTTGTATAGTCCTTTTAAAAAATGCTTTACACGCCTCACAGCTGGCCACACCATAATGAAAACCTGAAGCAATGTCACCACAAACTAAACATAAACGCCTTTAAAGAATAATTTTATTTTTATTAATTAATTAATTATTTGTTCGTCTTATTTTTGTTCTAATTATGTAATTACCTTGGTAATTCCTCTTTAATTGAATCCTGATTATTAATATCATTACACATATCACCGATAACTGATGTTGTTGAACTACAAAATTGTCTGTCTGGTGAACCGGGTGATGGATGCTGTTCAACAATATTACATTTATAATCCATCTAAAAGTATTAATCATTTTTATTAAATAAAACAAATCGGAATAAAATATAAATTAATTAACAATACTAACATCTTGTGGACTTTGATTATATAAAATTTGATGAGTACTATTTCCGGTTGATGGTGATGGACTGCAACATGACGTTGTATCTATTTCTTGTTTAACACGAGCAACAGGCCCCTCAGACATCATAGACACCTATAAAAAAAAAAATTAATTAATTAATTAATTTGCTGTTTTCATATTAAATCTCCATAAATAATCATCGAAAAATGCACATTTTTCAATAAGATGTTTGCAAAAGAATAAAAAAAAAATTTATATATTAAATTATTCTCCCATATTTTATTATTTTTTTTTTATTATTCATTTAAATTTCTAGATTTAATTACGATTTTAATTTAATAAATTAAAAAAAAAAAAAAAAAACAATTTAAGTCATGCATGAAAAATATATAAATTGCGCATGAATGTGTTTCACTTAAAAAGCAAATAACACAAACACAATCAAAGAACAATAAAAACAAAAAACAAAACAAAACACAAAAAAAAAAAAAAAAAAAAAACATATATAAATGCGGCTATTATTTGATTAATTATTTTACAAAATAAAAATATTATTTTTAAATAATATTTTAGTTTTCAACACAAAAAATATTTCGCATTGTAAACGAATTTGCGTTTTTTTTTTTTTTTTTTTCAATAAAATGTAAAACAACAAGAAAAAGAAGAAGAAGAAGACGGAAAAAAAAAAACATATTTTCGCGGCCAAGTTCAAGGTAAACCAGTCTATATATATTTGTATACAAATACATTTACAAAACATATTATTAGCAAACAAAAAAAAAAAAAAAACATTTTCTCTCTTTTATTTTTAATTTAAACACATTTATTGAAATAAAAAAAAAAAAAAAAATAACTAAAAAATTAAATAAATGAGTAGGCTGAAAAAGCACATAAAAAAAAGTTTATGTTTTACAAAACAAAAAGCATAATTATGACATATAAATAAGCAAAAAAAAAAAGTAGAATGATAAAGCGAGAGCGAATACATAACTAACCTATACCATAACACAATATAAAAAGAGCACCTTAAGCAAAAAAAAAAAAAGAAGAAAAATCTTCAAATAGTTTGCAAGCAAAAAATAACAAAAAAAAAAAAATTACACCAGCGTTGTAGAAAAAATATGTACTATGTATATGCAATAGTATATATATATATATGTGTGTGTAATTATTTAATGTTTACATTTGTTTTGTTTTTATTACAATTTGAAAATCAAGGTTACGTAAAAAAAAAAAAAAAAAATAATAATAATAATAAGCAAAATAAGCGTTTTTATTTTTATTTATTTCCATCATTATTATTTTGTTACAAGGCTAACCATAAATTAATAATTATTTTTACAACAAGCAATAGTATCGTATATATATATACATACATACATATGCCATGCAATATGTGTATATATGTGTTATGATCGTTTTATTTCGTGTTTATGCTGTGTTTTTTTTTTTTTTAATGTTTTATTCTCTTCATCTGTTCAATTCGTTGTGTATCAATAGAACAAGCAAAAGTTTATTTTAAGTAAAAATAAAAGCTTTTATCATGACTTTAATACCAGAAATAAAATTAAAAAATAAAAACGCAAAGAGCCATCAATTAAAGTCGAAAAATAAAACAACAAAAGTTCATACAGTCATTGGGAATTAAGCGCTAAAAATTTAATGGAAACAATTGAAAATTAATAAATCGAGCTAAGCGAATCGTAATATTTACAAAAGAAACTTCTGATATGTGTACTTAGGTGATTAGGCTGCAATTTACAAATAATTAAAAACATCTAGACAAATAGTGAATTTTCGGTTGTTTTATAAAACAAAGAGTCTATCTAAGCGACTTAACGATCAGTAAATAATCCTCCATTATAACAAAATTATCTCAATCCTTCTCAAGGACGAAATTATCATTCAAATTCAATCAATGAAAATCATTTTTGTTGTATTCTTTAAACATTTATGTCGTAATTCTTTCATCGCTGTTATTCGTAATATGAATTAAAATTAAAATCTTCCAATTTAGAAATCTGTATTAAGTCTAGAGTCTAGACTATCTTATACTTACTTCCTAAAGAAGCCTATTTAAGATTATTAAGCCTATTTAATTGTTTATATTCCCGTACAACCGATACAAGTGGAAAACCAACATAAGCAACTAATTTCTACTCCAGCCAACAGCTCAAATTCGAATCACATTTCAATAATTATCGACATTCTGAAACGAAATCTTCCTGGTCTGTCATTATGCAGTTCGCAAAACCTCCGCAAAAAAATTTAAAATTATAAACAACATGCAGCTATAAATTTTATTTGTTTTCTTCTTATTTGCATTATGTACCGCGTGTAACCAATTTATTTATGCAGAAGATTAATTAATTGATAACGACACATCTTACCACAAAATTATTAATAAATATTTAATGAAAAAAAAAAAAAAAAAAACAATAGAGCAGAGAGCAACAAGATTTATTATCGAAACCTCACAAAACCACTTTAGATTATTTATTTATTTATTTATTTATTTATTTAACAATAGATTTTGTTGTAACACAAATTAAACAATTACAATAATTAAACAACAATAATAATAATAATAATAAAAAAAAACTCTTTATAATAAAAAATGACGTAATTATTGTGTACGTTATTCAAGGCTTTTTATTCTCATTAGTATTGTGCTTTAAAGCTGTTCTCAATCGTCTATATAACAAAATATTTTTGGCAAATCTTTTTTAATTTTTTTTTGTTTTTTTTTTTTTTTTTACATTAATAAAACCGACACAAATAATAAAATAAAAGCACAACCACAATTCACAATACAAGTAGAAAAGAATAAATAAATTTTTTTAAAGAGCATAAAAATAATAATAATAATAATTATAAAAAAAATAATGTTTTATTTGTAACAAACAATTAAAAATATTTGTATGCAATTAAAATTATTAATAGGAAAATACTTAACACAAAAACAAAACAGCAACAGCAAAAACAAGCGAAACAATTTTTTCAAGGTTACCAAATGAAAATTTAATTAAAATTCATTTTATGATGTTTTTCTACATGGAAAAACTGCTCTTTTATAATAAAATTAATGGAAACTATTAAGCAACAAACAAGGAAAAAAAAAAAAAAAAAAAAATCACAATTGTGTTGCACAAAAAAAAAAAAAAAAAAACAAGAAGAAAATTCACTTGTTTAAAAAACCGCATCGTAGAAATGTATGGAAGAAAAATGATAGCAAAAATTAAACAAAACACCAGCAAAGTTTTTTAATGGACTAAACACAATTCAATTAAGGATTACTTAAGAAACGTCACTTTTACGTAATTTTAAATTTGTAAATAAATTTATTATTATTTTTTTTTTTTTTTGAATAAATTTTAATCACATTTCTTAAGTCATCTTTACATTCAATTGTGCGCTCATTAAACTAATTAATCACTATATTACGGTATTTAAAAAAAATAAAACTCATAGCTGCATCATAACTAATCACCTAAACACACTTCAATAATATCACAAAGGTGTATAAAGAAATAAAAAAAAAAAAAAAACATCTACGTACCACATCTTCCATCCAATTATCCATAGTAAAGTTTTTTTTTTGTTTTTAAATCTTTCTGTTTACTTTTAATTAATTAAATTTACTTAAGCGATAATATAAATGCTTTTAAAAGAGCATATTAAGCACAAAACCACGATTAACAAACGAAAAAAAAAAAACACTTTTCTCCCCTTAATAACAGTCAAAAAAAAAAAAAAAAAAAAAACAATTAATCAACAAAAAATTAACCAAATTACATCTTTTTTTTTCTTTTTTTTTTTTGTTTTTCAATTCACATCTCCTCATCAACAACAAATAATTAAAACTAAACTCTCGTCAACAATAATTTAATCTTTAAACGATGAAAATTTTTTTTTTTTTTAAATAAGCAAAAAATAAATAAAAAATTATCTGCTGTACGTTGGGTTCTTCCTTCTAAACAAAACACAATAAAAGCAAATGAAAATAAAATAAAATAAAAAAAAAAAATTCAACTACACCAAACAACAACAACCCGGCTACATACATTTATTTAGTTTTTGCTATATATATATTTAATAAATAACATATTTAAATAAAAGTTACTTTGGTTGTATAGTATATAAGCAATAATAAATTAAATAAATATATAAAAAAAATTTAAACCACACAGAACACGATCGCTTCTCATATACATAAAAAAAAAAAAAAAAATCGTTTTTCTTTTATTAATTTTGGTCTGTTGATTGCGCTACAAACACATCATCAAAACCGCCAGTAATTCTATTCGCCTTTTTATTTTTTATATTATATTCATATACTTAAAATAATTATTCTTCTTTATGTACAATTTTATTTACATTTATGAATATATTTTTAAAAAAATGCACAGCTTGGGCTTTTAAGCCAAAAAAAAAAAAAAAAGAAAAGACAAATAATTTGTTTTACAATCTTTTGACATCGATAATATTGCATTACTCTTATCAGCATTATTCAAAATAATACAAAGTAAAACGATTTATTAAAAAAAAAAAAATCGCTAGTTATTTGTTGCATTAAAAACAGAAAAAAAAAAACACCACGTAAATGCGTAAATCAAGCACAATTTACGTAAGGGTAACATAAGAAATGTCACCTAGGACATATGTAGATTATATATATAGAACAACCTTTTAAACACTTCCGGACGCATTTCCTAAACTATCAAGGGCCGCAGATACAATTAAATATTAGCTTTGTAAGCGTTAAACAAAGCGGTGCAGTTCTCAAAGTGTTTCGATTATAGAAATTTGAATGCTGCAGATTTTTTAGTGGAATTTTTAAAACAAATATTATAAAAATTATGCAATATTAATAGTACGAAATCTATTGAGGGCCGCACGAAAGGAATCTTAGAAGATCTAATAAAAATACAAACAGTGTTTAACGTGTATTAGAAATCGTATTAAACATGATTAAAGTGACACTTCTTATGTTATCCTTACATAAATTATGTAAAACGTCTACCAGCAAGTACTATTGGGTATTTTTTGGACAATACTAAGAAATAATTTTTATTTATTAAATATGTTGAACAACTTTTAGGATATTTCTGAATATAACAAAGCATCGTATGTGGATAATAAAAAGGCTTAAACAGCACAATTATAGTGATGTGATTTTAGCACAATTTTCAATATTCATAACCAAAGACTTTAAATCAAAATTTTGACCGCAAAACAAAACATTTAGAAAATACGTAAAAAAAAAAAAAATTCCTTTCCAAACTTAATGAAATGAAATCACCAATTTTAACCCACGAAACCCATCATAATTAATTTATTAACTAGATTATTTGATTTTGAGTTATTTTTTTTTTATTATTATTATTATTAATAATAATCTTCAACGAGTGGTTACATCATATATATTTTAGAAAGATTTTATTTGCAATAAAATGCAATTAGAATGCAACCAGAAACAGGACACACAACTGAAATACAAAAATCATCGCAAAAAAAAATTAAAGGAAACGAAAACTATTTTTATAGCAGCTTACACTTAAAAAATAATTAAATTTTATTTTTAATTACTACTTACTACGTAAATATATGAAAAAAAAAGATTATTTTATATTTTGATTAGTAAGCAAATATAATAAATTAATGATTTATTAAAAAAGAAAAAAAAAATCATAAACGAGGGTTATCTTGTTTAAGCATCGCAAATCATTTTTATTTTTTTCTTTTTCAATTAAAAACCACAAACGAAAACATTTTTTTATGATTATTATTATTATTATTATTATTATTATTAATACGACAAACCAATAATAATAATTTTATTTTATTTTTCATTTTCTTATATAAGAATCAAATCAGATTTACGTTTTAACGTAACTTTTTTTTATAAAATAAATCTTGTTATTAAATTATGGATGCATTAGATCATAAAGGTCTAAGCATACTTGACGTAATAATAACTTAAGAATTGATAATATACTAACAAAAACATAAATTTTATTATTAGTTGAATATTAACAGAATGAAAGATGCAGTGCAAACTGCACATAACAAAAAAAAAAAAACATTTAAAGCTGAGTGACAACAATCTTGCTCACAGAATCAAAACTACAAATGTTCATAAAAGTAAAGAAGTATTGTGCGAAAGTATGGATATTTTGCAAGAATTTGTTGGTAACATTGTGGCTTCAGCTGCATAATTAGAAATAGATTCTAATTAGGCTGCATCGCCAACAGCAACTGCATGTTTCTATTAGCAGAATGGAATTTGCGAGCATTCTGTTTATAGCTTTAATATTGACATTTGTTAAGTTAATCCTTACGTTCATTGTGATTAGGACGTAAGGCGCAAGATTCATAGTCAAATCTACATAGAATCTACTAGAGCAGTTTATAGGAAATCTTAAATCAATGTTTAAGAAATCCAGAGTACTGCTAAAATTTTATAAAATCGCATTTTTCAATTAGCTAGACCTTAAATCACTTAACACCTCAAAATTCCCGATTTTCATTTATTCAAAAACAAATTATTTCGGTTATTCTATGTAAATTTTTAACCCAAACATACAACACGTTCAACACAAAAGAAAAACCTTAAATTCTCATATTTAATTTAAGTAGATAACGTAGATAACTTGCGAATAATAACGAAAAGGTTCCACATAAAATGCCCTTGAAATAAATATAAGTAGCGAACAACGAATTTTTTTTTTTTTTTCTAATTTTATTTAAAACTTACATGAGTAGTTTTTGCTTTAAGATTTTTTTTTTTGTTAATAAACAAAATAAAATAAAAACACAATAAAAAGTCGCCTACACCCACATATGCAGTATTTTTTTTTTTTTCTTTTTAATCAAATTAAATTTGCAAAGGCTTGAAAAAACTAAAGAACTGACGCATCATCATCAACATCAACAACGGTTGCGGCGATTGCACAGTAGTGCAGTAAAAAAAAAAAAATAATAATTTCTTTCATATTTTTATTACCATAAAATTATTATAATTAATTAACCAAAAATTATTCTATGATAATCAATTAATATTTTTTTGTTTTTTAATTTAATTTATTTAATTTAATTTCTCAAAACAAGCAAAATATTAATTAAATAAGCGAATATAACGTGATTTTATTATTTGACAAATGAAACAACAACAACAAAAAAAAACCTAGCACATGCATATGTATTTGTTTATTTAAAACAGTACAAATGTTTTTTTTTTATTTATTTTTCATTTTTTTGTTTTATTTCAAATGGAATAATATTTTTTTTTTGTTTATTCAAACGATAAAATTTTACGCTTTTTGAATTTTATTTAAATTTTGTATTTTCTACATAAATTTTGCATTTTAAGTTGGCCCTGAACTTGACTGCAACAGCAGCAGCAATGTGTTTTTGTTTTTTTTATTTTTTTTTTTAATATTCTCTGTTGTTTCGTCCTTTACCTCTCTAACGTATATATTTACACAAATAACGCCAACCAAAAAAAAAAAAAAAAAAAAATTTTTCTTTTTAATTCGTTTTTTATTATCGTTGTCAGGGACACACTATTAAAAAACAAAAAAAAAAAAAAAAAACACACAGAGAATGAAGAGAATTTTAATTAATTTTGTGTGTTTTTTTTTTTTTATTATTTATTTATTTATAAATGAGAAATAATAATAAAACACAGTGCAGTCAGTGTATTTTTTCTTACATGAATTAAAAAAATTAACCGAAATTTCACTTAAAGGAAGATGAGGAGTTGGTTGTGTATCGGATTTTATTGTTTTTTTTTTTTTTTTTTCATTTCTTTTCTTAATTATAACAAAAAAAAAAAAATTGTTTTCATACTTTTTTTTTGTAATTTATTTATTTAAATCATTAAATCCTTCGTTATGTTTTAAACAATAAGAAGTATATTGATAACAGCCTTCAGAAAAAGTTATTTTTATTTGTCTACCAAATAATAATACAAAAATATTCTTTTTTTTTTTTGTTTTGTATTAAATTTTACTATAAATAAAATGATATTTTTAATTTTTTTTTTTTTTTTTGTTCTTGTTATATAGATTTTTCAAGTATAAAAAGGTAAAAATTAAAATCATATTAATTTACATAAATAAATAAGAAAATTTTTAATTTTTTTTTCCGTTTAATTTTGACACTTTCCATATATAAAAAAAAAAAAATAAATTTTAAAATGGCGACATACTTTTTTTCTTTTTTATGACAATTTAGAATCAGAACAACTTAAGAGTAAAAGAGATGACAATTATAAACATATGAGATAGAAAAAAAAATCATTTTATTTTTACACAAATATTGATATTTTTTTTTTATTTCATTTTAATTTTTCTTTCTTTTTTTTTTTTTACCTTTTTATTTTAATTATATAATAATTCCAAAAACACATTTACTTATACACACTTTATTATTGATTTATAAACACCACTGTTTTTTTTTTACTTAATTAATGAAAATAATTATTAAAAGTTATAAATCACTAAAGACACAGCATTCAAAAAAAAAAATTAAAATTTTCATTTTTTTTTTTTTTATTATTCTCGCTTTTTCTTTTAATATACTTTATCTATACTTACACACTACTGTATTATTATTATGATGGCAGATGGCACCACTATTTCATATTAGAAAAATTATTTTTGTGTTACCAGATTTATAATATTGGAAATATTGAGCTAATTTAAATTTATTCCAATTACATTGGGACAAAAGACAATTTAAAATAACTAAAAACGTAATTGGATTAGGAAATCTTACGGCAGCAAAACTTCATTTAACGGATAATAAAAAAAAAAAAATTAATTAATTATTTTTTTATTATTTATTTGTTTTTGTTTTTTACAAGAAATTACATAAAATGTGTATAAAAAAAATGTTTTTTTTTTTTTTTTTTTTTCATTTAACGAACTTTCTTCGATATTTGATCAATTAGACCATCGACACGACTGCTTGCACCACGAAATGTTGATGGACTTGGTCCAATCATTTGAACCAATTGTGGTACATCAGGTGAAACCTAAAAACAAAATTAATTAAAGAAAAGAAAATTTAATTTTTTCAAAATATTTATATATTTACGCCAACAAAACGAGCCAAAGCCTTCAAGCAACGATATAAATATTCCTCGCATGGTTTTGTACTAAAGAATTGCAATAAAGCCATCGTTAATTCCACAGCAACATCATCAAATACCTAAAATAAGAATCATACACAAAGAGAAAGAAAAATTACACATTTGTAATTAAATTCGATAATTTGTAATAATTATTTTAGCAACATAATTAAAATTCTTCTTCAACCACCTTTGAACGTGATCCCTTTGGTAATAATTGACGTAATTTACTATTTTGATTTAATTTCTATAATTAAAAAAAAAACAAAAAAGAGGAAACATTAAAATAATATTTGTGTGATAGTGAATTTAAATTAAAAATACACCGAAAGCGTCACAACATCAATAATAATAATTAAAAGGCATCGTGAAGAAGAATAATAATAAAATGTTGGCAATATATATATATATATATATATATATATATATATATAAAAAATAATTGAAAGCAGAATACAGACCACAGTTTTTACCTCCTTACAGGCTAAATTATGTATTATAGCCGATCCTAAATTTTGTAATATTGGACATGACGATAATAGACAGTGCACTGATAATTTTGTTGTTATACGAATATTTGAGATTTGTGAATTATTATAACCCCATTCAGATATATAAAGTAGCCATTCTGAGGAGCTGGTATTTTCAAATAGATTACACATCTGGAAGTAGAATTTGTTTTTAAATAAGTAAATAAAAATAAAAAGAAAAAGTAAAGAAAAACACCACGATTAACGTACAAACAATGCGAGAGCTTGTTGTTCCTCTAATGAATGTCTATCAATATCCTGGGCATAATTCATTAAAGTATGTTCACGACGATCCTGATGCAATAACAGGATAACATCATCTTTTAATGCTGCCACAGATAATGTACGTAAAACATGGACACGTGTCTCTGTTTTTATATTCGGATCACGTAAAATACGTCCAACAAATATTAAAAAGTTTTCACTTAATGCCCATGAACCTTCACCCTCTAACAAGTACTGATGTAATTCCTCCATTGATTGTTCCTCTTCCTTGGATAATTGTCCATCCAATTGTTTTACAACGGTATCTAATTCGGTATTCACCTAATAATTAATTAAGAAAAAAATCGAAATTAATAATTCGAATTGCCAAAGAAAAAAAAAAGAAGAAAAGCGAAGCAATATCCTTACATCGACTTCATTAAAAACAACTGGGGGATCACGTTTCTTTTTACGTTCCTCCTCCTCACGTTTCTCATTAGCATCATCCTCTAACGCTTGATCAGATGGTAACATTTCAATTGTTAAACCATTACCACCGCCACCACTAGCACCATCATCAGCAATATCACCACCACCACCATTAACAATTTCAATTTGTTGTTCTGACATTTCAATGATTGTTGAATTTTTTGATTTTTTTTTAATTTTTTTCTCCTTTTTTTTATGCTCCTTCTTTATTAATTTATCTTTAATTGTTTTACGACGTTCTTCTAATTCTAATGAGTGTAAACGAATTTCATCAATTTCTGTATTTAATTCAAGAAAACCGGGACTTGGCTCACGTATATCTGTTTCAAATGTAAAATTATTTACTCCGTGATGTCCAGCACCTATACTGTCTAATTAATTAATTAATTAATTAATTAATTAAAAAAAAAAATTAAGTCACAAACGTTTAAATAATTTCTAAATTTGTAGAGAATTTTTTTTTTTTTTTTTTATTACCTATTAATGGTCCTAAAGTTTGTCCTAATGGCGTTGATAAAAACTCTTGTGGTAAATCAAGTATATATTTCGGAATACTTGTACCGCACAAAAATTGACTTAAATCTTCCGTAAATGAATTACAATTATGCTTTAATAAACTGTAATTAGATCCACTAGAAAAATAAAAATAAATAAAATTTAATTAATAAAAAGAATTTTTTTTTGTTTAATTAGCAACAGCAGCTACAGCAATAATCTTTAAACATTTTCATTATTAATTTTATTACTACAAACCGAAATGTACTTTCAGCTAAACCACGAACATAATCTTTAAACACTTGATATGGTATAAATGTTTCACCAATTCTTTCAATTTTTAACGGTTGACCAAGCACTGTACCACCCTGTTTTTAGAAAGAAAAGAAATAAAAAATTATTTTTATTTTATTTATTATTTCGCATTTTTCTATTTATAAAAGAAAATTAAGAAAAATCCAGAAATTTTTTTTTTTTTTTTTTTATGTAGGAAAATAAAATTATTTCTTCATTTTTTTTTATTTTTCTGTGTTAATTAAAATCATAATTATTCACGAAAACCACTGTACACTTTCTCTCGCTCTACACACATTAATAAACAAAAAAATTCTAATTTTTTGCACACAAAATAAATAAAACGTGAAAATTATTTATTCCAAAATGAGAAAAATTTATGAAAAAAAAAAAAAAAATGTCTTCGCCTTTTTCAACTTACAAAAATGAAATTTAATGTTTAAATTTACTTAAGCTGAAAGAAAATATTTTACTTTTCTTTGGTTTTTCTTTTTTAAACGAAAAATAGACTAAAAATAAATTTTTTTTTTTTTTTTTAATGAAAAAATTCTCGTGTTTGTGGTTCGTATTGTTCGCGTGAAATTTCTTCCACTTTGTCCATTTTGTTTTTTTTTTAAAAAAGTTTTTCCTTTTTTCTGTTTGTGATTTGTACGAATAAAAATAATAACCGCCTAAACGTAAGCAACAATCAGTACACATATAAAACTATATATATTTTTATTTATTTTTTTAATTTTTGTTAACTGATTTTTATTAAATTCATTCAGAACGACAAATTTTACTTAAAAACAAAGAAAAACTAATAAATAATTAACGAAATTTATTTATAATTTATAATTTCAGTGTAAAAAAAAAAAAAAACAAACAAACAAACAAACGAAACAAAACAGAAAAGCAAAGCAAAGCAAAAATAATGCAAAGTTTAATAAACGTTTAAAGGGGATAATATAGACAGCAAATAACATTAGAATCACATCAAATATACCTTTTATTACGAATGTAGTGTAAAAAAAAAAAATTAACGAAAATTAAAAATAGAAATGAGTAAACAAGTGACGACCAAATATAGAATGTGAAAAGAAAATTTATTCTTTTCTTTCTTGTTATTCTAGTTTTCTAACTAGAAAATTTGTTTTTCTTTTCTTTTCTTTTTGTGTCTTAATATAGAGGAAAATAGTTTTCTTTAACATATAAAGACAGAGAAATAAATAAAGAATTTTTTTTTTGTACAGACATCACAAGCGTAAAATTCGCTTCTAGAAGTCACGGAAAATCATTTTAAAAATCAGCGTGAAATGTCTTGGAAAAAAAAAAGAATAAAAATTACTGCCATCTATTAATCCGTAGTAAAACAATTAAAACAAAAAAAATTCGTATTCATTGAAATTTGATATAATTTCAACAAGAAATTTTTCTTTTCTATTTAAATAGAATGTTTAGTCGTGTGTTTAGGCATTTTTATAAAATTTTCTTTCTTTTTTTTGTATTAAATATTATATGACAAAAATGCATGTATTGTGAAATTAATTAATGAAGAAAACAAGTTTTAAAACACACAAAGTATATATATATATATATATATATACAGTGTTGGCCAAAACTAAGGGAACTGAATTGCAATGTTTAGTTTTATTATCAGACCTTTGACCAATTTCAGGATATATCGTTACTAAGCCATGTCTAACCATGTCTTTTAACAAATGAATCGACAATTCAAAAAAAAGCGTTAATTATCTGCAGATGAGTTATGTTTATTTTAATACCATTTTCTTGTAAAATGGCAAGAAACAAATATTCGAACGAACTTAAAGGAAAAATACTAATTGATTATAAAAGTAGATTTAGTCAAAAACTATTGTGCATTAAATATTCAATGGCAAAATCGGTGATATGCCACATAATTAACTTTTATAAAGCCAATATTTTCGTTCAGGCTATACATCGAGGTGGCAGATCACGAAGCACAAGTAGCCATGATGACATTATGATAAATCGGACAATAAAAAAAAATCTGTTCATATCCTCCCGTGAGTTGAAAAACAATGTGAAGATGCAGGACAATTCGTCGAAGAGTTGTCGATGGTGGGGTGTCTTCATTTTAAATTGTAAAAAAACCTTTCATATCAGTGAAGAATAGGAAAGCCAGAATTAAATTTGCGAAGAATCACATTGATTGGAGTATTGAAAAGTGGAAATCGGTACTATTTTCCGACGAATCCAAATTTAATATCAAAGAATCGGATGGATTCCACCGCGTCAGGAGAACTTTGAATCAAGCGTTCAATTTCTTGTATACAAAAGGAACAATGAAATACGGAAGACGCAATACAATGGTTTGTGGGATTCTTCTGGGCATGGTATTGATCTCATTTGTTGAGTAGAGGAGATCATGGATCGATTTGTGTAGAAGGATATTTTGGAATCCCATATGCTGCCACATGCTGAAGAGGAAATGTCTCTGAGGTGGGTTTTCCAACAGGACAATGATTCGAAACACACGTCAAATGTAGTGAAGACGTGGTTGGAAACAAACTGTATTGACGTTATGAAAAGTATTAAAATACTATAATTCCAAAAATCTAGTGACATCAATGCCTCGAAGATGTGTGGCAGTTTTAAAAAATAAATGATATTCAACAAAATATTAAAATTGGCCAAAGATCTGCTAATAAAACTGAACATTGCAATTCAGTTCCCTTAGTTTTGGCCAACACTGTATATATAAATAAATTTTTCTCTCCCATGAATTTTGATTTTTCATTTTAATTTTATTAATAGAAAGAAACAAAAACCAAAAAAAAAAAAAATAAGAAAATTGTTTGCTTTATTTATTTAACTTAAGTATGCACAAATTTATCAACAAGAATTAATAAATAAATAAATAAATAAAAACATTTCAAAAGCATTTTCTACTTAGAAAATAAAAAAAACGACAAAACGTCATTAATTAATAATAAATAAATAAAAAATAAAAATAGACTACATTTTGGCGTTTTTTTTTTTTCATTCTTTCTTTTTTAAAAAAATATTTTACATAGAAGAAGAAAAATCGTAATAACCGTATTTCTCTTCCGGGATTATTTACATGAAAACTAAATGAAATATGCAAAAAATAATTGAAAATATTTCTACAATTATTTGGCCTAAATAATATATATATATATATATATATGTACGCGTGAATAAAATTTCGCTATGTTTATAGCAGAAATTATTTTTTTAATAATACTTATAAAACGGGTGTAGAATGAATTTTAATGAAAATTCCTTAGCATAGCCAGGTGATGATTTTTATTAATAATTGAATTATTTATAAAAAAATAAGAATTAAGCAAACAGGGATATCAAATGACACATGAATATTAAAAAAAAAAAAAAAGAAAAAAAAAAATTTATTGGCATCATAAGCAATTAATTAATTTTACATAATTTTACAGATTATATGTTCAAGTTCAATGCGCTTTTACTTTATATGTAACGAATATAACCTAAAAAAAATCTAATCAATCATTTTGCGAGTTAAATTTTCAATGTTAAAAGATAACCCAATTCCTGATTGTTTCCTGTTTAAAAACAAAAAAAAACTTCAAGAACAAAGAGAAAACTCATTAAAAATTCACTCAATCTGTCTGTTTATTTATTTATTTTTTTTTTTTTTTCCTTTAGTTTTCAATAACATAAAGATAGATGAGAAGAGAAAAAAAAAAATAATAATAATAAATTAATATTACTTACCGGTGGACAACTTTGTATTCCTTGGCCACCATAAAAAAATTCTCGTCCAAATACAACAATAGCGGTATGCCAAACACCTTCTAAATGACGACCTAATTAAACAGAAAAACAGAAAAAAAAATTAATTAAATTTATTTTAACAATAGAAACAATAGCAATTACCTAATAACATTTGTGACATCATTGATGCCATTCCTTGTGTTAAATCATAAATATAAAGTTCAACATTATGACTCGTTAAATCTGTATCCATCTTTTTTTTTTTTTTCTTAATTAATTAATTAATTAATTAATTAAATACAATCAAAACTTGAGTTTAAAGTTTAACTAACTGCCAGCAGTTAATAAGTTTATTTCCTATAGATTATCAAAAATTCTTAAATGAAATGAAACGAAACGATAAAGAAATGTTAAATAAATTTAAATTAACACGCAAAATATTCAACTACGAATTAGTTTTTACCTTACACAAGCAAAACAATTTAATAAGCCAAAAAAAAAAAAAAAAAAAAAAAACAAAAAAAAGAAAAAGTCCACAGAAATGCAAACAAGGATAGAAATTAAAAAAAAAAAAAAACAGGAGAATAATTCTTACTGCAAATAATAAGAGAAAATAAAATAAAATTTCCATACTTTTACACACACACACAGCATTTATAGATAAAAAAAAAAAAAATTTAATTGAAATAAACAAAATTCCAATGCGGTTCTCATCGGTGAATAAAACACAATACACAAAATAACTAAATACACCGTCAATATTATTATTAAAGAATTTTTAATTTTTTTTTTTTTTTTTAAACAACCTACGCCTGCTATTATGAGAAATAATTTTTTTGTTTTTATTAGATGGATTCGTTTTTTTTTTTTGTTGCTATTTTTAATCTTTTATTTTTTTTTTATTATAATTATTATTAATAATATTCTGTATTTATATACTTATATTTATTTATTTATATCAAAAATAATGTCACAGAAAAGATAAATAACAAAAAAAAAAGGAAAAGGAAAAAGAAAAATTGCGATGTTTTGACGACTTGAGCGTGTTTTCTTGTTGTTGTTGTTGTTTGCAACAGTTTTAAGGTAAAATTCAGTTTGAATTAAATTTAATTGTTAATTCAGGAAAATGGAATAAAATTATCTTTTGCAAAATACACACACAAACACACAAGTGTCTTGTCTTACAACAAAGAGAAATTCTGTTCTTTTTTTTTCTTTTTTTCTTTCTTACGTAGTTTTCCCAAGGTTTATTAACAAAAAAAAATTGTTTTGTTATTGTTTTCAATGATTTGGGTAAAAAACAAATTAATTTTTTTTATTTTTTTATAAACAACGACTTTAAAAATAAAATCTTTTAAAAAAAGGAAAAGAAAAACTTTTCGTGTAAGTAAAGTAAAAAAAGAAAAAAAGAAAACGTGTAAAACGTTGTCTCCTCGTCTATGCAAATTCGTTCACATTCAAAAATGACATAACCAATTGGCTATACTTAAGTGATTAAAAGTGATTAAACAACAAAAATGAATAATTAAATAAAGAAATTTCTTATAAAAGAAATTAATTAAAAAAAGCAGCAAAAAAAAAAAAAAAAAAAATACAAAATTTGATTCCTTTGAATAAGAAAACAGTGTAGACGCCTGGTAATTGTTAGAATAACACAGAAAAAAAAGTATTTTTTTATTTTTTTTTTCATGAATTTTTCGTTGAGTCATGTTTTTAGCGTAAAGTAAATTAAAATAAAATTTAGTTAACACAATAATATATAAAAAAAAAATATAATTTAATTAACCAGGAGTGAAACACATAAACATACCATAAAAAAAAAAATAAATAAATTAATAAAAATCACTTTTGATTCAGTTTTTCAGTTGTTGCAAAAAAAAAAAAAAAAAAAAAACACAATAATAAAAGAAACTTTGATACACATTTAAATATAAACAAAAACCACTGAAATTTTGTTTTATTCTTAAATTAAATTAATTTAATTTATTTGAAAAGAATTTTTAATAAAAAAGATTCTTTAAGTTTTATAGAACTTTATTCAACCACAAACTATATTCAACTGATTCAAATAATCAAAATCAAACGTAATGTCGTTTCTTGTGTCTTGTTCTGCATTAAATTTTTTTTTTTTCTATTTTTCTGCGTTTTCATATTTATAAATATTTTGTGCTTGTATGCGTGTGTGTTTTGTGTGCTTTTCTGTGTAAATGTTTAAGAATAGAAATTAAAAGGTAATTCAATGAAAATTTAATGTTTAATTAAAGATAAATCTTAAGACGATGTAATAACTGAAACGAATGATGTTTTTTTTTTTTTTTTTTTTTTACGAAGGATTTTCCACAGATATTTACAACTTTTTTGTTTTTTTTTTTTAAATAAATAAATAATAAAAGAAACATAAGGAAAAGAATTTAATGTGATTAAACTTTTCTTTTTTTTTTTTTTGTACACAAATAAAATGTCCTTAACGCGTTCGCTATGTTATTATATTTTCATTTAAACTTAATTTGTGTCGCGCGTAATGTTTTCTTTCTTGGCAGAAAATATGAAAAATAATTTATAACAAACAAAAAACGTGAAATGTTTAACACACAAGGATAATATAAAAGAAATTTAATAACTTTGTCCATACAGGATAAAAAGATAAAAAGAAAAGTGAAAAAGCGAAAAAGAAAAACTTTATTTACCTATTTGTTTTCACAAAAAAATATTCAAGTTAAAAGGTAATAATTTAATTTTATATTATTGTTTAAAGTCACTTGATAACTTAACGTACGTTTATGTACGTTTATATACGATGACAAAACAAAATTTATTTAAAGAGATTTAATTAAATTCCAGAATAATAATAATAATTAAATTTCATCATTGAATCATTTTTTTTTTTTTTTTTTTTTGTAATGATTTCTTTGACAGAAGTCATTCAACGCTACATGCGTTAAATACTGTAACTATAATATACAAATTATTACATCAGCTGATTATGTCGATAAGTTAAGCATAGCAATAGTGATATTTAAATGTTGTATTTTTTGATTAATCACAAAGTCATTTGTAATGATTTTCTGGAGATTCTTTCTAGAAGTTCTACAATTTCTAGAGAAATTATTATTTACGCAATTTATTCAAATATTTCTAATTGTGATTTTTTTGTAGCGAATAATTTTTTTTTTGATATTAATCGATAAATCATTTTTTTTTTAAATACCAGCGGATGTTGTAGTCACTTCTTGTTCCCTATCATAACTGATTATTATTTAAAGAAAATAAAAACACGCAAAACCCTCATCTATAATTGTGCGGAAGATTAATGTTTATTTTTTTCAATTTTATTTTTATACAAAAAATAAAATCCAAGGTAATATTATTCACGGTACTCACGAAATAATTGAATGCAATGTAAATAAAAAAAAAAAACGACAAGGATTCGTTTTATAAATGAATTGTTTTCTTGTTAGCACAGTGACATTTGTAACGTTTTTTATACCGCTTTTAAGAGTTGAAACAATTTCGCTTAAATATTTCGATAAATTATCTATAAATAAAACTTAATTAAAGGATTTTATGGGATAATTTACTATAGTATAACAAAAATTACTCACTATTCTCTAGCTGGGGGGTCTGTTAAAAAAATGTTTTCCTTGTAATATTCCAGCAAAAAAAAAAAAAAAAAAAAACAATTCTGCACACACTTCTCAATAAATATTCCACACATAAGCAAATACAATCAATGAATAATTATTTAATTAATTAATTATTTAATTAATAATTTATATTTACAAAAATATTTCCATAATTCACACAACATTTATTCTCATTACAAAAGTAGATTTAAAAGAAAAAGAAAAAAAAAACCAAGTCAAATAATTATTATTCTTCTTCTTCTTCTTCTTCTTCTTCATTTATTAATTAATTTGTTTTTAACTTAAAATTAATATTTATATAAAAAATAAAAAAAAAAAATTAAATTAAATAATTAACAGAACTCTTACTTATTTATTTTAAACAATTTTACATTTTGTTTCTCTCTCTCTCTTTTATTCTCTCTTTTGTTTTATACATCTAACCCCTGTGTTTTTTTTTTTTTTTTAATTAATTAATTAATTGATTATGCTTACGTACATTTTTTTTTTCTCTCATTTAATTATTTTATTAATTAATTAATTAATTTACAAAACTATGACACACTTTTCTCATATATATTTAAATGTAAATAATAAATGGAATAAAAAAAAAAAAAAAAAAAAAAACTTTCTTCCTTTCTTTCTTCACCTTCGTCATATTTTTGTTTTACTTTGAGCAAAATGATTTTTCCACTTATCAGATCTGGGTTGGTTTTTTTTTTTTTTTTCTCTCTCTTTTAATTTTCCTTTTTTCTTTTAAACAAATTGCTATGGCACAGTAATTTATAAATTTAAATTTTCTTTCCTAGTTAGTTTTTTTTTTTTTTTCTTGTTTTTTTTTTATGCCAATTTCTAAGCTTTAATGTTTTTTTTTTTTGTTTTTTAAGGCACATTTATGCATTTTAAAAAAAAACTAAATTTTCAGTTTAATTCTTCATCGGTGGGTGTTATGTGTTGTGTTGTTGTTTCCCTTATTTTTTCTTTTTTTTTTTATGTTTCTTTGTTTTGTTTAATCTCTAAAATATTTGTCCACCCAAAATGAATTTAATAAATAAAAAAAGAAAAAAATAATCATACAAATGTACTTTATGTTTTATTTTTTTAAGGCAGTGTAATGTGTGTATTTTCAATATTGAGTGGGTGGTGGTGGTTGTGGCTGCATCTTCATGAGTATAAGTAAATAATCAAATATTTCGCGATAAAAAATAAATAAATATTTATTTATTTAACCCTTTTGTTTTTTGTTTGTTTTTGTGGATTTTTCCTTGTTTATTTTCTTTAGTTTTTCAATCATCCCACCATCATATGATTACTACATATAATTTTTTTTTTGTTTAAATATATAAAAATAAATAATAATAAATAGGAGCAAAAACCACTCTATACAACACAGTGTTTTTGCTACATTTTTATTTCTTCTACTTTCTTCATCTTCATCATCATCAATATCCATTATTAATTAATTAATTAAAAATTGTTAATCAGTTTAATTAATACTTAAATTAAATATTTTCATTATATACTTATTAATTTAATTTAAAAAAAAAAAATTACAAAAAAAATTAATTAACAAAACAAAACTTAGAAAATAAAATTAATTAATTAAAACAAAAAAAAAATTATAATTAACTCTTTCGTTTCTTTTTTTTCACATCATTTTTAGATTTATTTACATTAAACTCTTTTACTCTCTCTCTCTCTCTCTTTCTCTGTGTGTGTGTATGAATTTTGTTTCCGTGTTACACAAATTCCTTTGTTTTAATTAATTAATTAATTGATTTAATTAATATAAAACAGATTTTCCTTATTTTATTAATATATAAATAAACATAAGAAACAACATATATATATTATTCTTTCATAACTTTTTTTTTTACTTTCTTTCTTTCTTTCTTTCTTCCTTGCTTTCTTTTACTTTCTCTTCATTATTATTTTCGTTTTAATATTGCACATGTAACTTTACATTAATTTACCAATTTTTTTATTTTATTTATTTGGGAAATTATTTTCATTTTCATTTTCATCGTTTCCTATTTTTATTTTTTTTTTTTTTAATATATGAAGGCACAAACATATTTTACAAATACACAAGAATAACAATCTCTTTGTAAATATAACTTCTTTCCTTCTTTTCCATCTTCCTTTTTATTTCTTTTCTTCTCCTTTATTTATTTATTTATTTATTTATCACAAGAATTATGTAATTTCCTTTCTTTACTTTTCTCTTCTATATAAATATAATCAGAGCCACAAAAAACAGAAAAAAAAAAAATAGTTTTGTAACAAAAATAAATTATTTTAAGGACTTCTCATCCTCCTCCTATATTTAATTCAATGTTTATAGAGTTTATCAATCTCGTTTTAACATTAATATTAAATTATTATTCGCTGTAGACTAATCCAACTATTAAATTCATAATTAAACCATCCAGGTAATTAACTGGAAATAAATTTCATTTTCATTTGTAAAAATCTCTTGGATTTATTGAAATTTTCGTTTTAATGTGTTTCTCCCTACTATTTCTGCTGTTAGACTTTTTTAATATAAAAATATTATCTAACCCACAATACACAAATCAATAATTAAAATAAATAAGCTAAATTGCTAAGATTTCAACTTAAACCTCAACACCATAATTTCTATCTACAACATATTCTACAATTTCATCGTTATTGTTGTTTGGATTATTATTAATAATATTAATATTGATATTCTTTTCACTAGCGGAAGATTCTTCAGGAATTAATGGATTCGTTACAATATTCGTCACAGATGTAGATGCTTCAATAGGTGATTCAAGAATAACATCATTTCCATTTGTCATTACTTTTGTTAATTTATTTAAATCCTCTGTTGATAAATTTTCTGTTGGTAATTCAGGTACTGACATTCCCATTCTTGTAAAAAATGCCATTTTCTCTCTAAAAAAAAACAAAAATAAATCAAATTAAATCAATCAATAAACTCATATCATATCAAATTGAAGAAACTTACTTAAATGTTACAATATCTGGTTGACCCTTTCCTAAACGGGTCTTGCGTAATTTATAAATTTCCTTTGACGTCTTATGTAATAATTTTTGCATTTTTTTATCATCCTGATTACCAGTTATTGTTGTATGAACACTTTCAACTAATTTCTGGAAGTCCTCATTCTCTAAAGCCCATGCAGCTACCTTTGAATCATTTGTATCTCGCGCTTGTTCCAATCTTTAATTAAATAATTATTTAAATAAAGTATTTTAATAACCTCAAAAAAATTTCATTTCCAATAACAAACCTTTGTTTAAGATCACGTAATTTTGCTATTTCATCATTTAATGTATCTAATTTTGTATGTTGTGCTTGTAAATCTAATTCCAAGTCTAAACTTGTACGTGGTATTGAAGGATGCATTTTACTTGAAACTGATTTTGGCAAACGATTATGGTACCGTAATGATCGTCGTTCAATTGAACCCCTTTGAAAGGGATGTATAAATGTTTGTTGTCCAAAATGCATTGCTGAATCTGAATCACTTCGATTCAAACGACAGATATAACGATTTTTTGTTACAACTGCACTTGGTGAAAATGTTTGTGATCTTTTAACTAAACGATCATCTATATTTAAATTGTTATCTTTTAATAATACTATTTTCTTATCATTAAATCTATGACGTGATTTTTCTGGTAAGAATGCACATTCTGTATTTGTTTCTTTATCTACTGTTTCTATTGTAAAGTTTTCAACTTCATTCATATATTCTGCTAACATTTGTTCCGTCGATTCTATTAAATCATTTCAAAGAAAAAAAAAAAGAAATTTAAATAATTATCATTAAGGAGGGTTTTTTGAAATAAATAAATTTACCATGCTGATCAATATCGTCATTATCATCATCACCAGAACTATCCTCATCATGTACATTGTCATTACCTTGTTCATCTTCATCACTATTTAATGTTAAACGTTCTTGTATCTCCAGAGCTAAAGTTGCTTGCATTTCCTCTTGACCTAAAATAAAATTAGATTTAATTAATTAAATAAATTAGAAAAGGGCGGGAAAATATTATATTAACAATCCTACCTTGATTACGTGTTAATGTTGACGTTTGTGACGATATAATCGTTGATTCATCTGATGACTCTTCTTTACAAGCACCACTAATCTCTATTTGATCCACATTTTGTAATAAACGAAAACTTAATATGTTATACCATTTCAACGTGATATCATTATATTCAGCTAAACTAACTTGTGCGCAACCCTTATCAAATATAAACCGAATAATAATAATTATTATTATTAATAAATATAATTATAGAAAATGATAATAAGCAAAGGGATAAAATAAATACTCACAACACATTCCTCTCGTTGGCCAACAATACTTATAACATAAACTTGCAATGTTTTTGCAAATATCTTACTAAATGGTATTGGTATTGAAAAACTATCACCAAATACTGGTTTATGGAATTCATTAAAACAATTTGTACGAAAAATTTGCTGCGTATTTGATGGTAATAATGCTGCCTTAAAATATCTAGAATGCAAATTTTTTTTTATATTATAATAAATGTTATTTGAAATAAGAATAAATAAATAATAAATTACAATTGACATCTATCTGGTAAACATAATGCTGTTAAATTTCGTGCACGTTCAATTGATATTTGCAATATACAATCACTTTTTGAATATTTTAAGCCAATTTGTACTTGTGCAGCATCTTTATTTGGTAGTAAAGCTCTTGACGCTTCAAAGACACCACTATCACCCGCTACAGATTCATTACTGACAGCTGCAGATACAGAACGTGTATTTGATGTTGACGATGATCGACTTATTGCATCTGGTTGAACATCTATAATTGATGGCTTTTCATAGATTGGCGATAACGGTGGTTGTAATCCTAATGTTTGTTTCATTTTTAATTCATGTAATCTTTCTTCTAAATGCATACAGTCAAGTACAGTAGAATTAAGTTCGTGCTGTGTAATATTTATATCTAAGTTCTTGGTATTCTCATATGTTGGTTCATCAATATTCTTATTGTTATTTAGTAAATCATATTCTTTCATTGGTGATGTTGGTGGTGTTTCTACAGATAAACTACTACGTGGAGATAATGACACATCGGACTGATGTGATAATCGTTGAACTGTACGATGTAAATCAACCATATCAACATGAGAATCAGTTGATAACGGATCACCATATATATCTGTGAAACTTAAACCACTTAATGAGCCCTTACTACTTGCTGTAGACAATGAACCAATACTAGAGCCACTACTAATTGAAAATGTACTACCAGACGATAATGATTTTAATCTGTCTTCTAATTGTTTAGTTGATCTTAACGCATCTTGTAATTGCTGTAATAATATTTGTTTTTCCTCATGTAATCGTAATCGACTTGTTATACATTGATTTGATATAACATAAGCATTATTAAGATCTTCCTCTAATTTTTTACATGCCATTTGTATTTCTTGCATTTCTTGTTTTGATCTTGATTTTGGTGTAATACTACGTAATTCCTTTAATAATTGTTGCTTCTCTTGGAATAATATTAAACGATCCTTATCTGATTCTATTTCACCAGGTTGTATCTAATAATAAAATAAATAAATATTACTTCCATAATTTAATATTGTACAAACAAAAAAAAAACAAACCTTTTCAACATGATCCGCTAATTTTTGTTGCAATTGCTTAATTCTTTTACGCCATTCATCATATTGTAATTTTGTTTTAGCCATTTCGGCTAATCTAGCACGTAATGGGAATAAATCAGAACATAAATCAGTTTGTGATGCAGCACTATTATAAAAATAAAAAAAAAATTTTAAAACTAATCAATTATTTAAATAAAATTATTTATTAAATTTACCAAACACGTTCACTTGATAAATTATATGTTGAGGTTATAGGACTGTCACCAATAAATTGTAACCGAGTTAAATCATATTTTAATTGTGCTAAACTATTTTTAAGATCTTCCTTTTCCTTTTCACCAGATACTAATGATTTTTGTATTTTTATCATTTCATCTCTAATTTGTTGTACTTCAATTATATTATAACAGCCATTCTCATGTGTACTTAATTTATGTTCAACACTAAAAAATTATAAATTTAATTAAATTAATTCAATTTTATTTGATGCTTGTGTTTTTATATTAATTAATTATAATTACTTATAGAGTGTATCAACACCACGTTGTGTATATGATATTTCTGATGTTATTTGAACTAATTCACGTTTAAGTCGTCGGACACGTTCTTTTGATACTTCTAAATCTGCTTTAAGTAGTTCTGGATCGAATTTGGTACTAATTGAACTTGACGATGAACAAACTAAAAAACAAACAAAAAAATAATAATAATTAAATAAATAATTAAATAATAACTGTTAATTAGAAAATTATAAATCTTGCATTGCCGGTTTCTTTTATAATTAATAAATAAAAAAAAAATCATATCAGATAACTACAGATCAATACAAATTAGATGCAATAACTTTGATAATTCAATGTATTACTCTAATTAAAATTAAAATTAAAATTAAAATTATAAGAGAAGAAGGAAAAACAAGTTGGATATCTTTCTGCTTATTAATAATAATAGTGATAAAACACATACGACTAGATCTGCTGGCCGCTAATGCATTTAAATGATTATATTCCTCTTGTGCTAATAATAAACGTTGATGTTTAACATCATATATTTCTCTTTTTGCTTCTAAAACTTCCTGTGCTGAACTTAAATATTCACGTAACATTGCTTCTTGTACGGTTTTCCATTCTTGTCTAGGATCTTCTAATTGTGTTGATTCTACAATAAACAACAAATAGATATTTATTTTATTAAATTTTTCGTTTTAAATCATTTATTAATTAATACTTACGATTAAAATGATTTATGTAATAACGTCCAATAACTGGATCAAATGATTCCTCCCAGCCCAATGGTAACTCATCACCAATACAATCGGCAAAATTTTGTGGCTTTGTAAATCTATTGTAAATAAACAAAAAACAGAATTTATAATCAATCGAATCAATCGAAAAAGGAATAATCTGTGTGGTTCCCTATTTAATTATTTCTCTCACATTTTTTTTTTTACAAATGTGAATAAACTCATAATTCTAATCAATCATAATTTTTAACAACATTTTCAAATGGAATTTTCAAATAATAACAAATAATAATGTTCAAAGATAATAAAAAAAACAAAAACAAAAAACCAAAAATTACTCAGATTGTAAAACACACAAATATGATGATATCGTAATAAAAAAAAAATAATTCTTATCACAAAAAAATAATAATGCAAGCGTAAGTGAGTGATTAGAGGTAAAAAAAAAAAAAAAATTACTGCGAAATAAATCATTATTTAAGGTTATAAAAAAAAAAACAAATAGTTGCTAAGCTAATCCCATTGAATTGATAACAACAAAAAATTTCTAAATCAATTAATTACATAAGATTTGTTTTAAAGGAATTTTATTACACTAATTATCTAGTGTAAATAATAATTCTATAAATAAATACACCGGACAATTATTTATTTATTAAGGGCTTTTAAAAGAGCTATAAAAAGCTTATAAAGTAAATTATATTTCTCTTCTTTTTTTTTCTCTGATATTATTATCATATAAATTCCATCGAGAATATTCATTATGATTATTAATCATTAAATAATGTAATCAATAAACAAAACAACAATAAATATATTAATAAAATTTTTATTGAATAACAACAGGCAGGCATTAAGCAAAGCAAAGCAAAGCAAAGTCAAGTCGTCAGCCAGCAACATTTTAAATATTTTTCTTTTTTTTTCTTCTTCTGTTAAATTTTTAATAAATAAATATTTAATAAAAAATATTAATTATTATTAATTTTTGTAAATACAACAAGTATGTAGCGAAAATGATAAAAAAAAAAAAAATAATAAATAATTTTTTCTTTGCCATATTTTTTGCACAATTTAAAAATAAATATCAGCAGCAGCAGCAGCAGCAGAAGAAACGACCAACAGCAGCAGCAACGACAACAACAAAAACCAGAAATTTAAATAAATAAAAAAAAAAAATGTTTGTATGATAATTTTTAATAATTATAAATAAAAAATAAATTAAAATTAAAATTAAAAACAAACAAACAAACATAATCACTCCACATATGTTTTGTTTTTTTTTTTTTAGGAAAATTTTAAATTCAATATTTTTTATTAATTAATATTTCTGCAGCACAAATAAAAAAAAAAAAATAAAAAAAACTTTTATTATGACCTTAAAATGCTTTATTTTTGCACAATATTTCTGTCTCTACAGAATAATTATCCATATTTATATATAAAAAACTGATGAATACATAATTTTTCGAAATAAATTAATTCTTAACCAAAAAAAAAAAAAAATTAATAAAATAGAATCATCGGTATAATTAATACGACTATTTATGGAAATACAAATTTTTTCAGTCATTTCTTTAACATTACATCATCATCATAGTCATCCGTAGAGCATTGATAACAACAATCAAGCAATCATGCACGCATACAAAACCATAATAAAAAAAAAACATTTTTGCTCATCCATCAACAAATTTCTGTACGTTTTTTTTAAAGGTTTTAAAAAGACAAAGTGATTTCCAATTAATTAATTAATTAATTAATAAATAAATAAATACGAAAAAATTAATTTTTTTTTATCACGTAGACAACAAGAAAAAGAAAAACCATTTTCGTCATAATCATTTTCGTTTTTTATTTTTACCACATCTTATCTTAATTTAAAAAAAGAAGAAAATAAATAAATCGTGTTATTTGAACGTTACACAAAATAACCCAATATCAAAAATATTTGTGGTGAAAAATTAAACACAGAAAGACCTTTGAAATTTTTAACTGTCCGGAATGAAACAAATCTTGACAATCAAAAATAATTTAGATTTTATAATAACAGAATAAATTCAATCGGAATAATGACGAAACAATCATAACACAAGATAATAATATTCTAATAAAAAATAATCATGTTACTGATGGAATATGTAACGTAATCACGAAATATTAATGCAACGTACACCGGGGTAACAATATTTTAAAGCAACTGAAAAATAACACAAACACAGTAGAGTTATTCATTCTAAAATAAAACTTTTAAATTGACATTTTTAAAGTCTTTCTTACGCTCTTTATGTTTAAGCGATAACGTTATAATAATAACTATAATATTCAACCGAAATACACAACTGAGTTCTTCTGCATTTTCTATTATGACGAATTTCTCGTTTATTATTTTCATTTAAAAACAATAATTTCGATAGAAAAAAGAATATCTCATTACTTCTAAGCTTTCTAAATTCTATTATTTCAATTGCATGCAAGGTGGAATAACGTAACGTAACGAAACGCAAAATAACGTTACAACAAAACATTTCGTTATTCATAACTAAATATGTATATATTTCCGGATATAATGCGCAAAATACTAAAGAATATAACCAAAATAGTTTAAAGATAAATTACTAATAAAAAAAAAACATGAAATAACCTTGAAAATGAAAACTCCAGATAAATGTTATGCGAATAACAACAACAAACCAACCAACAACTCTTAACAGAAATAAACAATTTTTTATTTTTTGTTTTCTCTTTAATTTTGAATAAACACAAAAAATTATTAAGAAACATATTTTACCTTGATTTCTAACAACAAATTTATATTAAAGAAAAAAAAAAAAAAAAAACATTTTTTACGTTTTTACTTTTTTTATTTTGAACGAACGCGACGACGACAAACAATAAATTCTTAGGAGATATTTAAATAAATTTTTTTCTTTTTTTTTTATTCTTCTGTTTTGTTTGTCCCACTCATGATATGAATTTTAATAATGGAGTTTCGATTAAAAAATGTTTAAAGAAAAAAAAAAAAATCTAAAAAGAAACGGACAAGGGGGTTTGTGTTATGCTCTAAACTCATGCTTGAATTTATGCTTAATCATTGATTTATTATTATCATTCGATTTAAATTAGATTAATGTATTGTTAATTGTTAAAGAACAATAAATTCCATTCACATTAATTAATCAATAAAACAAACAAAACAAACGTTTTATGTTTGTGTCATGATTAATTAATAAAAAATTTTTCTAATCATAATTATCTATAAATGTTTTTTATTCATTTATTTAAATAACAAGTACAAAGTTGTTGATGATGCTTTTAGATTCTTTTTTTTTTTTTTTTTTATAATAATTATTTCCTTTGAATAACAAAGTTTATTGCGTACGATAAAAATTCCAGCAATTAATTTATTATCGCTCGTTTTACACACAGCAAACACACAAATTTTGACAGGAAAATGCTTTTTCTTTTTCTACTTTTTTGATAAATATAATTTTATTTTTAGTAATTCAATCATAGAAAAAATAAAAAGAGAAAACCAAATCAATCACAATATTAAATCAATCAAATCAAAATTTTCGTCCCATTTTCCAAAATGAAACGTAATATGTATGGAAATTTAAACTCATTGGTTCAATCACAATTGTCGTAAGAATAACGTAAGAAATGTCATTTTTTAAAACTGTTATTAAACTAAATTATCTGTGTAAAGGCCTAAGCACAATGCACGTAAAGATGACATAAGGAATGTCACGTAAACGTTAATAAATAAAATGACAAACAAAGTTACTCTTTTGTCCATATCAATATTTTATTTTTAATTATTGGTGAATGCAACAAATAAAGTAATTAAATACCGTCTAGCAATAAATATACTTTTAATTTGACACATAATCTAACAAACAAACAAACAAAATTACTAAGCTAAGCTAATTTAATTAATATGTATTCTTTTTAATACTTAATAAATGCTTGCATGTACGAAAAAAAAAAAATTAAAAAATTCAATTGTTATAAAATTATTACAAAATAATAATGAAATAAAATTAATAAATAAAAAAAAAATTGTCCCATCTACCTTAATTATTATTATTATTATTACACAAATTATTATTTAAATTAATTACATATTAATATGTATCTAATAAATACAAATAATAATAATAATAATTATTATAATTAAAATAATAAAGTTTACCAACACCTTATACTGAGACAACAATATAAAAATGTATACATAAAAAAAAAAAATTACACACATACACATTGGAATGATTAATTACTCAATTGATTAATTATTATTTTTATTATAATTATGTACTCATTCATTAAAAATAAAGTAAAAGAAAAAAAAAAATTAAAAATTACAATTCTGTCTCTGTGGAAAATTAATTAATTAATTTACCTTTTTTTTCTTCTTTTAATTTTTTTTTTTTTTTTCTTTTGCCATTTTTACGGTATATAAAATTTACTTTTAATTCTAGTGTAACAAATGACTAGACAAGAATACATATTTTTTATGATTTTGAATTAAAAAGAATAAAATTTCTTGAATTAAACGTACAATAGACGACGACGACGACGACTTAAAGATGACATAAGAAATGTGACAAAAATCCAAATATTTGTTATTAATTTCTTCATTAGACAAACAATAATAAAGTGACATTTCTTAAGTAATCCTTACGTCAATTGTGTTTAGGCTGGCAACAAAAGTCTTTTTATTGCTTCAAAATTAAAATCAGCAGATTTGCACTTAATAAAATACAATTCCATAAAGAGATTTTGTAAACTATTTCCATACGAGAGACATTATCACGTTTTACGTAATTAATTAATTAATTCTTAGAAATGATTTCGTAATTTAAACAAAAAAAAAAAATTAAATCAAGATTTTCTCGATAAGTATGAATTTTTTTTCTCCACATTAGATGATCAAACAACACATTTGGTGAATAAAATTATTTAAAATAATAATAAAAAAAAATAAAAAATCTAAAATAAGCGCAAGTATAATACGTGCACGTTTGATCGTATCAATAACCGCAAAAATTGATTAAAAAAAATTATCACTCATAGTGCGGCGAAAAAGTATAAAAAAAAAAAAAAAAATCACTTTATCAATTTTTTTTTTGTACATATTTTCTATTATTTCCAGTTCATTATTTTAAAAATAAAAACAAACAAAAAATGATTCTTAAAGAATTTTAACATGTGACGGAAACGACAGTAAAAATAAAAAAAAAAAAAAAAAAAAAAACATTTTTCTTTAAAACAAACAAACATCAAACATTAAAAAAAAATCTGCAGCAGGTCGTCGTTATATTTTCTTCTTAATCTTTTTTTATTTCTTCAATTATTTAAGTTATTTTTTATTTTTATATCTTTTTTACTTTACTTTACTTTACTTTACTTCACTTTACTTTACTTTACTTTACTTTATTTTATTTTAATTTCTTCTTATTTGTTTCTTGTGTTTATTGTTGTAATTGCATTAAAGACAAAAATAACAACATAAATATATAACATATTACATTTATTATTAGTAGTAGGGGAGTGAAGTGAGTATATAGATGGAATTTATAATAATAATAATAATAATAATAATAATTATTATTATTATTATAATAATAATAAAAAAAAAAAGATAGAAAAAATTGCTTATATTTTATTATACTATCAAATAGAACTTGAAATATAACAGATACACACATTATTATTATTATTACTAGATGAATTTAAAAATAGATGAAATACCAATTAAAATCAGGGATGTTAAACGTTGTTACGTTTTAATGTAACAATTAAGGCCTAACCAGAACGAAAGATACAATACGCTCTAGTAGGAAACAGAACCAAAACTTCAAACGTTCAGCGATCAATTTTAAATTGTCAAATAAGTAAAAATGTATTGTGCGATATTATGGATGTTGTGGAAGCATTGACTAAGTCTGGCGCGACTACAAAATTAGAAATAAGCAGTAAACAGAACGAAAGATACAACGACGTGTAATTTGCTTGACAAATTTTGTATTTAGTAGTTTTTTTTCGATATAACGTTATTTATTAATAATTACTTTATGTAACTTATGGTACAAACACAATAGACATAATTTAACGTCACTATTATTGCTAACAAATAATCACCATTTATTTTTTATTCTAACAAGAATTTGACAATAAATCCATTTACTATCTTTTAAGTGACATTTCTTAAAACATATTTACCAATTAGAACCAAAATACGCTATAAATATATTTCCAACAATGATTCTTCATATAATTAAATTATATTAATATGATAAGAATAAAAAATAAACACAATGATGAAGAATTAATATTTTGCTATATAATAATGTTAAAATTTTATTCATTAATATCTCATTTTACAGCCCTGTGTGTGTGTTTTTTTTAAATTAATGCAATAATAAATAAATAAATAAAATTGTTCAGCAAAGAAAACAGAAAGAAAAGAAAAGAAAAGAAAAAACAGAAAATATGTAGAACTGTAATAGAAGAAATAGTTTAACAACACAAACAAACAAACAGCAAGTTAAACGAAATAATAATAATTTTTATAATAATATCGCTGCATTGTCACTTCTTTATTATAAAAAATAATTTGCATACAAATAATTCAAAGGCAAAGTGTATCAAAAATGAAATAATTTTTTTTTTTATAAAGTAAATAATAAATAAAATTGCAAATAAATCACCCAATAAACAGTTTTTATTCATTTTTATAAACAAAAAATTTACTCTTCTTTTTTTTTTTTTTTTTTTTGTTTTGTTTACCTAAAAAATATTTCAGCTAATATTATCAATTTTTATTGATCTAATCTAATCACTTAAAGCAAAAAAAAATAAAAAAAAATTAAATTATTTACTGTACACTGTAGGCAATATTAATTACAAGAAATTCCATTAATTAAACAGAAATATTATTCATTTTTATTTTTAATAAATAAATAAATAAAAAAAAACAAAAATATTTTTGATTGATAAGCATCGCTGATAACACAATGTCTCGTGTTCAATTTTTTTTTTTTTGTATTTTCCTTGTTTTGTTTGGAATTTTTGCGGTTAGAATTTTAGGGCATAACATAATTTGCATATTTGCATAATGTTGTTTAAAATTTAATTAATAATAAAATTGCCTAATTGTTGTTTAGCATTTAAAAGTGACATTTTTCAAGTCAATTGTGATTGAACCATAAAGTAATAATGTAATAAATTCCATCTTTGTATCAAGGTATTTTTTGAGTGATATACCAAAGAATATTGATCTCTCAACACTTTAAAAAAATTATAATCATTCATTTCCTACATAAATAATTCTACAAAAGCTTATCTTCTCTCTCCTAATCTACATACAAATCAATAATCCATAAATGCCTGCATTTTTTCTTTGTTCACAATTTAAACTAAATAAATATTAATTATAAACAAATTAAATAATAATTCATAAATTTACTAGATGTACGTCATCATTTAATAACACCTTTAATTAATTACGTATTATCTGTCAACGTCAAATCAATAAATTTGTAAACAATTCAAAGAATGACGTAATAATGACACTTTTACAACAAAAAAATAACTCCAACAAACATTTCACATTTCTAATTACTATATCTAAATAGTTTAATTTTTATAAAATGTGTGACTAAAAAATTTCTTTTGTATCAACAGAATGACATTAAAGTCACATTATCGGGTGTTGCTAATAAATAATAATTATTTGTATGTGACTAGTATGAGACATCAGGTAAAAATTTATTTTCAATTTTTTCTTATAAATAAATAAAAAAAACGTAAAAACGATAAGAATTTTCCTCAATTAATTTATTTCGCAACTTTTTATCATAACACCAACGCATTTTTTTAAATTGTTTGCTTCTGTGTACACACACTCAACATTTTTATCACCATATGATATTTAAGCTGATTTTCATCACACATCAATATGTGGTTTTTGAATAATTTTAATAAACTTTGCAATCAAAAAATCCAAAAAACTTTTAATTAATTAAACTTTTCATTCAAACAAATTATTAATTAATTAATGAAAAGACATTTTTATTTTTTTATTATAAATGACCCACCTGTCTCTTGGATCAATCCATGTTGTTTTTTTACTATTATGATCTATGTAATAAATTTTTCCATCAAAATCTGTTGCTATATCCCAACCATCTGGTAATGGAAATTCACCATTTTTCTGTCTTCTTGTCATTTTTTTTTTTTTTATATTTTTTTTTATTATTTATTTTTTTATTGTTTTATATATATTTATATCGATATATATTTAATTATTTTTTAAAGTTTAACAAAAAACAAAAACAAAAAAAAAAAAAAAAAAAAACTATTTCACAACACTTTAACTTAACTTATTCTTATTTTCTATAATTTAATAATAAATAATAAAAAAAAAAAAAACATAATTATTAAAAAGAAAATATTTATTAAATTAAATTCAATTCAATTTAATTAATTAATTAATAAAACTAAATTAAAAAAACCAACGCACACAAACAATATATATATATATATATACACAAACATAAACACGCATACGCAGCACATAAAACATTTCATTAACGAAAATACATTTTATATACTCGTAATATTATTAAATACATTAATTATAATTATAATAATAATAAAAGAGAGAAAAAAAATTAATGTATTTTTATTGTGATTATCAAGAACTAATTATTTATTATTCGTAATTTAAATTAAAGGAAATTTATATTAAATAAAACGAGTGAAAAATTAAAAACAACAAAAAAAATAAATAATAATTTTTTTTTTTTTATTATAAAAGAGCAACACAAAACAACAACAACAAATATTCACTATTTGTCAGCCATATTGAAATTCCACAGCTAATTTTTATGAAAGCGATGTTGCCACTTCTTCTTCTCTGCTTTTCTGTTGCGCATTCCAATGATTTTTTTTTTCTTTTTCACTATATTTCACATTTTTTTTTTTTTTATTATTATTATTGCACGCATACAGGTTAAACAAAAAAAAAAAATTGTATTATCTATATTAAGAATGTGTTGGTTTTAATATAAACTTTTTTTTTTTATTAATTTTATTTATTTATTTTAATTCAACAAATTAAATACACTTCACACACACTCTCAGGCGCACACACACACTATTTTACATAATATAAATAAAATAAAAAAAAAAAAAATTAAATTATTTGCTAGGTTGATGCTTTCGTACTTTAATTTTTTGTTTTTTTATTGTAATCAAATGTTTCACTACGCACGAATAAATTTAAAAAGAAAAACTATTTTCTAGATTCAATATCCTATGATAAAAAAAAAGAAAAATTAAAAACGGCGAGTTTATCAATAAAATTTCTATTGTGTAATAAAAGCAAAGCAAAGCAAAACATACAACAACAACAACAAAAATATTTATATTAAAAACCCGTTATGGCACCGATTATCCTTAATTTTTTTTGGATATAAAACTTAAAATTAGTATTGACCTTGATGGTTTTTATTGATTAATTTATGATTTACAAAAACAAAAAAAAATTTATTGCATTGCAACGGGTGCAAGGAACGTACATAATGCTATTTCACGGTTTAAAAATGTTTCTTTTTATATATATATATAAAGCAAAACAATTTCTGATATGAAACTTAAAGAGTCCTTGCACGAACTTTAAATAAAAAAAAAATTAAATTACAAAAACAAAAACGAACAAAAAAAAAAAAAAAGCAAAGGAATGTGGAAAAAAAAAATTAAATAAAAAAACACAAACACTAACTTAAACATTATTTTCTATGTGTATAGGTTAGAAAATATTATTATAAATAATAAAGAGGAATTCGTTTGTATAAAAATAATATTTCAAAACTTCGAAAAAAAAAAAAAAAAAAAAAAAAAAAAACACACCAACAACAAAAAAAACAACAACAAAATACTACTTTAAATTTTTTCGTAATTGAAATTCTTTACTGTCGACGTCATTTTGTAAAAATATAATAAAATAATCAATTCACTAATTACACACTTTTTTTTTAATTTTAAAATTTTATTCAATAAGAAATAAAATTAAATTAAATTTATAATTTACATTTTATATATATATATATATATGGTAATCCAATAATCCAATTTTTTTTTCTTTTTTCTTTATTCCAAATAATAATAAAAAATTAATTTTTTTTTTCTTGTAGACACACTAATAACCCTTAATTTAATTAATCTATTTTTTGTTAAATTAATTAATTAATAAAACAACAACAACAACAATACATATTATAACAATTAAAATATATACATAAATAAATAAAACAAATTTAAATTACACTTCTAGCAACTTTAACAAAATCAAGCAAAGAACTAAAAGCACATTCTCTAAACATAAAAAAAAAAATAAAAAAAATATTTTTTATATCGTCGAACAGTAAATCCAACACTATAAAAAAAAAATTGTTTTTTTTTTCTTGTTCAATACTAAACCAATAAAAATTTTTTTTTTTTTTTTTATATTTTAAACATTTTTACCAACACTCCTTAATTTTAATAAAATGTACACACTAATGCAATTGTATAAAAAAATATATATATATATATATTTTTTTAATTCCAATTTGAATGTTTGTTTCGTCTTTTCGTTAACGAATAACAACAACAAAAAGAAAGAAAACAAAAAAATACTTTGGAAAGCTTATAATAATAATTTTTTTTATTTATTTATTTATTTTTGAATTATTTTATCTATGCATTTTATTATAAACGTTTGATATTCATTAAAAAAAAAAAATTATTTAAGATTATACAAAAAAAAAAAAATTAAAAACAACAATGTCGTCGCCGTTGTTATAATAAAAAAAAAGACTAAAATTACCTCTTAATTTAATTTTTATTTATATCAATTTTATTATTATTATTATTATTTTTTTTTTTTTTTATTTGTAAGTCAAGCTAATTTGTTGTTATTAAGTGTTTTTTTTTTTTTTTTTTTTAATGAAAATTTTGTTGACTTTCTGTTAAAGGAATGTGATGAATGCGTAAGTATGTGTGTGAGAGGTTTTTTTTTTTTATTTAATTCATTACTATTGGAACATTTCATTTAAAAATATGCAAATAAAAATTCTTTGCTTCAATTGTTCTTATTGCGTTTTTGTGTTTCTATGGTAATATGAGTTTTTGTTTTGCATACAATTTATATATATATATATATCTTTTTTTTAATTTATTACTACCGTTGATAATAGGTTATGTCATTAATAAAATAAATCATTTTCATTCATTTAATTACGCAAATTATTCAATTTATATGATTAACATTATTTAAGAATGAACGTTAAATGTTGAAACACATTTAAAATAAAAAAAAAATTAAAGAAAAATAACGAAACTGTGGAATCTAAAGAATTTTTCTATTTTTATTATAATAAAAAAAATATTCTTTAACCTGGCATTTTGAGTGTTTTTTTTTTTTTTTAAATAATTGACTTACCTCTTTGTGAAAATTAATTTTATTAAATTTAATATTAAAAAGAATTAAAAAAAAAAAAAAAATTGTTTTATCAGTTTATCAGTTTTTAATAAGGAATTTCGGTATAAAAAAAAAAAAGAAAAAAATTGTAAACGTGGCAACACTGAAAAAAAAAATTGTGTGTTTTTTGTTGTTTTTGTTGTTTGTTTTACGTCATCGAATAATTTTTTAATATTTTTTTTGCTTTGATTAAAAAACAAAATTCTTTACGTTTTACCTTTTTTATTTTTTGCCTTTAATGCCAGCTTTTACGCAGCTGAGATTTAAACTTAGGAGAGTTTAGCTGGAAATAATTAAATTGTTTATAGAGAGGAAGGTGAATTGTTTGTTTGTTTGTGTGTGTGTATTTCTGCTATACATAAGCTATATATGTTAAACATGCTGTGTATATAATTAAAATAAAAAAAAATAACAATAATTCTATGTATAAATTAATAAAATAAAATTATAATTATTTATTTTACATTAATAATAATTATAATCGATAAAGATTAATAATCTTCCATTGTATGATTGAGAAAAAAAGGAAAAAGATAAAATCCGTTAACGTTTGTATATAAGATTATTATTTTTTTTTCAAGAATCTAGTTCGCTAAGTAAACTTTAATCGATTATAAATAATTAATTTTTATTTTTAATTTAAAAAAAGAAAAAATACAAAACGTTTTTTCGTGTAATCAATAAAATTTTAATTAATAAAAAAAATTAAAAGAATTTTGAGTAATTTTTAATTTGATTATGTCAAATGTTAATCAACAGGTAGCGCGCTTTATTATAGCATGTAAATAAATATTACTCGCCTGAAGGCATACTAAACATACTGTTATTACTGTATTTTCTTTAAATTTTAATTATCAACAAAATTTCATTAATTAATCAATTTTTATTGTAAAGATCATACAAAAAGGTTACATATAAGATATTAATTTATTATTATTTTTATTTTATTCAGTTTATATTAATTAATCTTTGAGTGCAGTTGTGTTTTTTTTTTCGTTTTGAAAATGGGTAAGTTAATTTATTTTCTTTATTTGAATTTTGAATTAAATAATTAATTAATTAATTTCTTTCTATTAGTAAGGCGAGATTATATAAAACATAATTTAAGTGATATACCGCCATTAGAATTTGTTGGACGGATAACCAGTATACCAATATTTGATAATGGTATAAAAACTGTTGAGCATTGTTATACACGATTTAAAGTAAGTTTAAAAATGTAATACCAAGTCCTCGATAGTATAGTGGTCAGTATCCCCGCCTGTCACGCGGGAGACCAGGGTTCGATTCCCTGTCGGGGAGTTAATTTTTTTTTTCTTTTTTATTAAAAATATTTTTTTTCTTTTCTTTAAGTCATCCAATGGTTTGTTCCATTGGGGTTGTGAAACTGCGGAACAAGCTGTTGCAGCAACATTTGATTGTGTACGACCAGCATTAGTGTTTTTAAGTCAACCAATCAAAAATGTGGATAATATCGTTTGTAAGAGTTTGGATTTAGTGGAGCAACGAGTGCCATCAGTGTATCTTCCACCAGAGATTGTAAAAAATATTTAAGATAATTAAGTAATTCCAACTGATTCGTAATATGTTAATTTAGATGCTGTGGAATACGAAGGAATATATGCAGGATACTCTTGTTCGTCCAGTACTAAAACGAGTTAACTCTGTAAAAAGTATTGGAAATGCCGTGATGGATAGTCGGATGTCAAATTATGCCGCTGATCAATTGGATAGTGCTTTGGATGTTGCTGATAAATATGTTGACAAGTATTTGCCACCTCACATATGTACGTAAGACCGGAATTATTGCTGCTAGGCAATAAAATAATTAAAAATGGTTAAAGGTTATCGCTGCTTTCGATATTTTTAGCTGCATCAAATGCAACAACAAATTCTGTTGATAATATTAAAAATGATGTGAGTGACACTAGTAAAGAAGTGGAATCAACTGAGCTACATGCATTCCGTACAATACATAAGGGCCAGGATTTCTCTAGGAAGTTGAAGCGACGTTTAACACAGCGAACAATCGCCGAGGCAAGAGCGTTGCGCAAGCAAAGCGCAGAGGCAATTCATGTTTTGTTTTACGCAGCCGAATTAATACTAACTGATCCAAAATTGGCGATGATAAAATTAAAAGATCTTTGGAAGTATTTAAGTAATGATGAGCCGGAAAATCAAAAGCGTCCAGAAACATTAGAGGAGTTAATGGTTCTGTTAACGAGGGAAATGGCCAGAAAAATCGTTCATTTGATTAATTATTTTACGGATACCATGACGATAGTACCGCGGTTTGTATTCCAGTGTTCTGTAGATAATATAAAAGGATTTTTCATCTTATTTTAATTTCAGTTCGATAACAACGTCACTTCGAGAGACTTTGCATTACTTTATGTATCGAATAGAAACGATACGACGTGTAATTAAATTGAATATCGAAGTATTTTCATGAATAAAAAAATGTTTGAATAAATTTATTAATTTTCAGAATATCAACGTTGGCAATCTGAAAGCAAGAGCATCCCAAGAGGTGGGCACAATTGTTAAAAGATGCAATTTAATTTATGATGAGATACAGAATCAGGCTACCAACTTATTGGTAATTTTTATTTAAAAACAATTTTCTTTATTCAAATAATCGGGCTTATTGAATTATTTTCTGATAACTAGGAACGTTTAGCGATTTATTTATCTGGACGGTTGGAGGATGAAAAAATTGTTATTACCGAAACTGGTCAACGTCATTTTATAACAAATAATAATCCATTAGTACATCCGGATAATGTGAATTAACTTCACAAAATGAAAAAAAAAAAAAAAAAAAAACAACAACAACAACAACATTTTCTTTACTCTTCTCACATTTAATCATTTTCCTTATACAATTTTCCTAACAATAATTAACATTTTTTAGTTAAAATTAAAAACAGCGAAAGAAATTATTATTTATTTTTTTTTTTTTCTAAATGTCTTTTCTTGAATGGTCTATTGCGTTTCCATAGTAACAGCTAAAAATTCTATTTGATTGTTTTTTAAACAGATAAAATAAAATAAAATTTAAAAATTCTTAAAAATTAAAACTTAAAATTAATTAAAAAATAACTTATGTATATAATGCAATAAAATAAAATAAAATAAAATATTTAAAAGGGACAACCGAAAAAAAAAAAAAAAAATCACAAAAAATTCTTCTTCTTCTTCTTTTTTTTTTTTTATTCTAACTTATCTACGGTTTTTATTTGGATAGGGTTCGTGTCTTTTCTATGTTTACATGTTTTTGTTTGTGTATAATATATATATATATCTATTCGTATGTTTATATGTATTTAGTTTATGAGCAAATAATGTGCGTTTTGCATATATTTTCATTTGCTACATACAAATGTTTTGGCATCTTTAAATTTTGCCATTTTTTTTTTTTCCTATAATTAAATTAAAACTTAAATTTACAATAAAAGAAAAAATAAAAATACTTTTTTTTTATAGTTTTTGCAAAACTTTGACTTTTTTTTTTTTCGGTTGTATCACACAACCGCGGTGTTTGATGGGGGAAAAAAAAACCGTTTTTTTGTTTTTGTAGGCCAGCCATTTTTTTTTTTTTTTTTTTAATGTTTTTCTTTTTCTCCATTATATTATGCTTTGGATGTTATTTTCCGTTCATCCATATTATCTAATTCGATTTCTGAACAATTATCAGAATTGGATAGTGCTGAATCCATTGAGGTTATTGTGTTATTTACTTTATTATCGCTATCTAATAGAGGTTCCTCAGCAGCGGACAATACTGGTTGTATAGGTTTTTCTGGTGGTTCTTCAATAGGCATCTGGAATATACCACTGTTCACATCTTCAATTGCTTTACGTAGCTAAAATAAAAATGAAATCATAAATTATAATATAGAAAAAAAATAAAAGAAAAGAAAAATAATAACACCCCCGCCAAGATTTACCTCTTTTAATGCGACAACGCCGACCAAACGTCCTATTTTCGTTACATAAGCATGATTAATGCCGACCATTGAAAATAATGAATGAACTTTTAGTAATGATGTACGTTCGACTAATTGAAACGGTGCTGGATCAATGGCTACGTTTGATGATGTTAAATTTATTGATTGGGCCATCTCTTCCATTTCCCAAGCTTTTTGATCCTCTGGCGACATGTCAATGACACGTTCACGAGGCTAATTAAATATAATTTTAAATAAAAAAAAAAAAAATGTTTTTTCATCAGGAATAATTTCATCTTACCAGTTGAACTTTTTTGGAAATGCTTGGACTTAGTGGCGTCGATGCATCTATACTAGGTGATCCAATTGAACCTAGCTCAGGATCTGGTGTAACATCTTGCAATGTTGCTGCTTTATGAAATATTTTATCGAATGCAGATCGTATTCTAATGGCAAAATAGAGAGAATTCTAAAAATTTATCTGGGAATAATAAAAATAAAATAATTACCTGCTCTCGGCACCCGTTATTGTTGAATAAGGAGTCATTAGAGGACTTTGAGGAGTTAACGGACTGAAACCTTTCATTGTAAATGAGTGAGTTTTCTTTAGGATCGATTTTTTGGGCTGTGTGCCATAAACCGGCTGGAACAAATTGTAATTTTCCTTCTTCTTCGCTTTTGGTGTTAACGTTTCGTTATTGGCAATTTGACGTAGTTTTAATATATCTGGTGCTGGAATCACTTCGAAACGTGATGGTCTTCTCTGTTGCTGTTGTCTCATTAAATTTTCTTCAGTTTCCCGTTGAATACGTTCCTGCTCTTCGCGCGCACGTTCTTCTGCTTCTTTACGCCATTTTGCCGCTACTTCTAAACGTTTCTCTCTTCCAATATGCTTGTCAATCATTTTAATTAATTCATAGCGTTGCACCGAGCCCAACAGTATCATATTCTCAGGGGTATCAACCAATGGTAAACTTCGGATTGCTTTGTTCTCTTTTAAAATTTCTTTTAACCGTTGAAATGAAATTCCTTTCCAAATGTACTTAACCTCGCATACCATGAAGTCCTCAACATATATACTGTACATCCCAGAACCTGACGGCAACAAGTCCGGGAGGTATGGTAGCTTCTTAATCAATATTATACTATCGTACATTGATGGTTGCAACAGGGCTGCGATCGCATTTGATATCAATACCGCTATCATAACGGGGACAATGTGTGTGATTTGACCAGTCATTTCGAAAACGATGACAGCTACGGAAACTGTGTGTGTGACACTACCACTGAACGCTGCTGCACCTACAACCGCATAACCACCCGGAATAATTGGGGATAGTTTTCCACCGTATCGAACACCATGTGGAAACCACATGTGTAACGATTCACCAACAAGACGACCTAATGCTGCTCCAATTTTAAACACAGGAATAAAAATACCGGAAGGAACTGGTATTGTTGATGCTATTATAGAAAAGAAGAACTAAGGGAAAAAAAAATATTATCCGTATTGGTGATTAGCAAGGAATAACAGGAATACTTACAGTGAACAGAGTATATGCTGTTAAATTAATAAAGACATCTGTGTAGGCGGTGGTCCAAAATGACACCACTGCCGATTGTTCGACAGTCAGATCAGATACAGACCATGTAAAATTGGAGAATAATTGGAGTACCTGCTCGTGAGTGCTTAATTCACCTGCAATAAATTGTCCAGTTCCAAGTGGAAATGTAATCGATGCCACCATAAACGCTAATATTCCAGGGTATAAAAAGCGACTGGAAAATATAAGAAAGTAAATAAATTCTAGGGTGCATCCGTTAGCTGATCACGAAAACTTACTTTTTTTGTAGAAATTTATTCATCCGCTTATTTGATCTCATAAATAAAACATATTTTCGATGAACCCAAACATATAATGCACCGCCAAATCCGCATATAACACTAAAATAAAATTTTCCAAAAATAAAATAACAAATCTACAAGCAGCATCACAAGGAGAGTTAATTTTTCTTACCCAATCAATGCAAAGACAAATAATTCTTGTGGATCAAATGGAAAATCTGCGGTAAAATTTGTAGCAAATAATGCTGTGACGGTGTCAGCCTTTTGAAACCACACGGCTAATAAACGAAAAACGGTTGCCCCACATACAGCTGCAAAAAAGCCACGCCAATAATTTCGCACCGCAAAATATGTCGTCGTTACTTCAATACTAAACAGTACACCTGTTTGATAATTTTATTAATTTTAATTAAGAGAATACAACAACAACAGCAGAAAAAAAAAAACTAATTTTAGATAAATCATAATTTTAAAAATAATTACCGCCGACTGGGGCAGCGAAACAGGCACCAACACCTACCGCACAGGCAGCTGCTAACATCTCTGAGTTACGGGATTCATTCTCATAAATACCCTTGAACGATGTTATCAATTTACTTAATAATTGCGCTACAATACTAGCTATATGTACAAACGGACCCTATGCAAAACAAAAAAAATTTGAGAATGTTTCGAGAGATCGGAAAAGTTTCACTTAAAATTTTACTTTGGAAAACTTACTTCTTTACCTAGTGGCATACCACTACCTAAAGTAGCCGTAAGACCAATTACTTTAGCGACTAATGTTTTAAATGTTAAATACTCTTTAAGTGCGACACCCCGTAGTATTGTCTTCATTTCCGGTATACCCGAACCTGTTTAATTAAAATGTAACGTAAAAATACAACCACTACGGATTGTTATGAATATTTACCAATACTCTGTGGCGCTACAAGATGTACAAAACCAGCTGAGAATAAAATTAAACATACCGGCAACGATATCCATGCTACATACTGTGCTATCGGTTGTGATGTCAAATCTCTGTATAACCAAACACGTGCTGATTTATTAAAAACAAAAACAAAAAACGCCTTATGGCGATTAAAAAAGATTAAAAAGTGTGAAAATAATTACCGTTTGTACACATTCCTATTCCTTTATCCATAACATATGATAAAAGTGCCATTATAATACCTAATAGTGCTAAAAATACCCAGTCTTCTCCCATTCGCGCTAATGTATGCCGCCATATCCATGATAAACCTTTAATTAATCGTCCATTCCGTCTTTTACCTAAAAGTTCCTGGAAATATTTTCCACAACTACTATTTTATTTTTAACAGGCCGATTATATATATATATATATAAATTAATTAATTTTCTAATCATATATAAAAAAAAAAAAAAAAAAAATTTAATCTAGGGTAAAAATAAAAAACGAAAACAAAAAAAAAAAAAAAATTTCGATACCTTATTTCTTGCCTTGTCCTCCTGTTTTCGTCGTCTTTCAAGTATTTTAAGTTTTCTTGCTTCATCTTTTGCGTATTCACCTAAATTCTTTGTATAACGACCATACATCTGGAAATTAATTGAAACATATATTGTTTTTATTATTATTATTATTATTATTATTATTAATCATTAGCCAAGTGTTTCTGAAAGTGCTTTTCAAACATGCTGTGATAATTAAAATTAATTTTAATAATATTTATGTAGTAAAAGGTGTTTTAACAATTGTTTTCAATTAAAAATTATTTTAATTAAACTATTTCAACAAAACTACAGTAAAATTCTCACGTAGAAAACGTAGAAAAATAAAAAAAAAAATTGTCAATTTCAACAAAAAATTTCAATAAAATTCCAATAAAATTTCAGCAAAAAATTACGATAAATTTTCACCTAAATTAAACAATAATAAATAAAAATAAATTTCATTGTAAATCTCTCACAAATCTATGCAGATAGCATCAGGATTTATTTGTAATTTAAAAAAAAAAAAAAAAAATAAAAATTTGTAATTAACAAAACCGAGGCAAAGTCAACTTAGTTCTGCAAAATTTTCGAAATTATCCAACGTTTACAGTTTTTGTGTTCAGAAATGAGTTTAGCATTTTGCATTTGGCACTAGCTCTAACTAGAAAACTTCGAGATAAACAAAAATCACTGAAGAGTTTTACGAGAGTTAAAAATTTTCCGGATGCTTTAAAATTATCGAGTTGACACACCGACGCACTTTTGAATATTTTTTTTTTTTTTAACACAAAACTTACGTAATAAAAAGTTTCAATTTCGTTATCAATATTTTCATTTTCCTCAAAATCGTCTGAATTAATAAAATCAAACGAATTTTTATCACAAACACAATTCTCATCTGTTAAACCATCAGCATCAGCATCAGCATCATTATCATCATTAACCTTAGGTAATTTATTACGTTTTAATAGTTTACTAACACTTCTAACACTACTACTTGTACTACTACCACGTACACTTGTATTCAAAGTATTTTTTATAATAATCTTTTTAATTAAATTTTGTCGTTTCTTTAACTTTTTTATTGTTTCATTCTCGTTACGTTTTTTCGATATTGTTTTATTTAAATGACGCCACAAATATTGTTCCTTATGTAATTCAATTGAATCACGACGTTTTATTAATAATTCAGGATCACAAACATAATCACGTACATACTCATCTACATAGTACATTTTTTTTTTTTTTTCTTTTTTCTTCAAATTTTATTTTACACCAATTTATCTATTTTATGTTTTGTTTTCCACGAAAACCATATTTTTCGCTATTTTTTATTCTAAACATTTTTTTTTTCTTTTAATTCTTTTCTTTTCGGTGGGGGGGAGTAGACATGAGTAGACAAGAGACACGCAAAAAAAAAAAAAAAAATTGCAATTTTTAATTAGAAAATTAACATAATTTTGCCAACGACAAGTAAATTAAATTAAATTTTGTCGAAAAATTTTTTATTAATGACGAAAAGCCAAGACTTTCAAAGCCAAATTCCGTACGTCATTATCGTTCGTGAAAAACAAAAAAAAAAAAAAAAAATTATTTTTTTTGCTTTTCTTTAATTTTTCCTTTACCTTAAACTTAAAATTGCGTAAATATAATTGGCACAGTGTTTAAATAAAGGAAAGAAAAGAAAAGCAAAAAAAAAAAAAAAACCAGACAAGAAAACATTAAATATTTTTGAATAGGAGAATAAAAGAAAAAAGGAAAACAAAGTCTATTGCGTGGTAATTAATTAATACAAAAAAAAAGGGGATAATATGTTTGATAATATAAATTAATTAATTAAACATTGACCACCACCACCACCCCCCATGTACAAACAAAATTTTTCCTTGTGGTTTTTCATTATTCACAATTTTTTTTTTAAATTCGATTTTGCCATTTTGCTTTGATTTAATTAAACCGAACAACTGTCTACAAGGACTTTAACGAAAAAAAAAAAAATTAAAAAAATTTTAAATAATCAAAGAAGACACAAAACACTAATTTTTCACAACTGATGGATAATAAATAACAAAATCAACTAAATAATTATTGAGAGAGAGACATGAAGAAAAAAAACCAAAACGACAAGAAAATAATTTCATTTTTTTTTTACAATTCTTTTGTTAAAAAAAAAAAAAAAAAACAAAAAAGATGTTTTTGAGCCAAAAATTTGTAATAAGCAAATAAGAAAAAAAAAAAAAAATTAAAAAAATTAAAAATTATTGAATGACGACTAAGAGAGTGAATTCAGGTTTTTTTTTTTTTTTTTTTTTTTTTGCTTAAATCATTTCAAGCTTTTTGCAGTGATAAATTTACCTTTTTTTTTGTTTTGTATTTTGTTTTGTTTTGTTTTATTAATTATTTTGAGTGATTTGCTGATCATTAATTTTTTTGATTGTCATTCGGTTTGGTTAATCAATAACAAAATTGTTTACGTTGTTGTGCTTTCGAAAGTTATTTACTTAAATTTAATGCAGTTCGTTGTCCTTTATTATTATTAATGAGATTTTAAGACTTTATTTGTGGGTTTTATATTAATCATTTATTGGATTATTGACATTAAACGTTGGCTTGCTTTTAGTTTTAAGGAGTTTTTGTATGGAACTTTCTTTTAATTCGCGTATTTGTATTAAACATGAGGAGATTATAATAAAAAGTCTCTAGTTTGTTCCTAACTCCACCATAAATTACCATAATTACCGCTTTGATCCTCCATTCTTAATTTTAAATGAAATCCTAATTTCGTAGAAAAAACCCATTTCGCTCGTTATTAATTAAAAAAAAAACCCAAAATTTTCACAATTATACGAGAATAATAACACGAGAACAGACTGTAATTATCAAAAGGCAAGGAAAAACATATTTTTCATGTCCCAAATCAATAAGAAAAGTAAAAGTAAAAACCTAAAAATAAAAAATACATTTTTTTTTTCTTTCGTTAAATAACTAAATTTAATAATTTTTGTTTTCTTTTGTTTTATTTATAATATTGACATAAATTATGATTTTTCAATGTCATCCATTAAAACCAATTAAATAATTATTAATTGTTGATTAACAATTTTATGTAAATTTCTAATGGTTGAAACGATTAAAAAAAAAAAACGAAGAAGAATTTTTCTACAATAGTGGAGACGCCGGGTTTTCGTAGATTTATTAATTTTTTTTTTTTTTTGCCTTTGAAAATAATTCTTTTTTAAAAAGCGTAGTATTACGAGATAGCACTCGATTTATGATGGTATTTTAAAGAAGGTTGTTTAAACAAAATAAGTTTAATATTAATTAATTAATTAATTAATTAAATCGTTATACATTTTCGAAATAAAAAATATTTGTAAGGAATTTGATGAAAAAATAATTCACAATGAAAAATCTTATCTTCGAAAATTTTATTGATAATGGGTTTAACTTCATTGCATTGTAATGTAAATAACAAAAAAAAAAAACGCTTTTAACGCTACAGGATGAATGTACGAATATTTGTATAGGTAAAACATTAATTAAAATAATTAATTAATTACTTTCAGCAACAAAACAATGGTGTAATCGAGGTCTAGTTTATAAATGTTGTTAATATTGTAAATTCTATAAACAAGAAAAATGTAAATTTCAATTATCAAAACACAAAAAAAAAAAAAAAAAAAAAATTGTCACATTGCCAATACTAGCAACGAGTAGCAGCAACACGTAGTTTCTTTCCCTGGTTATTTACGATTAACAAAAACGTTAACACATAAGAAAAAAAAAATTATTTAAAATTAGCATGCTCGTAATAATTAATTAATTAATCAATTAATTAATTCAAAAAAAAAAAAGAAAAAAGAAAGCATAATTGCATGCATAAACATATGTATAAATGAAACAACATCTTACTAGTGTATTTATATATCCAGATGGATCAAAATCAACAACGACATCATCATCATCATCGTCATCATCATCATCATCATCTGTTGAATCATAGTAACGATCATTTTCCGATATACTTGGCGGTGGACACGGATAAAATGCTTGTGGTCGTACACGTCGTGATTTTTTATTACGATGATTATTTTTATCATTTGACGTTTTAACATTACGTCGTTCACGAAATGTACTTTTAATTTTAATTAATTAAAAATAATTAAAAAAAGAAAAATAAACAAAAAAAAAAAGAAAATAAATTAATACCTGAGGAAACGTTCAAAATCTGCCCATTCATTGTCAACCATTTCAACATTCTCTTCACCAAAATCTTCATCATGGATTATTATATTACGGCCATTTCTGTCACGTTCCGTGACTAATTTTGTATTTTGTTTCATGTTTTTTTGAATTTAATTGTTTTTCACACGTGTATAAAACTTTTTTTCTTTTCTTTAATCTCTTTGGTTTAAAAATTGGAAAAAAAAAAAAAATAGAAGAAAATTAATTACAGAAAAAGTAGGGTTTTGTTTTCTTACATTATAAACACATAAAATATGGAAATAAATAAAATTTCAAGGGAGTAACCGAAAAAAAACTTGAATAATTGACACTGAATGGCACAGTGCTTTGAGGTCTCTTCAATTTTTTTTTTTTTTTATTTAGAAATTGTTTTGCATCACATACAATTACGACATGTAACTATTTTATTATTATTATTATTATTATTTACACCATCAATCCATCCATTGTATTAAAAATTTAATTTATTTTAATTTTAATGTTACTTTTAGTAATAAAAAAAAAAAAAAAAACTAAGACGAAGGCTGGTTTTGGCTGGTAATCTGTTTTAAACGACAAGAAAACTATAAGAAATGTTGTAATACAAAAAGTAAAACGAAACGAAAACCGAAATCATCATTATCATCATCATTATGATCCGCAGTAGAAGCAACAGAACCAGCCAATGTAGCTGTAGCAACAGAGACATAAACTCGGTTTGTATCAATATAATGATTAATAATTTTATTAAAACTAATTATTTCCGTTTTTTTTTTCTTTCTTTCTTTTATTTTTGTTTTATAAAATTAAATTAAATTGATTTGTGTATGTGTGTGTGTACGAGCGCGCGCGAGACATTTGTGCGTTTTATATTTTACGATTTTCGTTTCTTTTGTTTTGCGTTTCGTTTCTTTTCAAAATTGAGGAAATAAAACAATTTATCTTATTTAAATTTTAAATTAGAAATTTTACAATTTAAGTTCAGATTAAAGATTAATGAAATCGGTGTTTTTTTTGCTTCTTTTTGTGATAATCAATTGAAAGATATGGAGTTCTTTTATCTGATGATAGTGGACACAATAAAATGTAGGCAGAATGTTTCTATGGGAATCTTAAGTCACATTGCTCTTAAAGATCGTGAACAAATATTTATGATTTTGTGTCTCACTAGAATTTTTGTGTTCGATTAAACTTTAATCTGTGGTTTCAGCTTTAAATTCTAGTTAAACAAACACCTGAAATTTTAATTTTATTCTTTTGTTACTCGAATTTATCGTAATAATTGGTGTTTATAATATAAAAACAAATTTTTCCTATAGATTTAATTAAGGCGGAAACTTTTAAAACTTCACAACACTTAACTAAATAAAGCAAAATTTATATAACGCAAAAACGTTTCACTGCAATTCACAACTTTTGTTTTTATTTACACAAATAAAAATTCGTCTTCACAAAAAACAATTATATAACGAATAGAAAAAGAATTAAAAACAAATAAAAGAATTTCTATTACATGTGATAAAAGCTTTATTCTTTTGCTTATCCATAGTGAATGCACTGAATGAATCTTCACATATGAATCTGTCGCTCTATTATAGATCCTACGTTAAGCAAAAACAATACGTTTTATGCTTTAAATGTATATGAATGTTTTCTGTTTAAGTTAACTACCAATCATGTATTATGATTAATATTATTAAATAAATTAAAGCAAATAATAAGTGGATGACGAGTTATAAAAGAAATCAGAAGAGCAATACACTTTGGTTTGTAGTTTTTTTCTTTTTCTTTATTTATTAAATTTTTTTTTTTTTTTTTTGTTTAGCTGTTTTTTAGGATCTGCGTTACTTTGTTTTAGTGATAATAATTTCAATCGGCTGGAAAACTTTTTTTTTTTTTTGCCTATTTTCAAGGTAGTTAAAGGTATTTTTCGGTGTCTTCCGGGTGAAATAATTTCATAAAATATCTGTATTAAACTGGATTAGCTTAATGTAAGCCGTACGAACACTATTTGTTGCTTAAAATTAAAAATTACGTTGAGTAGACAAGTAACAATTTTCATCTGAACGTGAATCTGGGGACTAAGTGGTTTTAGTCATACGTTGCCTATTGTGTTGGTAGGAAATTAAATTTATGACGAGTTTTTAACGGTTTCAGAGCCCCTTACTAATAAAATAAAATTTATTTTCAATACAATTCCTAGAATAAAAAATTCGTTTAATAAACTTCAAATAAAATTTCGTGAAATTATTTCGACAAACTCATCGAAAAACTGATTTTTTATTTTTTTTTTTGTTTGGTCGAATATCGTTAAAATACAGAATTCGCATAATTTTGGATAGTTGCCTGAACTATAAACGATGCAATAAGGATTAAATGCTGATGCTTTTATAAAAAAAAAAAATCAGATATTCAATACACTAAACGAAATTTATAAAAAAAAAAAAATCGTAGAAATGCGCTATGACGTATCATTAGTTTATTATTATTCAACTGAAATTGCTTAAGTGTTGGTCATCTAATTACATAAATAATAAAGAAAAGAAAAAAAAATGTATTTTGTCAGTAAAGACATTAAGTACGTTTAACAGAGTGTTAGGAATTAATATAATTTGCAAGGCATTTCAATGTATTTTTCTCTTTTTTTTTTTTTTTTTTTTGTGTAATAAAACCGTTGACAACAAATAAATTGTTCCTATAAAAAAAAAAAAAAAAAAATACACATTTATGATAATTATATTAACATTAATGCTCTTTATCATTGATCATAAATTATAATACGATTTCTGTGTGTTGAACACAGATATTCTAGTTATGCATTAAAACAAAAAAAAAAAAAGAAGAAAAATGTTGATTTGTCATATGTATCATTGTTATCAGTGAAAAGATTGTTTATCTATAAGAAATATTATGCTAAATGAAACAAAAAAAAGAAAAGATATTTGGTGTCCCCCCATAATTTTATCAAGTTGAAATTTTATTTTCTATAAATGCTTACACATTCTATAAAATATTTGATTGAAAAAAAAAAAAGGTTATAAGAAGTGCAGGTAATGCGGAATCAGTAGATCTTTATCGTAGTGATATAACGAAAGACATTTGTTAACCAGATTTGGATTAATTATTATTTTTTAATCAAAAAAAAAAAGAAAACGGTTGTTAAGAGGATTTTTCCCGTGATTTATTTGTATCATGGAATGAACTTTTTTTTTTTTTTGGGAAATACTGATGTAAACAGGCGCAGTGATGTTAAAACGTCTAAAATTCACATAGGCGATACGATACACATAAAGTTTTATGGATGTAGCACAATGGATGTCAGAATAACGTAAGAAATGTCATTCAAGAATTGTTTTTACGGAATTATTTACAAAAACACATAAAATTTGTTCGTTTTTTAATTATTTTTAATTAATATGCGTATTTGTTATTAAAGTGACATTTCTTACGTTATCCTTACGTATATTGTGTTAGAGTAGCGTTAAGAACTATCAAAAACCGAGTAAAAAAAAAAAAAAAAGAAATTATAAACAAGTGTTAAACCGTCTTTAGTCTTTAGTCGCACTACAATCAACGTTTTTCTTTTAACTATTACATGTTTATTATTTAATTCAAGTTCTAATTAATTAATTTTTATTAAACAAAAATAAACTTTTTCTGTCAGTAATAACAATAAAATAAAGAAATTAAAATTAATATCTGTTTCTTCTTTATTTGCACAGAGTTATTGAATAATAATAGAGAAATTTGTATTAAAGAAAACAAAAATAAATTAAATTAAATTTTATGACTAAATTTATCGTAAAATATTTAATAATTGCAAGGAGTCGATGGTCATCAAGAATTTTAAATTTAATTTATTTTTATAGTTTTTTTTTTTTTTTTTTTCTACACGTACTTGACACATAAAAAAATAAATAAATAAATTAATTAATTAAAAAAAAAAGAGAAGAAAACAAAAAATTAACGATTCGTATGGAAACATTTTTTTTATTTCTTATTTTACCTCTGTCGGAAACATTCTGACATCTGACTCCGAATAATAAGCGGGGTGTGGACGTCTAGTCTTCTCCTTGTGCATAGTTTTCATTTTTGGCATTTTTTTTTTGAAATAAAAAGTTTTCCTTTTAAATTTAAAACCAAATACAAATCACAATCAAATTTAATTTAAATTAAATTAAAAAAAAAAAAAAAAAACACTTTTTGAGATTCACGATAATTTTATTAACTTAATCCATTGAATTTTATCCATAATTAAATTAAATTTTAAAGAATTTTTTAAACATTTTCTATTGTTTGCTTAATTAATTTTTTTTTTTATAATTTCGACTAAAAACCACACAAGGATTCAAGACTGACTAAATATTCTGATGTTTAAAACTTTAAAACATTTTAATTTTTATCGTTTGTTGCTATCATAATTAAATTTTTCGATTTTTAATTAATACTTTATATTTAAATTTATTTTTATTTTAATTTTTAAAGACAAGATAACACATAAATAAAATTAAGAAAATAATCGGTTTTCAAAACAAATGGTGAATTTTTGATTTTTGAATATTTAATTTATTGATAACACATTGGAAAAATATTTTTATTTTTTTTTTTCTATCTCTCTAACCGGTGCAAAACTGTTAACCGTTTTTTTTTTAATTTTTTTTTTAATTTCTACGTTAACCAAGAGTTAATTTAACAAAATTTTACTTCTTTTATATATTAATTGCAAACGGTAATTAAATATATTTAGAAATGCCAAGATACAATATTCTTTTGATAAGGCGAATATTGTAATAATAAGAAGAAAACACCAATATTGTTATCATTTATGCAATTAACATTTAAAAAAAAAATTTAATTTTATATTTACTTAATTATTTAATTTATCTATATGAATATAAGCGCAGAATACAGCCGTTTGTAGTTATTTCATTTTAAAGAGTTACGTTGATAACAAATTCATATTCTGTTTGACCTTGCATGCAATTCGTGGTTGTCATGTAACCGGGGCCTTATAATCCGATTTTTTTTTTTGTTTAGAACTGTGATAATGTTTTAAAGAGTATTACATCTCTGTTCATGTGCTATTTATAGGGGATTTAGCCTGGATGTCCAGGAGTAGCTAAATAATCAAAGTGACCTGATTTTAATTATGCGAATTAATACAACAAAATTAGACTAAGGGGCAAAATTGTATTGATATTTTGCTGTTATTTCAAATGCTTGGACTTTTTCATCAATAAACTTAGCATAAAAGTCCTCTTTACGATGTAGGGTTCATGTCAGCAGGACCTTTTGTCACCAAACACATCAGAACAGCGTTTCGACGCTTTTTTTTCCTTAATTTTCATGCTTCAAAAGTAATTGGACATTTTTATCTATATCGTTTGGGATTAATTTTCATAAGTAAACAGCTGGACAAGTTTTAAGTGAAGTGAACTCAGGGACCTTTATTTTATAAAAGCTTTACTTGCAGACTTTGCATTAAAAAAAAAAACATAAAATTAGAATTTAGATTAACAAATCTCTATTGTTATTATTAAAATTTAATTAATTTAATTAATTAAATATTTAACCGATAAAATTTAACGAATAATTTTTCATAATAATTATATAAATATTTGCATAACTCCTTCGCACTGTTAATTTAATTTAAATATTTATTTTAATATTTAATTTTTATTAATAAATTTCGATTTTTATTTTTAACACGTTTAATTGTAAAACAAATATGAAATTTAATTAACTTAATCAAATATTAAGTAATTCATTGAAACAAATAAATTAATTTTTTTTTTTTTTTAAAGTAAATTTATGCGAAAAGTGCGTCATAAAGACGTTTAGAAAAAATGGTTTGACTAACGTTTCTACCACCTACGGTTGAGAATGGTCAATAATGGTGCAGGGTGACATTAAAATAAAAAAAAAAAACAGAAGTAAATCATTCATATAATTAACATTTTTAATTAAAAGAGTCAGTTAAAAACTAATTACTGATTAACTCTTGGTAATGATTGAAGGGAATTTTTGTGTTTTCAAGTGAAAATGAAACACCTGTCAAAATTGCAAGTAATTAATTATTTATAATCTTTATATAAATTTAGATTTTAGTGAGTGATTTTACTAGTGATTACGATATTTTGTTATCAGTGAATTCATTCAAAATGTTTGCATAAAGTGGAAAGTTTTTAATGGTTTAATCAACAACAAAAAAAAACACTTTTTAAACAGATTTTATGTACGATTCGTTGTTTTCCATTGGTAACAACGTATAAACTAAAAATATTCTCCAGATTAAATGTTAAATAAACACAGAAAAAATCATTTAATAAAACTCAGCGTAATAGTTTTAAATTTTGCTCACTTTACGTAGCGCAATACAATAAAAATGTGAAATATTGAGCTAATTTATGTAAAGTAAACAAAACACGAATATTGTAATTAAGAAAACAATGACATGTAGAGCAAAAATAAATTTACATTGAAGGAGATTATCCAATCCAATGCTGTGGCTAATGATTTTGAGTTTTATTGACCAGTTTAGATTGAATAAAAGCTCAAGACACAATTTACGTAAGAATTACTTAAGAAATGTCACTTTTATCGTGTTTTATACTGCATACTTTATTTGATACGAATTACTAGTGGATTTGTTGGTGGTTTTATTCCCTTTAAGTGACATTTATCAGGCTGTGTGCTTGAAACATAATTTCCTATCCAATTTTCTACAGAATACAATTCTGGATAGTAAAACTGAAGAAGTTTCCATAAAACTATCAATGTTGATAACAACAAGTAGTAGATACCTGGTCATAGTATTATAATAGAGCACGAGCTACTTAAAGTTATAAAAGGAATTACCAAATATAACTACGTAAAAACAAAAAAAAAAAAAACAAAAAAATTCCAACAAAACCACAGTAATAAATCTAAGAGACAAATTTTTGATAACAAAATAAATAAAGAATTAAATAAAAAATAAAATTTTAATTAAAAATTTGTTTATAAAATTACGCATGTAGATTAAAGTTGCTTAAAAAAAAATTGTTTTTTGAAATTTTAAATTTTTGTTTTAGTGTCTTGTTGTTGTGTTAAATAAACTTGGGGAGTTTTCATAGATTTTAATCCTTTCCGTGAAAAAAAAAAAAAAAAAAAAAACAAACAAATAGAGAAGAATTTGTAAATATTGCAATATCGTGTTATAATCGGGTTTTATGACAGAAAATGTTTTTTTTTTTTTTTTTTCTTTTTCATTTTTTGCGTTATGTTGATAATAAATATCGGCATTTTTCAGTAATAATTCTGTTATTTACACACAAAAAATAATAATTATAAATTTTTAAAAAAATCTGTACATGTGATAACAAAAACGTCATACAGATAGGCTCACCATCAATGCCTATCAGTAGCAAATAAAAATAAAAAAAAAAAAAACCACTAGACGAATAGTGTGTTACGTACGGTTCGTTTCTTCGGTTTTTTTTTTTTTTTTTTTTTTTAATTAATTAAAAGAAAATTCACATCGCAACATTTTTTTCTTTTTGATTTTATTTAATGACCATTTATACGGTCATGTGGCTACATCAATTTTTAAAAGATACCAACATATCGTGATTGTGTATTGATAAGAAAGAATTTTTTGCGGTTAATTCTTAAAATTGATTGATACAATACACGCAGTATGTGATAATGGATAAAAAAAAAAAAAAACCAGCAAATTCAAGATTTATATGAATAAAACCGCTTAAAAGTCACCACGGTTAAAAAATTGTATGCCGCCCACAACAAAAAAACACAAACTTAATACATATTATAGTTGATTAGATTAGTTTTAAACTTAATTAATTTTTTATTTTATATTATATAGTCAGTTAAATTAAATAAAATTTTGATGGATGGCCGAAATTTTTTTTTTTTTTATTTAATTAACTACACATGGCACCGGTTTTTTTTCTTTTTTTAGTGTATAAATCCTTAATCCACGAATTATAATATATTTGTTGGAAAGATTTATTTTTTTATTTTTTTACAATGTAATTCATACATACATACAGTGTTGGCCAAAACTAAGGGAACTGAAAAAGCGAGTGCACAATTGTTTGTGTAAATAATAGAAATGCTTAGAAAATACATTTTTTTTTATTCATATTATTAGGTAAATTCTTAAGCTACAATAATAATAAAAAAAAAATAATTTCTTACGAAAGTTAAAAAAAATATTGCAATTTTACCGTCACCACATCCATTATCGACTGGACAAAACTAAGGGAACTGAATTGCAATGCTCAGTTTTATTATCAATATCAATTATCAATATCAATATTTGGTTGAATATCATATATTTTTTTAAACTGCCACACATCTCCGAGGTATTGATGCCACTAGATTTTGAATTATAGTATTTGGAATACTTTTCCAAGCCACTTTAACTTGATTAAAAAGGTCGTCCTGAGTATTACAGTTTTCGCTTATTATTTTCCGATCCCATAAATTTTCTATGGGATTGAAATACGGGGACTGAGCTGGCCACTTAATAACGTCAATACAGTTTGTTTCCAACCACGTCTTCACTACATTTGACGTGTGTTCCGAATCATTGTCCTGTTGGAAAACCCAACTCAGAGATATTTACTCTTCAGCATGTGGCAGCATATGGGATTCCAAAATATCCTTTTACACAAATCGATCCATGATATCCTCTACTCAACAAATGGTACCAATACCATGCTCAGAAGAACTCCCCCAAACAATTGTATTTCGTTTTCCGTATTTCATAGTTCCTTTTGTATACAAAAAATGGAGCCCTTGATTCAAAGTTCTCCAGACGCGGTGGAATCCATCCGATTCTTTGATATTAAATTTGGAATCGTCGGAAAATAGTACCGATTTCCACTTTTCAATACTCCAATCAATGTAATTCATCGCAAATTTAATTCTGGCTTTCCTATTCTCCACTGATATAAATGGTTTTTTTACAATTTGAAATGAAGACAGCCCACCATCGACACCTCTTCACCGAATTGACCTGCATCTTCAAATTGTTTTTCAACTCACTTGAGGATATGAACAGATTTATTTTTATTATCCGAATTATCATAATGTCATCATGGCTACTTGTGTTTCGTGGTCTGCCACCTCGATGCACAGTCTGAACCGAAATATTGGCTTTATAAAAGTTAATTATGTGGCATATCACCGATTTTGCCATTGAATATTTAATGCACAATAATTTTTGACTAATTCTACTTTTATAATCAATTAGTATTTTTCCTTTAAGTTCGATCGAATATTTGTTTCTAGCCATTTTACAAGAAAATGGTATTAAAATAACCAGAACTCATCTGCAGATAATTAACGCACAGCATCCTTGACTTTTGTCGATTAATTTGTTAAAAGACATGGTTACTGTGCTTAGTTACGATATATTCTGAAATTTGGTCAAAAATCTGATAATAAAACTGAACATTGCAATTCAGTTCCCTTAGTTTTGTCCAGTCGATAATGGATGTGATGACGGTAAAATTGCAATATTTTTTTTAACTTTCGTAAGAAATTATTTTTTTTTTATTATTATTGTAGCTTAAGAATTTACCTAATAATATGAATAAAAAAAAATGTATTTTCTAAGCATTTCTATTATTTACACAAATAATTGTGAACTCGTTTTTTCAGTTCCCTTAGTTATGGCCAACACTGTACATACATAAAGGGAATTTAAATTTTAATTAAATAATTATTTAATATTATTATTATGAGTAACAAAGTTCGATACGTTTTTAATCTAAGACTTTGTATTCAAAAAAATTAAAAAAAAAACAATTTCAATTTATTTTGGGAAATTTTTTTGTATAAGAGTTGTTTGTACACGGTGCTAATAATAATATTATTAAAAAAGATTATTTTGTGATTTGGAATTTGATTTGATTATAGGCGCAAGTGATTACATTTATTTTTTTATTTGTTTTGTTTTTGTTTTTGTTTTTTTTTTTTGTAATCTGGTTAAGGTCTGCTAATTATCGTGAAATAATTGAAAAGTGAATTGAGTTGATTTTATAAAATTGAATTAGAATTGTATTGATTTCTTAGCTATTTTTTTTTTTGTTTGATTTGATTTAAAGTGGATAAGCTTCGCTAATTAATATCGGATTAATACTAAACAATAAATAAATAAAGTAAGAGAATAATTAAGCATTGGGTTTGTAAAAACTGTCGTGTTATATCTTCTTATCAGCAATTTAAGTGTAGTTGGAGTTGACCTTGATTTAACTTTTTTTTTTAAATTGAAAGTAGAAAATTCAACGGAAAACAGAATTTATAAAAATCGAATGGAAAAACGGTTGGAACTATGTGGTATTAGGATATAAACCGTACAGTTTAAGCCTAGAAGATTTAATTGAAAAATTCAGATCAAGTGCGAATTTCAACATTGAACAGTTCGTATTTCGTCAGGGATTTTGCTTAGGGAAAGGAGAATATTAGGAGGAATTTAAAGAAATAATTGAAAACCCCAATAAATAGAATCTTCGATCCATATTCGATCCAAAGTCTATTCGCGTAGATGATTACCGGATAAACGAAGAATTTGCAGTATTTTCTTATCAAAAAAATTGACATCTCTCGTTACTTTAATGATAAATGAATAAATGGAGAATTTGTTGTGTTCTCTTATCAAAAAAATAATAAATAAAATTATTTAAATTTACGTTACGTTTGTATTGCAGTAGATTAAATAAAACACGAGTCTTGAAAGCAAAATACAGTGCGGTGCACTTATAACGTCAGTGTATTGGTACATTATAGACAAGTGGTGATATTTGGGTTTTTCACCACGAATCCGTAGAAACTTTTCCAAACAGTTCTGTGGCTAATTTTTAAAATTTCTTCAAACTATTTTATATAGAATAAATGTGCGATAGGATAGTTTGGGTATTATTTTAGTTGTGAAACGAAGTAACTGTTTTTGTCATCTAATTCAGCAACACACCATCCTTACTGTTCTAAGATCGTCTAATCCTTCCTTACAATAAAAGAAAATCTTGGACAGAATTTTATAAAAATCGTGATAATATCACGATTTCACTATAATTCGAACCGAATTACAAAATGGGATTAAACTCTGTGTTTGCGTGCTCACAAAATTAAAATTTTCGAAAATGAAATTCGAATTTCCAATTTAAATAGAAAAAAAAATTCATCGAGCACGATTCAAACATTTGTGAATCCACTCAACCAAATAATCTAAAACAAAAAAAAATGCAAAAACCGCAGAAAAACTACTCAATACATAGAAAAGAGAAGAGAAGAAAAAAAAACCTAGTAAATGCTAAATAAATTGAGTTGATTTACGCTTTCTCTCTCGCATGAAAAAAGCAAAACAAAAGATAATAAAAAAAAAAACAAAATATTTTTTTTTGTGTGGCTACTGCAAGTATTAAAAAAATTTTTTTTTCTTTTCTTTTAAGTACTTTTAATCGCTAAGTATAATGTAATCAGAATTATAAGTAATGTGTGATTGTAAACAATAAATAAAGTCTCATAATTAAAAAAAAAAAAAACAATTCATTCGAGATCATGCGAAAGGTAACAGCGAAAAAAAAAAAGAAAATCTCTATCAAAAACAAAAAAAAAAAAAAAAAAAAATAAAATAAAACAAATAAATTTTTGTTCATTCAACAAAACGATAAGGAAAGATAAACCCTTCAAGTTAAAAAAAGAGGCAATAAAGATTAAAACATTTTTTTTTTTTTTTTAAATAAATTATTAATTTGATCAATCATTTTATTTATTGTAATAAATTTATTTGACATAAGTCACATGCTGCTCATTTATTGAAAAAAATAAAAATAAATAAAATAAAATTATCATTGTCGTGCTTTTCTTTATATTTATTGACATGTTATTTGCTTATTTATTTATTTATTTATTATACTGTATCGTATTTTCCACTTATTTTCCAACTTATTACATAATAAAAAATAATAATAATAATAATAATAAAAAAATAAATTACAATTTGAAGGTAAATTTTAATCAAGGTAGAATAAATATTTATTACTGCTGTTAGATAGTGTTTCTGTATAGTTTATAGTTTTAAGCTAAATAGATAAATAACATGAGTCAATGTCAAGTTCATTTTTTTATTTTGTAAAACATTAAAAGCTCATTATCCTTAACCAAAAATTTGAACTTTAACATTTGAATAACCTCTGTTTGTTTGTCTGTTTCAAATCGCATTATAGAAATAAATTAAGCGACGAAAACAATACAAAAAAAAAAAGGTGCCATGAGTATAGCAGACAAAAATGTTAAGTAAAGTTGCGATGCAACGTTGTAATATTTACGCTAAGCTATTTTTTTTTTTTGATTTTATTAATTATTGCTACGATGTCATTACGCGTTTTTCGATTTTCTGCTAGTTTTATTACGTCAAAATATAAATTTTATTCATTTTTTGTTTGTTGATGGCAAGAAATAACTAAATCAATAGTCTGAGACACTTTACCAACATATTTTCTAACAAATAAGCTCAGTTTGGTAGCTCAGTTTCTAACAAACAAGCTCGGTTCTGTAGATCACTTTCTAACAAATAAGCTCAGTTTGGTAGCTCAGTTTCTAACAAACAAGCTCAGTTCTGTAGCTCAGTTTCTAACAAACAAGCTCGGTTCTGTAGCTCATTTTCTAACACACAAGCTCAGTTTTATTAATTAATCAAAGCATTTTAAACCCGATCATTCTACGTTTTTAAAAACTGTGTTTAGACTTTTAACGACTTTTATCTCATTGTTTTCTTGTAAAATACGCCTCGTGTAGGACGTTAAAAAAAATTTTTGTCTTGATAACGCATGCCCTGCTTGCATTTCAACTTTTTTTAATTTCTTAAAATTCTTTAAATTTTGACTTTTTAAACTAGGTTTTGGGAAATTTTAAAAAATTTAACACCATCAAAATTTTACTAAGCCGAACGAATGAACAAATAGTCAAATAAAAAACGTTAAGTCTGGAAATTGGGTCTTTTTTGCCGGTTTCCCTTAAAATCATAAAACTGTCGAAGCACAAAACGTTGAAATTTTATTTCATTATAAAATCGCTCTACAGTCTTTACAGCATCACTAAATTGAATTTAAATCACTTAATAACAACATTTTTATGCAATAATATTTTAATCGTCGTAACGTACCTTAACGCTAAACCAATGTAAAGTCATTAGTAATTAAATATGCATTCGCCAACAGTGGATGACATCAGCAATATTAAATAGCGACAGCAACGTAATTTAATATATATATATATATTCTGCGTTAAATGCGACTAAACCAAATGTAAGTAAGTAGAATACATCATTAAAAAAAACGTATGAAAAAACCCAAAAAGTTAACCTGTGTATAACCAGTTATAATTATTAATAATTATTTTACCTGGTAATAATAATAATAATAATAATTTTTATTTTAATAAATAAGAGAAAAATTATTTTGTATTAAAAAGAAAAATTAACAAGAAATAAAAAGCAAATCGAATAAATTATTAATGAATTAATAAAAACAAAATAAAAAATAAAATAAAAATCGCGCAGCTTAAATAACAGCGCAGCGCAAACAAAAACAAAACACAAAAAATATTCTCCATAACCTACGACAATACTCGCGGTTGTAACGTTTTTTTTTTTTTCTTTTTTTCTTTGCTTTTGAAATGATTGGATTTTTTTTTTTTTTTGTGTTTAATTTAAATAAATATTTAATAGTTTTTTGTATTTGCTGATTGATTTGTTTTTGTTTATCTTTGCATTAAAATTGTCTAGCAATTTTGTGAACACGTGAATTTCTCGCATTTTATAATTATTTATTTATTCGTAATTAATAACAAATTAATGAATTTTATTATCAGCAGTGGCGTTGCTAGTGATATGTGGATCACACCGGGTGTGACACTAAGATAGAGAATATAAAAATTTCACTGTGCAGGCTGTTCTCAATCGTGTCGACAGTAATACGATACAAGAAAATTATCCGACCGACATAAAGTCGAGATCAGAACGTCAGAATTAAAGCGGATTGATGTCACAAACCGACTTCTCACGTAACCTCACGAAATCATCTCCATTTATATATTGAACATATTTTTTATAACTTTTATTTCAGGATTTTCTTTTAAAACTATGAACTTTGTAGATTTTTCCCAGGTTATTGATAATTCGCGGATTTTTAATTTGATTATTTGTTTAATATTGATATTCCTGAAAAGTTTACAAAGAAAATAGATCTTTCGAAATTGAGCTGGAATGTTAAATTCTACCCTTTTCATCTTTTAAATCGTCTTGAGAGTCTAAGTAAGTCTTTTTTTCGGTATTTTCCTGTAATCCTATCATTAATTTGAACTTTTAAAAGAACACGGATAACAGTGAAGTAAATTTGTTTTAAGTAAATTCAAGTAACAGACGCCACTGACAATATCAGAGATGCAAATTTTGTCTTTTAAACTTCTAAACATTGATGTCGTTTGTTTGCTTTTTCATTTTTTGCAAGCAATGTATTTCTTGCGATGAGCAATAAACAAATGACGCAAATATGAAAACAAGATTTTAACATTTTTACAACAATAATAAATAAATAAATAAATAAATAATTAAACGTGTTTATAATATTAACACATAATGATCAATTGAATACGATTTTTATATAAAAAAGTAGAGATTTTATGTTAATTTTTTAATCTATTAATCTGTCTTTAAATCAGCATAAAACCACCCATTTTTTAACATTTAACATTTTATTTAAACTAATTTTGAATAATTTAAAAATCAATTCACTTAATCAATTCTAGTTGATCAAAAAATAAAATAAAAATGAATAAAATGAATACACAGGAAAAAATAAGAAAAAAAAATTAAATATATTTTCACATAAATGTTTGCCATTTAATAGAAATAAAATAAAATAATATAATTAAATAATTAATAAACAACATTCAGGTAGAACAGAGATAAAAAAAGAATTTTTCTGTTAGTAGTAAACGCTATTGAATTTATGATGAGTGATAAGAATAAGCGATATTATTATTTAATTGTTTTATTAAATAATCTTAACAGAGGTGCAATTAGGTTTTAAAATCTGGTGCGGATAAAGTGATTTTATAAAGAAATTAGAAAACATCGCAACATCAATCATGATTATAACATGGGGAAGGTAGACAGAACTTTAATCTGTTTAATTCCAACTATTTCGCTTCATTACATCCGATTTTTATGCGAGGTTTTAACGTAAAATGGCTAAACTTCTAATTATGTTGGATTTTAAAATACTAAATACCTTCGACTGCAAATGATTATTTTGAAATTACATACGGTTTTAATATTTAATCCATAGGATGACCACATATGATAATAGATAGTAGATATGATAGGAGATTTACCATAGAAAATTTCTGTACTTTCCTCAATCCGAACCTACTATTCCGATTATACGTATGCAACTTTAACCTGTGCAACGCTTTGAATGTTAAAAAAGCCTCAAACCTATCTCAAACTTGATATCTGAACCGTTAATTTTAGTACAAATAGTCCTCGAGTTAATAAATCATACAAAAAACAAAAAATGATGAAAATTCAAGTTTATACCAAAATAATTACATTAATACGTAGTAATAAATCAAGCAGTGTTATCAAAAACCATAATTCAAGAATAATTTCCGTTAATATGACATAAGAAATATCATTTTAAACGAAGTTACTAACAAAAAATATAATTTTTTAAAAAAGTGACATTTCTAACGTCATCCTTACGTCTATTGTGGCTGAACTATTACATAAACAAGTGATAATAAAACAGTGGATGCCGTTCTGTATTTGTTTTTTTTTAAGTTTAAAAAGAAAAAAAAAACCACAATCAAAACAGGTAAATAAAATTATTTTTCCTATGGTTTTTTTCTTATGTGATTAAAATCCTATTATTTATGGTCTCATAATACGATTATTAAATGATTAATAAATTAATTTTCAATTAATTACTTACAAGTGTATTTTGATAACCTAAGCCATCTTCTTCATCATCATCTTTACCGAGTACTAATGGTGAATCCATTTGTTGTATAATTGGTGGCACCGTTAATCTATCCATTTTTAACGAATGCTTAAATGTTGGTTTTTCCATTATGTAACACAAAAAGAAAAAATAAATGTTTTTTTCCCTTCTGCACTTTTTCTTTTTTTATTGTTGTTGTTGTAAAATTATTTTCACTTTATTTTACACATACAACACACACACACACACACTTTTACACGCAATAAATAAAAAAAAATTAATAACATTAGCACTTGAATAGTTTTCTTTAGTTTTCTTTCTTCGTTTTCTACCTACAAACAACGATTATTTGTTTTATCAGAACTTCATTATTTATTTAACTAGAATAAAATTAATTGATAAAGACAAAAACAATAATAAAAAAAAAAAAAATAAATAATAATAATAATTTATTAATTAATTAAATTAAATTAAATTAAATTATAATGAAAATCAGGTCAATAATTAATTAATTTAAAAAAATAAAATTATTAATTTTTATTTTTTTTTTTATTACCACAATGATATGTCAAGTAAATAATTAGTTTAATATTTTTCTTTTAATTATCCTTCCTATTATTAATTAGTTTAATTTTTTAATTTTTTTTTTTTGTTTTGTAATAAAAAAAAAACCGGTTTTTTTTTTTTTTTTTTTTTTGAAGAGTTAAGTAAGCCACCGCTTGGATTAATTTTAATCAGGTTACTTTTCTAGTTTTATCAGTGAATAATAATAATAATAATAATAATTAATAAATAATACACGATTTAGTTTAGTTAAGTAAATTGATTAAATAAATTAATAATTAGTGGGGAAAAATAGAAAAAAAAAACAAAAAATGGAAAAAAAAGGAACAAACAATTTTCAATTATTTTAATTTTAATTATTTTAATTATTCTTGATTTGACATTGTGCACGACAAGATACTATACGCGTCTATCTTTTATTTCTTATTTTATTTGCACACAACAACAAAGTGATAAAAAATAAATGATTTATTTAAATAAATGATAAGAAAATGTTGAGGAAAAAAATACAAAAATACAAAAAAATACAAAAAAAAAAAACAAATGAATGATTATTACTCTAAGGCTGTGTGCTGTTTGTTTAAAAAAAAAAAAAAACACACAAAAAACTTTTTCTTTTTTTTATACAGAAAATTAGAATCGTGTTAATTAACCGTTAATTAACTAATTAATAATAATTAATTTATGAAGGTTAAATTATTTTCTTGTTGTGATTTTTATGTTAGTTAGATCAATTTTTCTTTTTTTCTTTTTTTCTTTTTTCTTTTTTTTTCCACCAGTTTTATTTTCAGTAGTGAAAATCAGTTAAATACTTGTGTCACTTATACCAAGTTACAAAAAAAAAAAAAAAATAATAATAATAAATATTGTAATTTGATTAGTGATAAAACACAACAACAATAACAACAACAACAAAAAAAACCACAAAATCAATTTAATAAAATTTATAAACAATAGAGAGAAAAAAAAAGCACACACACACACAACAACACACAGAGAAATTACAAAACAGAATTATTTAATTAAATTTAAATTTATACAACACAAGCTGGTGTAATAAATTATTTTTCTATTAAACACGTGAATTATTAGTGCATTTTGTTTTTCGGTTTTGTTTTTCCTTCTTATTAAAAATATTTCTGATCACTTTCTGTATTTTTTTTAATTAAATTAAAAATTCAATGAAATTAATTAAGTAATTATCGTTTGGTTGTCACGTGCAAAATTAATAATAATTAAAAAAAAAAAATATGAACATGGAAAGGTAAGAGGGAAAACAAGAAGAAGAAGAAGAAGAAGAAGAAGAAAATGTATTTTTGTAGAAACAAAACTCTATTACGCTATAAAGTTTGAGTGTTAATTTGTTAAACATTTTTTTTTTTTCTTTTTTTTTTTTGTATTATTATTATTATTATTATTATTATTATTATTATTTAATGAATTCACATTATTAACATGTGATAATAAAATTTAATAAATAATAAATAAACAAAAAAATATAAAATTTAATTTTTAATAATTAGCAAAGATGCTAAAAAAATCATTAGCAAGTGAATTAAATTTAATTTTTTTTTGTGTGTGTTAAATAAAAATTGACTTAAAACAGCCAAACTTAATCATTGATAAATTTTTTTTTTTTTTTTTTGATAATATCATTTAAGCTTAAATTAACTTTAATAAACACTTAAAGATTAAATACTTTTAGTTTATTTTTTTTTTTTTTTTTTTTAGTTACTAAGGTGACGTCTTATTGTTTTTGTTTTTTGTTTTATATAAACAGGGCTGGCGTTACACGCAAGTATTACAAGTGCTATTAGTCCAGGTTCAATGGGGACAATTCGTTTTAAAACTTTAATTAAAAATGAAAAATTAATAACTACGAAAAGTTTTGGTATATTGAATAAAAATTTCCAAAACGATTCTATGAAAAAAGGAGCCAAGAGGTGCACACTGTTAGCATTAACGCTGTTTATACAGAACCGTGATAACGTTAAAAAAAAAAACCTTTTAAAACCTTAATTAATGGAATAGAATTTTGGCGTAAGCACAATTAACGTAACGATAAACTTAAGAAACGTCATTTTTTCCGTTCAATCTGTCCGCCAATCCATTTCGTTTCTTGAGATATGAAATAATTTCTCGATTTAAATTTATTTTGTTCGTATTTAGTTTTAATTAAATTTCTTAGTTTAAGAAATATTTCTCTTGTAACTAGAATATCATGCAAAAAAAAAAAATGTTGTTGATCCAATTCATAATTTCGGATGGATTTAGTAAATAATTCTTACCGTAAACAAATACGAAGTTTTATATAAATTTCGCTAATTATTAACGAAAAATTTTTGTAAATCGATTTATTAACGCTACGATGACATTTCTTATGTTATCCTTACGTCAATTGTACGCAGATTATTAATCCACAATATTAAAATTAATTGATTAGGTGATTCGTTAAGGATCGATAATATTTGTACAAAATTAAATTTCCATTTTTTTACCGTAATTTTATTAAAAAATTAAATAATCAAAAAAAAAAAAGTGGGTGGATCACCAAGTGAACCGGGATAACCGTGAACTTTAGCGCCGGCGCTGATTTTCAAAGTGGGATTCAGATTAACATTTTTTTTTTTTTTTCTTTTTTGTTGACATTGAAACATCTTGAAGTCAAAGTTTTCGTATGTCCTACAAAAATGTTTTTTATTTTTTTTATTTTTATTTATTTATTTTTAAAGCTTTTTTAAGCTTTTTTTTTAATTTATTTATTTATTTATTTATTTATTTATTTATTTATTTATTTATTTATTTATTTATTTATTTATTTATTTGTTTACCAATGTTAATGATTATTTTTTTTTTTTTTGTTGTTGTTGTCTAGTTTTTTACACTAGTTTTGTGTGTTAACAACAAAAATGCACATTTGCATAACACATTAATACACCTTTGTAAAGAATTCTTCTCTTTTCTAATCAATTATTTATTCCCTGCATAATTGTTTTGCACAGTTTGTTTGATAGTTTTTTTTTATATATATATATTAATTAATTAATTAATTAAACTTCAAGTACATAATTATTATTATTGTTTTATATTTAGTAATATTATTATTATTATAACTAAATGACACCTTGAAACGTAATAATTATTTATTTAAACGAATTTATTATTTTTCTCACTTTTTAAAACATAGGAAAAAATGAATTTTTTTTTCCTTTTTTTTTTTTTTTTCGTTTCAAACACTGAAAATAAATAATTTTATTTTTAAAAATTCAATTTTTACGTTTTTTTTTTTTACGTTTTTTCTACACATTAAAAATCACAACAAAAAGCAAAAATTTGTGTGTGTGTGTCTGATTTTTTTTTTTTTATAAAAACGAAGAAATTCCTAAGATCTAAGAAAAAAAATAAAAAAATTATCACAAGATCATTAAACTTCTTATTTATTATTAAGAAAAAAAAAAAAAAAAATTAGAAAAAGGAATAAAATTTAATTAAATTTTTTTTTTTTTTTTTTTTTTTTTTATTTTCTTCTTTTCATCACATCACTCAACAAGTTTTTCTTTTCTTTTTTTTTTTTATTTTTATATATATTTATATATGAAACTATTACAGAAATAAAAAGTAAATGAAAGAAATTTAGAGCACACACTTGTAGTCGTCGGAATAGTTTTTCTTATTTAATTCACAGAAAAAAGTTAACACAAAAAAAAAAAACTCGCATTAAAAAACTTTATGAAGTGAATTTTTCTTCATTTATTTTTCCTTTGCTTTTATTGGTAAAACATATGGTGTTTAATTATTTAAAAGTTTAATTATTTAAATCCAAGTAGGCAATGCCTTTTATTTTCTTTAAGTAGAAAAACAAAACAAAACAAAAATCCGCTATACGTTAATTCGCTGACTTGACAGTAACTGTCGTGTTTTTTTTGTATTTTTATTTTTCTTATACAAAAAAAAAAATTTTATAAAAAGAAAAAACGCCAACAAAATTTATCAAAGTATTTATATATATATATATATATATATATATAAAAAATAAAATTCTCTCTTATTAAATTTTATTATATTTGTTGTATTATACAAGTGTGTCTACCTTTTTTTCTTTTTTTTTTTTTATGTGACAAAATAAAATAAAATAATTTTTTTTTTTTTTTCTTTTATTTATTTCGCATAATCAAAGCTTCACAGCTATATAGCGAATAAGACTGATTGTGGACAAGTTTATAAATTTTTTGTATAATAGAAAAAAAAAAAAAAAAAAAAAAAAACGCAACTAATTTAATGATTGATGATTATTATCAAGGTGTTATACTTATCAATCGGTAAGATTAAATCCTTTTATTTTTCTTTTTTTTTTTTTTTTTTGTTATTATTGTGCATAACACTAATATTTACACAGGTTAAAAAAACACTAATTACACTAACACTTGTTTTTTTTCTCATTTTTTTCAATTTTCAATTTAATCATATGGAAATTTATGATTTTTTTTTTTTTTTTTTTTGTTGGTTAATTTTATTTTAATTACAACAGTAGAAAATTAAATAATAATTAGAAAATTGGTGTTTATTGATGTTTCGTTAACAATTAACTACCTTGTATAACGCGGTTAATTAATTTAGGTAGAAAATAAAAGTTTTTTGTGTGTCGTTGTGTTTAATTAACCAATCTTAATGGAAATTAAACTTAATTTTTTACTGGAAACAGTGAAGAAAGGTAATTAGCAGAATTTGTGATGTATAGGAAAACGCGATCTTGTTGATTAATACCCGGTAAATACGTGGTTAGGTGTTATTATCTGAAAAGTCATTAGGTTTATAAAAATCGCTTATTAAATAGAATATACAAGGCATGATAAACGCGATCGTGATCTATTGGTGATTATTAATTGAAAAGCTACATGCATAGAAATTACCATCGGAAAAACTTCTGCCTCATCATCCAATAAGCATTTATAAGATCGCATAAAGTGATCTTTACGTATTAATGATCAAGTATTGATCAGTAGCTTAAAAAAAAAACTTCATGGAGAATACAATTCTGGAAAAAGTCTGCAAGATCACAGAAATGATTTTTGTATAGATTACAAGGCTTTATAAAATACGATCGCACTGTCCTGATGATCACCTAGATAGGAACATGTAAAAATTCTCTACAAAATCACAAGATTTGTTCTCTATTGGAATATGTAAAGCACTACACGATCGTGTTTCTGTGTAGATCAATAAATGAAGAACAACTTGGATAGAAATTTCCACCGGAAAAAACCTTTATATGATCAAAAGAATTGAATCAAATTCCATGGTGATCGATCGTAAGCCAAATATCTACAAAAGCTACACAGCTATTTCTTTAGTAAAAACAGTTTCAAACCAAGTAAGATTGAAATAATGTAGGAAAAAGACTAGTAAAATTAGTAATTTTTACAAACCTTAAAAGTTCATTTTGAATGCCCGATTCTATTGCCAAAAAGTGTAAGAAAAATCTACCCCAAACTGTTCACATAGTATTTTCTCTAAATAACCACATCAATTCCAATAAAATACATAAAACACAATCAACTGTCTTTTAATCACTTAACAAACAAACAAACAAACAAACATTATGTATAATTAACAAAACGTTGCATATAAATAATAATTAACTCTCTTTCTCTCACAAAAAAAACGATTTTTTTATGCTTCGGCACGTAGAATTTTGCATAAATATTCATAAAAAAAAGAAAAAAAAAGAAAAACCTACAAACACACAAAAAACATTCATTTACAAACACGCAAACAAAAAAACAAAAAAAAAAAAACGTATAATAATAAATTTTTATTTAATATATTAATTTTATTTTATTTTATTTTAATTAATGAAAATTACATTATTGTTAAGTAATTATAATTATAAATTAATTTTTTTTTTTTTTTTTTTATTTAATAATACATTTTTAATCCAGATAGGTATGAAAAAAATATCAATAAAAAAAAAGCTGCTGCAAAAAATTTTATATTAATCTAACATAATTAATTTGTATGAAAAAATTAAGAAAAATTAAGTAAAAAATTAAAAAAAAAAACCCTGATATAATTTAATTTTATTGGATTTTTTTCATAAAACATAATTATTATTGCTAATTAATATTTCTATACAAATAATTTTCATTGCTTTTTAATTAATTAATTAATTAATTAATTTTTTTTTTCTTTTTTTTTCCTAAATTTTAATGGAATTTTGAATAAATTATTATTATTTTATTTTTTTTTTAGCATAAAATTGTTAAATAAATGTAAATTACGCAACTATGATTGGTAAGCTTTAGGAGAAACTTAAAAGAACAAGAAAAAAAAAGGAATTTACTCTGGACGGTGGTTCTTTATTAGAAGAAAATTGAAAAAAAAAAAAAAAAAAAATTAATTTTCACGCGCACAAAAATGTAAAGGAAAAAAAAAACACATTTTCGATGTTATTCAAATTATTTCAAATTAATAACGTGAGTAAAGAATTGACGTAAGGATAATGACGTAAGGATAACTTCAGAAATGTCACTTTTGAGCGTTTGTTTTATAAAAAAAAAAAAACCACCAACACATACAAACTTTTATATACAAAAATTGCATTTAGCGCTAGTAATTTATTTGAAAAAACGAAAATTTATCAACTTTTCGGTGACATTTCTTAACGCACCACATCTCATCATCCATTCACATCAATTTTTATACACAGGCCATAACAAAATGAATTATCTTACACACAAAATTGACTAATAAAAATTAAAATCATCATCATCATCATTATCAAACATTAATTGTGATTTTACTTAAAACCGTAAACACAATTCAACAAAATATTGCTTACAAGAATGTGGAAAAAAGAAAAAACTTTTATTGAAAATTACAAACAATTAAAAAAAAACAAAAAAAAAAAACTTCTTAAAACATTTATCTTTGCTGTTAAATAATTATTGCTTTATCTTTTAATATTAACACAATTTCTTAAAATCGTCTATCTAGATAATAAAATCAAAACAAAACATTGATTACAATCTCCGGATAAACGTTATGCGACAAAAAAAAGAAGCTCTATTACAACTTACTTCCGTTAAATGAGTCGGAACGTTTCTTCTCACGAATATTATTACCATTTATTGTTACATTACTATTAGACATATTAAATAATTCAATATATCGGCTGCCCATTTTTTGTTTATGCTTTGACATCGCCTGTAAAATATTAACGCAAACAAAAAATTAGAATTTGCCTACATGAAAAAATCACATTTTTCAGCTACAAACCTGTACAACATCATTTGGTGTAGAAAAGAATGCATTCGCCTCACCACTGTGTAATCCACGATTATTAACAATCACTGTTGCATTTATTGGTTTAACTGGTGCAAAAAACTAATAAAGAAGAAACATTTTATTCATTTAAATTACTTGGAATAAGAATAAGACGAATTTACGAAAAAAAAATAAATAATAAATAAATTACCTTTATAATGTCTTCCTCGTCACAATTATACGGCATCCCTCTCAAGTGAATACATAATGCATTATTCCCATGCCAATTACTATTATTCATATTATTATTCGGTAAACTACCATTTGGAATACAACCAGGCGGTTTAATTATATGATCATTACCACCTGCTGTTGAATGATTACCATTAATTCTATCATAACCACCACGATTTGTAAATTTATTTTCATTGCCATAATTATCATTTGTAAAATTACAATTTAAACGATTATTAAAATCATTGCCGCCGCCGCCACCACAATTTCCAGAAAAATCAAATCGATTTCCACCAAAATTATTACTACCATTATTATTACTATTATAAATGTTGCTAAAATCAGTTCCATTATTGAAGCCATTGTTATGATTGTTATTTGGACCAAAGCCATTATTAAAGTTACCAGAATTCATGTTAAAACTATTGAAATTGTCATTGCTGTGCTTTTTCCATGGTGCTAAAAAAAAAAAAAAAAATTATTAATTTATTAAAGAAAAATTTTCTTTTATATTTTACTTACAATTTTCAATAGCCCATGGACTTGGTAGATTACGATTGTCTAAAATTAAAGAAAAAAATAATCTCGTTACAGATCAATACAAATTAATAATTTTTTCTAAAACTACTTACCATTACCACGTCTTTCATTCCCCTTAAAATTGCGATTATTATTCCTTGTGAAACCTGTCACATTTAAACTATTACGTCCATTCACTGTCCGATCATACGGTCCCGGACGATTATAATGTATTGTATGTCTGTACTCAGATGCAGAACTACGAAATATCTCTATGTATCTGAAAGTTTTGATAAAAAGAAACAAAACACAAAATTAATTAGATAAATCAATCAATCAATTAATGATGAAGAATAGACATGAAAACAATAATAAAATCTCTTATTGCACGAGGGGGAGATGGCCAATAAAAAATTTTTTTTTTTATTTTTTTGTTTCATTATAAGACACGTAAATGCTGAAATTCTGAAATAAATTCGAATTTTTATCTTTAATTACTGTCCTATGCAACATTAATAATCCTTTACTAAATTACGCAACATAATTATAATAATAATAATATTCCTGGTGATGTCTGTCAACCCATAATTTGAATTGTAGTCATTAAGCCCAGTCGTCTTATAGTCATTAATCTCATTTTTATTTATTTAATTTTATTTAATTTAATCTTTTATTATTATTATTAATTAACAATTTTAATGGAAAATTTAAAGAATTTTCATTGCAAAAAAAAATCTTTTTTTATTTTTTTTTTGATTTAAAACAAAACCCACACCCACCTGTGCCCAATTTTTTCTCGATTTCTCTTCAATGCCTTCTCTGTGTCATCCGGACTAACAAATTGTACAAAAGCTTCCCCTGTTGCACGACCCCGGTTGTCCATCACGATATGAATACTGTCATCTTTATCCTTTTTTAGCTCCAACCCTGTATAGTTTTTTATTTTTTTTTTTTTGTTTGTTTTCTTATATTTATTTTTACTTTTTAAATTTTAATTTTTAATTAACTAATCAACAACAACAACAACAACAACAACCCTTCATATTTAAAAATAAATTTTACTATTTATATAAAATAATACTTTTTTTTTAAATGAAATTTTTACATTATAGAACGGAATTTTATAAATAATAAATAAATCCAAGGATTACCCAGTATATTTGTTGTAAAATTTAAAAGGCAAAACAAATCTCTTACGTTAAACAACAAACAAATTCCCCATATCATTGTAAAAACTAAACTATAATCAATCCCACGTATTTTAATTAACGTTTTTTGCTATGTAAAAACCCAACATTCACGTTTATAAAATGCAGAAAAAATTAAACAGTAAATTATTTGTTAGTAATTAGTTATATAGAAATTCTCATTAAAAATGCCTTAAATATGGGGGGATTTCTTCTCTTTTTTTTTTAATCAATTAATTTATTTTATTTATAAACAAGAAAAAAAAATTCAGGTTTATGTCTTTAAGCCTTAAATAGAAAGAAGAATTTACTTACCATCAAAAAAAAATTCAATCTCATCATGCGATACTCTATATGGTAGCCCACGCAATTTAACAAAAGTATCTTGCTGTACAACATTCTGTTTTTTCATTATATATTCAAATTCATCTTGTTTTGCACTAAAAACTAAAGGAAAAAATTAATTACAATTCAAAAACGAACCCAAAATTCATTCTAGTTTAGTTTACCTTCGATGTAGCGATGTCCCATTACTTTTTTATTAAAATCAAATGCAAGATTATAAGCTTTTTCATTGGAACATTCAACAAATGCTTCACCATTCGGTCTACCATCTTTAGGTGATGTTATCAAATGAACACCTTTATTATCATTGCAAACATCAACATCTTTTAAAAATGCTACAATATCCTCCACTGTTACATTCCATGGTAATCCACGTAATTTAATTATAAATGATGGTTGGGTGGACATTTTTATATCAACGTAAAGATTTTGTATTTTTCTTATTCAATAACAATTGTCGTCACTGTAAAAGAGAGGAAAAAAAATTATTATTTCTTTTTTTAATGTAAGATTTAAGTTTATGTTTTTGATGGATTGCATATGACAAGTAATTATAATTATTGTTTCTAACATAATTACACGTATACGATTTTAGCAAGGATATGCCAAAAGCAGCAGTGCCATTAACATTTATCGATTTTTTTTATATTACTCTATCGGGCTTATTAAACAGAAATAATTTATTAAATCTGATAACTTTTAAAGAATTGTGACCAAAACGTCAATATAAATTAAAGCTACGACAATATGACAAGTGAAAAACTATTTTTCCATCCTGTTTTTTTTTTTTTTTGCAATGATAATGCAACAACGGTACACACCTCCATTCACAAACTATTTTTATTGATAAGATTTTATTTTTTTCCCGAATTCAATCTTATTAGCATTTTACTGAATTTAATTATTATTATTTTATATTTATTTGGATGATCCTTATTAAAAATGCACAAACCAAAAAATAATGCAGAAAAAAAAAACAAACTTTTTTATTTTTCCTTTTAATTAAAATGCGACTTTGTCAGCCATCTTGTTAACTTATTTTAAAAACAAACATTTATTGATTTAGAAAACAAACATAATTTTAATAATTATTTAAAATAAATAAATTAATTAACCACAGTGGAGTTGTTTAATTAAAATGTAAATAAAATTATTATTTTTTTTTTTTTCTATTTTTAATTTATACATTGATTAATAAAATTTATTATCTTTTCATATGTTATTTTTATATTAAATATTATTTGCAAATAATAATGTTTCTTTTTAATATATATAAAAACTTTTAATAAACTTACTCAAATAATAAACTATTTATTATTTAATTAAATTGTATATATTTTCACTATTTACAATTTAATTTACTATGAAAAGTAAGTAAGCCGTCAAAGTACAAGAAAAAAATAATCTTTTTTATGGTGTAAACCGGTGTGCATCTGTTCTCACTCCAATTTTTCTTTTCATTAATATCACCATTGGGGGAAATTTTAAGTTTTCGAAACAACGCCATTTATAATTTATGAAACTGACGAATGAAAATTATCAAAGATATCAACCAGTCAGTTTTTTTTTTGTATGAAATTTTAATTGTCTTTGACATATGTAATTTTAAGGTTATGATACAAAAGCTTACATTAGAAAACAATATTGGGATTTTTTTTTTAGATTAAATTTCTAATAAAATACCTGTTGGAAATATTTAATTATTACAAAAAATTAAAAAATAATAATAATGTCAGAACATAAAAACAATAAGAAACGTAATGGTAATAAGAAATTAACAGAAGAAATACAAATTGTGGATAAATTGAAAGTTTTATGTTTGCACGGTTATCGTCAGAATGGTGATGGATTTAAATCAAAATTAGGCTCATTTAGAAAATTTGTTAACAAATATGTGGAGTTTGAATTTGTAACAGCACCACATAAAGCACCCGCATTAATAAACGATGACGGTGAAGAAGGTGATAATTGTAAGTTGTTAAAAAAAAAATTGAAGAGAAGCGTTTAACTAATTAAATTAAGTATTTTTCTATGACAAGCAAATCAATACAGTTGGTGGTTTAATAAAGATGATGGGACATTTAAAGGAACAAACAAAAATGGTCCAGCTTATGGTTTTGATGAAAGTTTAAAATTAGTTGAAAATGTATGGGAAGAAAAGGGTCCTTTTCATGGTTTATTAGGTTTCTCACAAGGTGCCTGCTTTGTTGGACTTTTATGCAGTTTAAGTTCTAGAGGATGTACGTATATGAACGTTAATTAATCCATATATTTAATAAAATATTTTCTATATATTTCTACAGTTACAAAAATAAAGCCACAATTTGCAATTATGTCATCTGGTTTTTGTTCAGGAAGTTTATCACATAAAAATTATTATGATAAAATTCTAAATGATATAAATACATTACATATTTATGGTAAAACTGATCAAATAATACCATATAATATGTCTGAATTATTAATGAAAACATTTCAACATGTACATCAGTTGTCACATGATGGTGGACATTATTTTCCCGCCACCGCACAATTAAAAGAATTTTATGTAAGTTATTTTCAAGATCGTTTACAAGAACATTTAGAAAATCAAGAATTACAAAATGCTGGTGAACATAATACGGATTTTATTGTATAAAAACACATTTTCTCCTATTTTTTTTTTATTAATTATTAAATATACATTATTATTATTATTATTATTTTAGCTTGATTTAAGTTAATTTTAAAAAATAAAAAATATATTTATATATATTATAAATAATAATTATAATTAAAACCAGTCAACGTTATTATTTTTATTTTATTTTATTTTAATAAATTAATTTAAAAGGCATTCGAAATTCTTTATACATTTTTAGGTTTTTTTTTTTTTTTTTTTTTAGTATTTATATTGTATAAACTTTATGGTGTCACATCCGTTGCGTTGTCTTCCTTAATTAAATAATATTATTTTCATTAATTAATTAACAAGCTTTAATTAATTGTTTAGTTAAAAAAAAAAAAAAATTAATTCGTATTGCAACTGAGCAAGTTAAAACAAAAACAAAACAAAACGCATGTGAACCTAAAGTAAAAAAAAAAAAAAAAAAATTGTTTTTTTTTTTCTCTCTTTTATATAAATGATGAGTGAAGCTTTTTTTTTCTCTTTTAATAATTTTATTTTTATAATCAAAATCAAAATTAAGGTCTAAGAATAGTTAATTAATTTTTTTTTCTTTTGCATTAACAAATGAATGAAAAGAAAATTCTAAATGCCTTTAACGCTATAATCTCAAAGACATTTATTATTTTATTTATTTTTTTTTTTTTAATGGGATTTGTATTAACCAGAATGTTACACTTTTGTGTTTGTTGATGAATATATGGTAGGTAAACAACCGTGAATTTAAAGTAGGATGTGGTGGTGTGTTCTGGTTTTGTGTGAGAATTTTTTCCAAAATCGATTAATAAAAAAAAAAAAAAGAAAGAAAATTAATTTTAATTACCCTAAAACATTCTGATTAATAACAAGCAAATTTCTAAGTTTTTTTTTTTTTTTCTTCTTTAATTTGTATTCATAGGACCCTCCCACTCTATTCATAACAAAAAAAAAATTAATAATAATAATAATTGCAGCCCCAACAAAAACAAAAACAAAAAAAAATTAATTAATTAATATATAAATATAAAAGAATAATTTAAAAATGAACAGAAAAATATTTTTTTCTTTTTAAACCTCAAAACTTTTTTTTTATTTAATTTTTTTTTTTTCTTCCTTTTTGGGATATTATTTTGTTAATATAAAACAAAAAAAAAATTGTTATTAAAGAAAAGGAGGAAGAAATAGAAACAGAAAAAAAAGAAATTAATATTTTAATTTATATCCCACGTAAGGATATTAATTATATATTTTTTTTTTGTTTTTGCTTCTCTTTTCTTTAACATTCATAAGCAAAATATCGATTTTTGTTATTTCTTATAATTGGTTTTTGTTTTCTTGTTGTTGTTGTTTTTTTTTTCGATTATTATTTTAACTAAGGACCCTGTTCTTGTCCATTAGCTGCTTCTTGATTTTTCATAACATCAGGAAGATCTGGTGGTGATGAATATGGTGTAATTTCCATTTGCTCAAATTCTCCATCGATTCTAAAATAAATTTCGTTATTAAAAAAAAAAAAAAAATATATATATATAAAATGTTTTAAGGATATATGAAGAATTAATTCTACCTAATAGATAAGTTTAATTGAGCTGGTGCCTGTGCTTTAGCGGTTGACATCGTTATACCATAATCTACTAAAACTTTCTCATCGTCCATTACTTGATTTTCTTTATTAAATAATATTTGATCTCTGGGTTTTATTTTTAGAATACCTACAAATAGAAATTTTATTTACATTAATTTATAAAGAAATGAAATGGAAAAAAAAAAAAAAATTTTTAATGGCAGTCTGTGTGTTTTTTGTATTTACCTTCAATCATTTTCTTTAATTCAATAACAGTTGTATTATCTTTGGCATCCGTAAATATTGTTGATTTTTTCCTTCTTATCATTAAAAATACATCCTGAAAATTAATAATTAAAGAAGATCATTAGCAAAATTATAAGTTATCGGTGGTAAGTGTTGTAATTAGAGTGGAAATAATAAAAAAAAAATAATAATAATTTTATTTTTTTTGTAGGTTAAATTATCATTTGCAAGAGCAAAGTTCATATTGAAAATAAATAGATGAGAAAAGGAAGGAAAAATTTTTTATAAAAATTCTATTTTGACTTACCATTTTCTTTTGTTTTGTATTTTTTTTTTTTCTTATTATTTCTTTAAGATTTCTTTGCCTCAAATGATCTTTTTATTTCTTTCTTTCTTTTTTCTTAGTTGTTTTTTCTTTTCTTTTTTTGATTCAAGACTAGAGAGCTTTTTTATATATATATATATTATTATTTTATTTTTTTTTTTTTTTGCTTTAATAATAAAAATTAAAAAATAAATAATTGATGGGACTATAACCCAAAAATATACAACCTAATTTTATTTTTTTTTTTTATTTACTTATATTTTATTAACTTATTTTACTTTTTAAATATATATTATTTTTACATAAATAATAATATATATATATATATTTTTATATATACATATATATATTAATATTTCTACGATGACTGTTTATTACAAGTGTCCGACAATCACAAAAAATAACCTTTTTTATTTTTCAACATGAAGTTTCTCTAAGTTAAAACTTTTTGTATTGTGGTATTTTATTATTATTTTTTATTAATTTTTTTTACACTTGGTATTTTCGATATCGAAAAATAATATATAATTATATTTAAATTTTTATTATTTAATTAAAAATATAATATTATTATCTTATAAATAATTAAAAACAGAAAAGCATAAATTAAAAAATAAATTTATAAATATTTACATTTAGTAATTAAAAGAAAAAATTAAGTTATAGATAATTAATTATTGTGAATGATAACACTTTTTCAGCCATTTTTGTTTCCTCTTGTTGTACGTGAAAATACATTTTAAAAGGAGCACATTGAAAGGAGAATACTTTTAATAAAAAATAATAATTTCTAATTAATTAAAAAAGTAATTAAATTTTTATATAAATACTAATAATAATAATAAAGATTTTGCTACATTATTAAATGTCAGTACTATTATAATAAAACCACACTATAAAATATAATAAATATTTTTTTTTTTTACTTTTTAATAATATTTTAGATGACAGTTAATTCTGACACGGAGACTAATGAGGATCCGCCTCCAAGAATACGATGTTATTTTGATATTGGTTTAGGTGGTTTACCTGCGGGAAGAATTGTATTTGAATTATTTGCAGACACATCACCAAAAACTGTAGAAAATTTTCGGTCTTTATGTACTGGTGAGAAAGGAATTGGAAAAACTACTGAAAAAACTTTACATTATAAAGTACAAAAATTTTTTCTTTTTTAATTTAATTAAAATTATTATAAATATTATATTTTTATTTAAGGGTGTAATATTTCATCGTGTTGTAAAAGATTTTATGATACAATCTGGTGATTTTTCTAATGGAAATGGTACTGGTGGCGAATCAATATACGGAGGAACTTTTGACGGTCTGTTTTTTTATACATTTTACATATAAATAAATTTTTTATAATTAAAATCTATTTTCAGATGAAAATTTTGTGCTTAAACATGATAAACCATTTCTTTTATCAATGGCCAATCGTGGCAAAAATACAAATGGATCACAATTTTTTATGTAAGTTAATAAGTAATGAAACAATGTCGTTTTGTTTTCATTAAACAAAGGATTGAGAAAATAAAACGTGTTAGAGTTTAAACAAATCCCCTTTAATATTGATTTCTGATAATAATCGCCTAATAGAATCTCCTGTAGCTTTTCCAAATACCCAAAAAAAAATTAAAAAATACCGTATTTATACACCGGTCTAATTGACATATTAAAACTTGATAAATGATTATAAATGCGTTATTTTTTATATAAAAATTTAAACGGTTCACGTATCTTTACGTATGTATATAAAATTTTAATTTATAATTAAATTTTAATTAATTGATAGTTGCCGTTTGACACTAAATTGTTCACACTGAAAGCTGAATCTTTATTTGTTATTGTTCTTTCATTTTTATTATAGTACTACTCAGCCTGCACCACATCTAGACGAGTAAGTTTTACACATAATTAATTATTAAAAAAAATTAATAATAATTTAATTATAATAAAATTCTTTATTTTTTATAGTGTTCATGTAATTTTTGGTCATGTTGTATCTGGATATGATTTAGTAAGACAATTAGAATCGTTACCAGTTGATAGAAATTCACGTCCATTACAAGATGCTGTGATTTTAAACTGTGGAGAATTAATTCGTCAAGTCAAAGGTTCTTAATTCAACATTAATTTATTTATAATTCTTTTAGCATTTTATTTTAAAAAAATGTATTGTAATTTTATTTTAGTTAAAAAAGATAAAAAGAAAAAACGTGTTACGCAATCTGATGGCGATGACACAGATTCGTCACATGACAATAAGAAAAAGGAGAAGAAAAGGAAGCGTGATAAGGATAAGGATAAACATAAGAAGAAATCTAAGACAGAAAAGTAATGATTTATGTCGCAAATGATTTTACACAATTTGATTTTAATTTTCTTTGAAATTTTAAGGAAAAAAGAGTCACTGCATGAAGACGAGCCTGCCGATAAAGAAGACGATGAGGGGGATGAAGAGGAAGAAGGTGAAATCAACGAAGATGAAGCTCATCCTTTAGTTCAAATCTCTAAAATTGATCCTGATGATATTCCAGAAGTTTCTAATAAATTTTTAATGCGGCAAAATCGTAATAGCGTACCACGCAACGATAATGGGAAAGAGCGTGATGATAAAACCACTGATAAGCGCAAAGAACGTGATAGGCGTGATTCTGGGAATAAAAATAAGTAAAATCTCATAAGATACCATAAATTGTCAATTAAAATTAAATAATATTTTTTCTTCTAGTTTTGGGTGGTCAAAAAGACGTGTACCATTATCAAGAAGCGGACGAGTTATCAAAGGTCGTGGTGTATTTGTAAGTTACCTTGAAAATCTAAAAATTAAAATTGAGAAACCAGTTTGTAATAATGTTTTTTACTATAGCGATATCGGACACCAAGTCGTTCACGAACACGATCACGAAGTGTAACACCGCCTCATTGGAAACAGGCACAAAATCGAACGATCAAGTTGTCTGACTTTGAAAAAATTGAAGAAGAAAAACGTTATCGTGAAGTTGAAATAAAACGTCGTGAAGTAGAACGTAAAAAGCGTCATGAGGAAATAGCTCGAGATTCGAAAAAGTCCTTCTATGAGTTAAAACAAGTTGATAATTATAATACTAATAAAGCATCAACTCTGGAAAATGATGATATTAATGAACATTCCGAGACTCGAAACGATGCTCATGATAACGAAGATGGAAAAGAAGAAGCTAGTAATAGCAGATCAATTGATTTTGTTGATGAAACAAATAAAAATAAAACAACCGAACCTGTTTCCGGACAAACAACAAGGTTGAGAACAAAGTCAACTGGTTCCATTGATTTAAATGCTTTAGATTATGAAGATCATGCATCCGATAATGATGAAAAGCAGCTACCTTCCAATGAGAATTTAAAACCTAACAATAAATCTGATATAATGGCATTGGCCTTAGGCGTTGAAGTCAAAGTTGATAATATTTTAACCAAAGAAAATAATACTTTCGACGACGATTTGGATAAAGTAGCAGTGGATAAAGATAAAAAAACGTATAGAAGTCGTGATAATCGTTCATATTCCAAAGAACGAAAAGATTATCGTTCACGATCACGCGAAAGACGCACATCGCCTCATTATAATAAGACAAATTATCGTTATAATAATCGTCGTGGAGGAGGAGGTGGTGGAGGAGGAGGCAATCGTTCACCGCGTCACGTTGATTATCATAATCGTGGACGTTTTGCTAATAATAATAGGCAACGTAATCGATCCAGATCTTGGGATAACTCACGTAACAGTAGAAATTACGGTAATTATAATTCAGTAAAAAATCGTTCACGTCGTAGCCCCGATCGTCGGTACAGCAAACGTTCATCATCTCGCGATAATAAATATCGTTCAAAGACACGCGGTAGTAGACGTAGCCGTTCTAGAAGTAATTCACGGTCAAGATCAAAGATGGACAAACGTAAATCATCAAGATCGGCAACACCAAAGAAAGTTGATAATGAAAATAAAGAAATTGTTGAAACGGTTATTGATTCTATTGTGCCAGAAGCATCATCAATTGTTGTTAGCGATATGATGGCCACTGTCGATATCGCTATGAAAGAACAAAAAGAGAAAATGCTAAAGCGTGCCGATACATTACTGTTGCTAAAAAGTCACATGAAAAAAGAAATCGAAGAACAAGAACGGAAGCAACAACAAAAGAAACGTCATAAGGATGATATTGAAAAATTGGAAACGGCTCAGGAAATAGTCGAGTTGGAAAAATTAAAAAAAGAAACCTTAGAAAAATTACATGCACACCAAGAGATTCAGAAATTAGTTGCTGTAAAAAAGGTTCTCGAAACTGTCGTATCCAATGCGGAATTAAATGATAAGAAGAAAAAACGTAAACGTCGTTCACCCAGCACCAGTTCATCAAGTTCTTCAAGTTAGAAATAAAAAACAAATTGTTAATTGGTTCAATTATAATTAAAAATTGTATGAAATTAAATATGAAAAAATATTGTATTAATTGACACATTTGTGTTTATGATCACAATTATGTTTTATTTTAAAATAAAAATTATGTTTCTTAAAAAACATAGATTCAAAGAATTTTTTTATTTACTGTTGACAGATTTTTTTTGCATTTTTCTTTTATTTGGCACAAACAAGTTGTGTCAAAATTCTTTTCAAATGCTTTCTTATATTCTTATGACACTGCAATTATTGCCCGATACATAAGAACTACTACAGCTGATATGTTGCTGACATTTAAGAAGCTTTTTTTTGTTGTTGTAAAACATAATTTCTTAAAAATGTGTACAGTTATTTATTGAAATAAACAAAAAAAAAAAATAATAACGAATCATAAATACAAATAAATAATTATTGCTTTTCTAAATACAATTAATTAATAAATAAATATATTTTTGGGTTGGCTTAATAAGATCCTTTCGTTTTTTTTTTATTTTGTTCTTCTGTTTTTGTTTACGATGCAATAACGAAAGCGTATAAAAGAAAAAAAAAACAACAACAACAATACACAAAAATATGTTTATATATGTATATAAACGATTTATGTTTATATTCCCCATGTCTTATGTATCGAAAATAAATAGTGGGGTTATTTCGTAAACATTCGTTTTATATATTGTATTATATATACACATGAATTTTGTCTGTTTTGTGTTTTTTTCTATACTTTTTTTTTTTGTTATTTTTTCAATGAGCCACAGAATGTTAAGAACTTTTAATAAAAACGTATCAATAAGGAATATTATACATGATTTATGTGCTGTTTAAATCAAATAACTAAAAAAGAAAAGAAAAAAATAATAAATAAATAAATAAGAAATAAAAATAGTGAATATAAGTGTGGATGGACAATTATTTTATTTTATTTTATTGTTTTTTTTTAAGTTGCATTTTTTGTTCTGTTTTAATTCACCGGGATTAATTAATAAATAAAATTAATAAAAATTATTTCATATTAATTTATTTATGCTGTGTTTTTTTTTTGTTTCTCTGTGTACGTGTGTGTGTGTTTATATATAATTTATTAGTAAAAAAAAAAAAAAGAAAAAAAAAAAAACAATGTGTTTCGGTAAAAAAAATAAAATTAAGAATAAAGAAAAGTGTTTTCTTATCCAGTTCTGTGCATATATGTGTGTTATGTTTTGTTATGTGGTTGTATCATATAAAGAAGAGGAATTAAACTAACCTATATTTATTATTTATTATTATTTTATTTTAGTTTTCAAACAAATAAAAAAAAAAAAAATAAAAATAATTAATAAAAAAAAATTCTTTCTAATTATTATTAATAATAATAATAATAATATTTTTTTTTTTTGTATATAAATATTTTATTGCTTGCTTGGTTTTTTGTTTTGTTTTGTTTTTGTTTTTTTTGTTTTTTTTTTTTTTTTGTTAATTACAAATGGTTTATTCATTTTTATGGCGCTGTTATTATTTCGTATTATCATTGTGTTAGCAATAGGATTATTTCCAATAAATGGAACTGAACCAGGTATGTTAATTTCGATTATATACAATTTTATTATTTAATTAAATTAAAATCAATAAAACAAATATATTATTTGTTATCAATAATAATAATAATAATAATAATAAATAATAATAAACATGTTTTTAGTGTTTATGATGCGGGGATAATAAAAACGTTTTTGGTAATCTTTCAAACAAAATAAAAACAAAAAAAAAAAAAAATTTAATTTTTGTTTTTGCTACAAATTACTTTAATTAAAAAAAAAAACAAAAAACAAAAAAAAAAAAACATTTTTGCTGTCAAAACAATCAAAATGGCGCAGAGAGCGAAAAATAAAATAAAATAAAATAAAAATATTTTAATTGGAGTTTTTTTTTTATACAGTGGTTTTAAATGCGTTACTTTCTTGTTTGTCTATTTTTCTTGTTAATTTTTTATTTTTATTTATTTTTTTAATTTTATTTTGCATATATTGTTTCTTACGTTAAGTCTGTTTAAAATATGACCGAATAATTAATAAATTACTCATAGTAGTTTTAGTGTTTTTATTTTTTATGTTTTTCGTTATGTTTTAAATTATATAATTAAATATTTTGCTATTTTGTTTGTATATGGGGGTTTACTGTATATACACAGTGTAATTGCGAATTTATTCCATTTTATCTATTTTGTTAAGATTGTTTTAGATTTATCAATAAATAGAAGAAGAAAAGTAAAGAATAAAAAAGAAAAAACTACAAAACATATTTAAACTAATTTATAAATATGAATACATTCATGTATTAAAATAATAATTATTATTCTATAACATTTTAACCATTAGATTTATATAATAAAAAAGTAAAAAAATCTCAGCATATATATTAATTAATTAATTAAAAAAATAAATATTAAATTACGCATAGTGCATAAATATATTAATACGCCATAGTCATATACAATTTTTAATTATTTTTTTGTTTTTTTGATGACGAAACGCGTGTCATTAAAACAGGTTCGCTTTTAACATTTCGTTTTTATTCCTTTTTTTTTTTTTTAAGTTCTGCTTTAAACTATTTATCTATGGACTTTTGAATAAAATGAATTATTTTTTGACTATATAAACATTGACTGGCAAATCAGATGTTTATTTTGTGTTGTTTCTGCTGTACGTAACACGATGAAAAAAATTTTTTTTTTTTCTTTAAATCATGTGGCTCCCCCTAATATAATTGTGCAAATTTTTGAAACATAGTTTTATTAGCATTACAACAACAATACATAAATGTAAACAAATCCTTTTTTCTTTTTTTTTTTGTCTTTTTTAGTGTAGCAGCATGTGCGTTGGTTTTACTGTCAAAAATGTATTTTTCTGTTTTTTATTTTTTGTGTGCTTTTTTTTTCTTCTGTATTTTAATTTCATAATTATATTATCCTGTAACTACTGCAACTTGTTGTTTAATCATGACTAAACAGTTGTTATTTCTCTTGACTTTCATTGATAAAACTTTATAATGAAATGATTTACAGTAAGACTCTTACGTTTAACACTGTTCCGTTTATTAAAATCGCTGAAATTCCTAATTTTGTTCTGGTTTTGCTTTCTTAAGTTTATTATAACGTATCATCCCGCTTTTACTGCTGTTTTATGTTTGCGCTTAAATTTATTCTAACATCCGTTTAGCGCTTATTTTTATTGTAACCTATAATCTCGCGTTTAAGCGCGTTCGTATTGTTTTAATTAATTAACTAAAATTTCATCACTAAAAATCCATATATTTTAATAATTACATAAAATAAATAAACACAGGAAATACAATATAAATAAATAACAAATAAAACTAAACAATTTTTGTTTTGGTGGCCACCCACAATAATAGTAATAATAATAATATAACTCCTAAGCTAAGCAATTCAGTAAAAATTAAGTATTATTTATTTTAAATAAATAATTTATGTTAAATAATTTTTTTTTTAGAAATCAGCAAAATAAATAATTAAAATTATTAATAAAAAAAATCAGATAATTCCATTATGATCATGATTGTTTATTGTTTTATGTAATTTACGTAAGAAATGTCACTTTAATGTTTGGTTAATGAAATTGTCATGAAATACGCACTTTTATATGAATATGAATTTATACAATATTCTAATTAGTTGAATATTAATTAATTTCAATGGGATTGTGCGTGTATTTACTAGTAATTTTTGAGTGACATTTCTTATGTTATCCTTACGTATATTGTGGTTAGGTTTTTATTCTTACGTAAGAACTAGATTACTTCATGGATCCTCCCATTACAACGAGGATTGACGAAAATATTCCGCGCATACAGCTGTTACTTAATGTAGGAGGAATGTCAATTTTGTTTACACTTTTAACAGGCTTGAATATATCATATTAGTTAATTTTCTTTTTTTTTTATTTATTTATTTATTTATTCACATGCGAATATTCTTCCTTTTTTTTCTGCTTTTAAAATATTTCTGTTTATGTTTATTATGCCGCATAGCACTTTTGTTGTTTCATTATATTTTTATTGAATTTTATAGAAACTTTTTAAATGCATATTATTTGCTATAAATAAATTATCAACCCTCTCTATTAAAGGTATCATATTTTCATATAAGCAATTTATCTTTTAACTAACTAAAAAAATTTGTTATTAAGCACAAGTTTGGATTTTTGTGCTTTAGAGGCTTTAAAATTCAAAATTTTCGATTTAGCTTTGACAGATCAGTATCTTCGGTAACTTCGGTTAAACACGAATTTTGACGATATGTTTTTAATGTCACTTTTCATTGCGATATTACTCTATTAAACAATAACTAAAAAGCGATTTTATCGAGTTTTAATTGAATAAATAAATTTAAATTTATATTTTCTATTAGAAAAACAAGTTTTGTGTTGTTTACAAAAAAAAAAAAAGCATTTACTTTCTATATAATTGTAATAAATGCATCAATAATATAAAAATACAAAATTAATTTATTATTTTTTCAAATAAAAATAAAATATTTATTTATATTGATGAAAGTTCCGTTAGATTTATCATTTTTATTGATGATAATTATATGAAAACTCGTATTGGTAATGAATAGCTTCTGGCCTTGTGATGTTTTAAATACGTCATTTCATCTATTATCAACAGAAGTTGATAAAAGAAATAAATAAAGAAAAACAGAGAAAAATGAAATCTCTCTAGAAATCAAAAGGTTTCCTCAATAAAATAATTCTAAAGAATTAATTACGCAATATTCTTGTTACAACGAATTTTCGCCCTGAATTGTCTTCAATTTTATTTATTTCTCAATGGAAAAACAATATATATATATATGTATATTATTTATATTAAACGAAAAAAATATTTTGTTAATTATTTAACTAAAGGGCACACCTTTCCTGGTATTTTATTGATAAAATTTCGTTATTTAATTTTTATTATTTTGACACGCATTTTATTACAATTTAATTTTTTTTTCGCTTTTTGTACATTTTATTAAGAAAGTATAAAATAGAAATCATTGAAAATATGTTTTTTTTTTCTTTTAAGAAAAATCAGATATCAAAAGAGAGAAAAATAAAAATGAAGAAATATATTTTTTTTTTTGCGTGGGTGGGTTAATATAAAAACTAGCTCAAGATATAATTTGGATATAATGGTGGTGGCCAAACTGTATGCCAGTTATGTTTGATTATTACCATGAGAAGAAAAACTTAAAGTTTTGTCTTGTAGGTGGTTTATCTTATTTATATTTTCTTTTTCTTTCTTTCTTTCTTATTTTGTTGTTATTTTCGATAGAAATATAGATATCTATAGACATAAATACCTATAAATGAATATCTAATTGGCTGTTTTGTTTAAATAAATAAAATTTCTTGATGGTAAAATGTCTAAACAGGTTATTAAACTTTTTGTGTTTTTTATAGTTTTCTCGAGAGAAAGAAAGAAAGAATTTTTTTTTGAATAGAATCTTTTGATAACCTTTAAAGAATTTTGATACATTTTTAAATAATGTCCGTTGTTGTTGGAATTAATTAAGAGAACCGCTAAGCGTAAATACATTTTTTTTTTCGTGTATAATTTAGTTAGTTGATAAAGAAAAGAAAAAAAATAAATTATTTAAATATGCTATGAAATTTATATTAATTAGGCTTGATTTTACCTTTACGTAGTTTGATTACTAAATTGTTTTTTTTTTTGTTTGTTTTAATCAGCTAAATTTCTAAAAGAAATAAAAAATTATTAAAAATAATCAAATCATAACACATATGTGTATATAAATTTATTTTTATTAAGTAAATCAATAAAATCGTGACAATTTCATTTTATTTAATTTACTAAAATAACCACCAAGTAAGTCTCTAGAGGATTTTTTTTTTTTGGGATTTTAGAAATTCTTTTAATCCTTATTATTATTTATTTTTTCTCTTGTCACAATCTATACGCATTTTTTTGCCGTTACTGACTTTATGTTACGGAATTATTTTGTACGTTATGTGTAACAACATGAGGATTTATTGCTAAGCCGGTGTCATTGTTTTAATTTATTATGAATGTTGAACCAGAGAATTGAGCCCCGGTATTCAAATTTGTCGGATATTTGTTTATGAATTTAAAACTGATGGTCGCTAATGAAGTTCGATAATAAAATCTAAGTTAAACGATGGACAACAGCGAAAATACTCGATGTTGACTCGTTTTACTCGTACATCCTTATCTGTTGCAGACTCCTGATTGATTAAAAAATATATAAATACCCAAAAAAAATCTGATTTGTTTTGCATTGTACACGGAAAGAATTATTTTCTAAATCCATCGAAATTATTGAATGGAATCAAGAAATTTTTGCAAGAGAAATATTTTTTATTTTCTTAAAAATTAATAAAAGAAATAAAAACTAAATACCAACAAAATAAATTTTAATCGAGAATTTTATTTCCGTTTTTTTTTTCTTTTCTCAAGAAACGAAATTGATTGGCATAGAAACCAACAATTCTCTTCGTGTAGATTTTTCTTTCTTATTTTCTTAGTAATTTAGGTGTAGAAAAATCGAATAAGAAATCTTTTATCGTGACATCAATTAAAATCAGAATTTTATTAGCACTATCCGAACAAATAGAAAAATCTTTTGGGAAATATTTTAATTAAGAAAAATTCTCGAAAAATTGAATGACTGACTATAATTTGCTCGAAATTAAACAAAGAAAATTACTAATGGCACGAATAAAAATGTCGGTTTTAGACTCTGATGTCTTAAGCTGAAATAACGTGGATAATTTAATTTATATGTAAAATTGCGTGTAAACTGCATTGTGGATATTACACACCGATTAAATAATCAACTTGGTAACATTTATGACTAACAATTTAAACAATTTTTTAAATATTTCTCCAATTACGTCATAACATTGAGACTTTCTTTAGTTAATTTTTTGCTAAAATCGGGTAGTTTATACAAATTGAGTGTTCAGTTTATTTCTATAATCATGATAACGATTCAGGTGTGAATGATCGCTTATCAAATCACCGTATCTTGTGTCGCCAGCAAAAATTAATTTAAGATTTCTAACTAAATTATTCCATTATAATGTTTGCTATTCGCTATTTTAACGTAAATTAATTAATTATTTATATAAAACAAATTAATTTTTATTACTTAGAAAGGTAACGCTACGCATTATAAAAGATAAAAAAAAAAAAAATAAATAAATATTAAATAAAATAAATAAATGCAATAAAACGTTTCCTGTCAAACTAAACATTTTTCTGTTTTTTTTTTTTTTTTTTTTTTATAATAATTTAAAAATAATTCCAAAAGCAAAATAAATATTAAAAAGTTTTTTTTTTTTTCTTTATTTAATTATGATTAATATTAAGGACCGAACAAGGTTAGTTTTATATTATGTACGTTACGTACCTGTTTGTAGTTAACGTGTTGAAAAATATGCAAAATATTATTGGTATACAGTGGCAGATCTAGGTAGTTGCATTGTTACAAGAATGATAGGGGTTTAGAAATTATTTTTTAACATAAATATGTGATATTATAGCAATGATTGTGATAACAGAGCGATTTTGATATTCTGGTAATGTGTCTTGAAAAACTACATCGAAATAGAACTTTTTTTTTTTTTAAATTTGGTTAAAACACAATTGACGTAGGGCTAACGTAAGAAATGTCATTTTAACGTTTTTAAGAAAATACAAATGAATTACCAATAAATTAATTAAATAAGGGTATTATGCGTGCTTTGGTGGGTTGTAGTGACATTTTTATAAGCTATCTTTATTTAATTTATATATTTTTAAAAAGTATTTTATTCAGCAATGGCTTTAAACAATATAATCTTGCTTATTTATAGGTAATTACGGGACTGATTCTTTACTCCAAAATGAAAATTATCACCGATCAATATTAATTTATCGACATTTTTATATATAAAAAAAATCGCTTTTGATTAATTCGCAATATATTTTCTCTTGTTAAGATGTAATTAGAGTATCATGGTCAAGTGTAATTAAATAGTTTTTTCTTTTTTTTTTTTTTCTTGTAATCTTGATTACAAATTTAACACCTTTACAAATACAATATTAAATATTTTATATTATTAATTGATAAATAAAGTAATATATTTAATAGATTTATATAATAATCGATTATTTACGTATTTTTTCTTATGAATTTTAATACTTTTATTATGACTTTAAAATGAAAAAAAAAAAAAAAAACAGTTTAATTTCTGGTTGGATGACCCATAGAAATTTGAGCCGCAGAGGTTATTGGTTGTTTTTTTTTTTTTTTAAATAACTATAAGTTCCGGTAAATAGGATCTAACTACGTGTTTTATTAATAAAAAGAAGCAAGCAGTGTGAAATATTTAATTAAAAAAAAAGATGTTTTTTTTTTTGTTAAATAAAATCTTTACGCACAATGTTTCGCTTTTTTTTTTTTTGTTATTATTTAATTGAATAACCAATGTTACGTATTTATTACAATTTAATATAAACAAAAAAATAAAAACAAACAAATACATTTATAGGGGTTTATTCTACTTCTTCGATTTGATTTTAATTAATTTATTATAATGCAATTTATGTATTGTGTGTATTACCTTTATCCTTAAGAATCATAAAATATAAAATAAAATTCATTTGACGCGTAGAAATGATTTCTTTTATTTTGTTACTTTTTATTAAGTCGTTTTTTGTTGTTGTTAGGATCGATCGTAAAAAAAAAAAAAAAAAAAAAAAATAATGTGACGCTTTATATAATAAGAAAACAATAAAGGATTGTTTTAAACAGATTTTGTTTATCTATTATAAAATATGCTCTTATCTATAATTACGCAATTAATTAAAACAATTAGAAAATGAATTGAAGAAACATTTTTTTTTTTTTTGGAATTTATTTGTTTTTCTTTTTTTTTAATTTTTTTTTTGTATAATTTGTGGTTAAAACATTATAAACGTAATTTTGAAGAAATCTCACATTAAAGTTATGTTAAAATTGAGTTCATTGTGCGTAAACTAATAGTTTTATCGGACACTTGTAGTTTGTGTACGGTACAATATTGATCCATGGAACAAATATTACTTAAATAGACAATATTCTGGTCACCCCTGCTCTAAATAGATAAAAACTAAAATTTCTGTTTTAAGAATTAATTTCTTTTCGGTTTTGAATCAAATCACCAAATTAATTTCGTTGAATCTTAAATTCTTTACCTTGAAATTTGATTAAATCTTGTTTTCAAGTTTTATCACTTTTAACAAAGTCATCTTTATTAAAATCCAAAAAAAAAAAAAACAGCAGAATTATAGACGAAATTAATTTTTTGTGTGTCTACTTTACCTTTTGCTACTTCTCTGATAGTCGAAAAAAAAAAAATAATAAGAAAAAAAATAGAGATAAAATAAATTATAGCTGAATTTTAATTAATTTCTTTTAACAATAAGAAACGACGAAATTAAACGATTTTTGTTTTAGGTTTTTATTTTTTTTTTTTTTATGCAAAAATCGCAGTGTAAAAATAGAATTTTTTGAAAAATTGAAATTTGTTTAAAAATGTTTACGTTTGCGAATAAATAATTTTCGTTTTTTTTTTTCTGTTATGATTAATTTAAGTAGGTGATTCTAGAAATTTAATATATCGAGGAATTGCAAGCATCACATACGAAGGTTTTTCGTAAGAGATGTCAGAATTTTGATGTTTCTTACGTTATCCCTAATTATGTAGATTGTGCTTGAAACATAATAGCTTAGTGATTTTTTTGTACTCATTAACTATTAACTCAGCTATGTATACGCATTATTAGGTTATTTTATTTTTAAATTAATTTTATTTTCCTTTTTAACTTGTAACTATCAGACGGTAGTACAAGTGAATAATGAAATAAATTATGTTTTAAATTCAGAATTAAATTTCTACATTTATTTCTATAAAATAAAAATATTAAATTTTCTATTGTTGTTTACAACATCTCTAATACGTTTAAAAATGTATGTAAATTTAATTAAATGTACGATCTGTAATTTCACACCATAAATGTGTCGTTCTATTACAATATTATTGGGACATGAATGAAGATTGTTATAAGTAGGCAGTAGCTAAAATGAGATTTAAAATGGTTAAATTAGAGAAATTTAATTATTTATTTATTTGTTCTTTTGCCAGTTAGTTAGTTGCATAAGAACATAATTGAATTTATTGAAGTTTTTGATATTCAGTGATTTGTTTCAGTACATTTGTTTCTATCGTATTAGAAATTAAAATTCAAAGTCTTGTTGTTTTTCTAATTAAAATCTAATTCTAAGTTAAATGAATAGAGGATTTTTTTCTGTATTTTAGGAAGAATATGAACACATTTTATACGAATTGTGCGTATATTTAATAACTTGTGTATTAATGAGCTCTAAAGTGACATTTCTTACGTTCTTTTTACGTTCATTCTGTTTGGGTCGCATAGCGCATTGAACTACTTGTTAAATTATTGAAATGCCAGCGTTAAACCTATCAACTATACTAATTAATTTTAAAATATTCTTAAATGCTTTATTAATAATAATTATTATAAATAATAATAATAATAAAAATTGCTGTATTACGTTAAGTAGTAAAACGATATGTTATTTCCGAATTTTTCGTTTTTTATTTATATCTAAATAACTGATGATTAGACACTAGAATAAATAAAACTGATAATAAATTTCTATAATTTTTTATAGTACGCCTTATTGTGAACGAAGATGGTCCTGAGCCTCGTTTAAAATTTAATTTAGAACCACCATCTTGTGCCCTTGTTATTAAAAATGCTCCGCTCCTCTTACCATGCTCAGTAAATATAACAGGTAATTATTTTAAAAAAAAATAAAAAAAAAAAAGATTTTGTTTTTATAAATTGTTTTTTTTTTTTTTTTTTGTATAAAAGATGTTGTAGAAAGTGAGTTACCATCTACTGATTATGATGATGATAACTATGATGATGAAGATGTTGAGGGGCTGGACGACGAGGAGGATAATGATGGTGGTTATGATGGACAAGACATAAAGAAATTAACTCATTTTACTGATTTGAAATCAGATGAGCAGGATGGTATTACAGGTGGTTTAAGTGGAAACAGTCGTCATCGTAGGCATTCAATGAACAAGGTTAATTTTGCTTCCCATTTTTCTCTCACACCCTTCAAATATTAATGAAAGTAAATTAATTAAATTTTTTATAAATAGAAACAATATAATTTGCAATATACGTGGTATTATAATGAAGTAAATATATCAACATTGCCTGTGCAAAATTATTATCAAATTCTTCCAAATGGAACATTAAAAATTCAATACAATGAAAATGTTGGTGGTAACTATAGATGTATAGTGAATGATACAAAATTAGCATTAGGCGCATTAGTATCACGTGAAACTGTTGTTTCAGTGGCTTGTAAGTATTTTTCATTTTTTTTTTTTTTTTTAAATTATTTTTAATTATTTTGATTTTACAGTTTTTCAACGCGACTCATTGTTGCCAAATGCTACAGAAATATCTGCAGAATTAGGTTATCCATATATTTTGAATTGTCCACTAAGTAGTATACCCCAAGCTAATGTTACGTGGTTTTTTAATAAAAAGCAAATATTTGTAAATGATAGCCAATTGGGAATTAATGGTAAAGATAATCGGTGAGTAAATATTGGAATTGATTGATTAATTGATTCATTAATTAATTAATTAATAAAAAATACAATTTTTTTTTCTTTTTTACAGATTTTTTCAACTACAAAATGGTAGTTTACTGATAACAACTCTACGTGGTAGTGATAGTGGGAAATATAAGTAAGATTTATGTATTATTTTATCTGTTATTTAAGTCATTTGTGATTATTGTCTATTGAAAGCTACCTGTGCTATTATAGAATATATAAAAACGTTAAAATTATTTTTTTTTACCTAGATGTATAGCAAAAAATGATTTTTCAAAAAAGTCACAAAGAGGATATTCACCAACAATAAATGTAATTCCACAAAAAATTGGTAATATAAATAAGGGAGGATTATTTATACCGTTGCAAAATAATTCAATACGATTACTGTCTGGTAGTTTGCTTAAAATTTATTGTGTTGGATATAAGGAAGCGGTAAGATTGTTTTTCCAATTTTTTTGTTTTTTTTTTTTTTTTTATTAGAAACTATTATTTGGTTTGATTTGATTTAATTAATTAAAATAGGTACATTGGACATATACACCACGTTTAAGTACAATACCGATTGAATTAAAAAATATAACGTATGAGATAAAATATTTTAATATTTCTAAAGAGAAACATGATGGAATTTATAATTGTTCGGTGTCTAATGATTTTCAAGTAAGTATTAATTATTAAAATAATTTTAATTTATTAATATTAATTGTGTTTTGTTTGTTTAATTAACAGTTGTATGATGTAACAATAATAACGCCACCAGTATTTCAACAAATATTTAAATCAATAAAAACTTCAATAGCAGCATCTGTATCCTTAAATTGTAATGTTAGCGGTAGTCCTATGCCAAATATAACATGGTAATATCCATTTTTATTATTATTATTATTTTTATTATTTTTCTAAAAAAAAAAAATTATTTTTAAAGGTATCGAAATGGTAAATTGTTAAAAAATAATTTTGTTATAAATTTTGATTATCCAACATTAAAATTAAATACATTAGAACCGGAGAATGAAGGTATTTTTATAATAAAATTTAATTTTTATTCATTTATGTTTAATTTGTTTTACTTTTTTTTTCAAAAAAGGAATTTATCAATGTTTTGCCAAAAATGAAGCCGGTGAAATACATGCAGAAGGTTATTTAACATTTAGAAATAAACACAATCATCGATATTTGCCAAAACGTCCAGAAAATATAAATTGTTATCCATTGAATCATTCAACGTTACTTGTGACATTTGAAACATCAGAGAATGTATGAATTTTAAATGAATTATATGTTCTATAGAACATTTATTTGAATTTTATTTTTGTTTTACAGTACCATATGGTTAATTATTATTTGGCAACAAGGGAACCATATACATGGACGACAGTCCTTCCAATACTTTTACACACAAATAAAAGTATTATAATAAATAATAATTTGATACCATTAAAAATGTACACGCTATACTTACGTGGTTTAGTTAAAGAAGATGAACAATTTCCTGTTGAGCAGCCACGGAATGATAAAACCCATCTAAAAATAACTCGATTGTCAAAGGGTATTAAATGTGCAACACAAGGATGTAAGGAAAATTTCTATTAAAAAAAAAAAAAAAAAAAAAACCATTAGAGAAACAAATATTAAATAAAATCTTTCGTTTTTTTTTTTTTAGTAAAAATTCATTCAATGTCATATGAGAGCGGTATATTCTTATGGTGGCCAAACTTTGGTATAAATAATCCTGATTATTATACAATACAATTACGGCATAACAATACAAAAAATCAAACTTTATTTCAAAATGAAATTATTGGCTCTTATCATATATTTGAGGAATATCAAACTTTACAAGAAATTCAACCGCATCTTGTTAAAATAAATATAAAAATGAATATAAGTTATAATTTAACAGAACGTAAACGTCGTTCATTCAATATGATATCATCAACATCAAGACAAATTTTTGATTCATTAGAAAGTGAAAAGGATACAAAAAAAATTACAACAAATTTCGATGATGCTGATATTGCAATGAAAAGTTATTCTCTTGGTGAATTTATAAATAGTTTTATAGATAATGATAATAATTCAAATATAATTATAACGGAATTACATGTTCCTGGTAATGTAACCGGTATATTAATACCAAATTTAAATAAAATTGATATTCGTGTATTGGGAAGTATAAATGATAATGGAAAACTCTTTTACGGCAACGTACGTTTTGTACAATGGAAAACTGTAATTAAATATTTCTAAGTAAATAAAATTATTTATTTAATTAATTATTGAATTAATTTATATTAGATTGATTGGTCAACAAAAAATTCTACAAATAGCTTATCACGTCTTCGTATAATAAATATAGAATCTCGTAGTATAACATTTTCATGGACTGGTCATATTGTTGATAAGCAATGTATAAATATTTGTTATAAAAATATAAATCAGGACATTATAATTAGAGGAGGAACAAAAGCTGAATGTCAAACAATTATGTGAGTCGGTATAAAAATATATAATCCGATTAAGCATTATTCTAATAAATTAAATTTATATATTTTTATGTCTGTTTTGGATTATGATAATAATGATGATGATAAACTATTAGACCGACTACTACTGCAATAGCAACAGTACGAAATTTATTATCATTTACATCATATAAATTATTTTTACAATATTGTGATACCGATGAGTTGATAAGTGAAGTCCTTGAAGTACAAACAAAACAGGATGGTATAAAATAAACATTTTATTTTTTTTAGTTAGATTAGAAATTATTATAAAATAAATTTAAAATTCTAGTTCCCGGTCCAGTAACACGACATAAAATAAAAAAAGATGATGGAATAACGTTATTATGGGGTCCACCAATCAATCCAAATGGACGTTTAATGTATTACTCAATTAAATGGTTTAAATATAATGAAACGAATGCATATAATTGTAGCATAAATGAGAATTTCTTTAAAGTGAGCTTTTTTTTTTTTAAATTATTATTATTTATTATTTTTATTTATTATTTTACGTTTTGTTTCCGAAGTTTCCGAATACAACAGTTGATGAAAAATTTAATATAACAATACGTGCGGTTGGTAATGCTGGCATTGGAATACCCATTTATGTGAATTTATCAGGACAAGATGCTAATATTGAATATGATGATTTATTAAAGCATGAAAGTCCAGTGTTAGGTATTATATTGATGCGCTATGACACGATGGTGATGATGATTATAAAAACAAAACCACTTCTTTTTTTTAGGTATTGTATTAGGAATTATTTTGTCTTTAGTTTGTGTTTTTGTATTTTTATGGATAGTAAAAATCTATCGAAATCGTTTAAAATCTCGTCAACATAATATTTTAAATGAAACAACGAATGTACAACAGCAACAGCAACAAGTAACAATGGAACCATACAACCCGGATATGCATGAAATGCAAACATTAATAACAAAAACACAAAATTTAATACCGAATGGTAAAACTATGAAAACTATTGAAAATAATTATAATAAAGACACCGGTGGTGATATTATGAATAATGGTGAAAATGATACAAATAATGCGGAGCAGGAATATAAATTATTGCCACCTCCCACGCCATCACCGTCTGTCACAATAAAAAATGAAACGATTTCTGAGGATGATACGTTTGTTGCTGATATTGAGAATAGAAAAGATGACAATAAAGTAAAAATAACAAATAATGATAACATAAAGGCTATAAATGGTAGTGAATTACCTTATCAAAATGGTATAATACAAAAGGTAATAGCAAAACATTGTCAGGAACGATGTAAAATTGGTCAGAAAACAAATGGAAATTTACGAATAACAGCAAATCCACAGGTGAGATATTTTTCTTTTATAAACCCAAATAGTATTTAATTTAATTTTTTACTTTTTATTTAATAGTATTTAACAGATCCAACTATAAATACTTCACTCTTTGATAATATCGATGAGATCTTAATATTAGATGATTCAATAGGTTATATAAGTGTAAAAAGTAATAGTAGCGGTAATTTATCATTAGTACAAGATGATGAAAATAATTTAATTAAAGAGAATATAGGAAAACAACAAGAATCATCATCATCCTCATCATCACAGTTACAACAAGAAAAGACAACATCATCATGGAATTATCGTCTACCAATTGTTGGACCAAATGGTTAAATATTTGTGTAACACACGTACACAATAATAAAAAATTAATTAATAGAATACTTGATACATTCGCTTAAAAATACGTACATAAAAGAAAAAAGACATTCAATGGAAAAAAAAATGTTTTTTATTGGAAAAATATTGATTGATTGATTCGATTGATAAGTAGTTTGCCAAAAAAAAAAAAAAAAGAATAATAATAATAATAATTTTGACAAATAATTTTTTTTTTTAATTATTATTATAAATATATATATATATAATATATATTTTACGTACATAGCCATTATTTAAGTTAATTAATTAAATTAATTAATTAATAATATAAAAAACTAAAATATATTTTTATAAATATTACAAAACAAAAAATGATTAAAAATGAGAACGAACGAGAGAAAAAAAAAGATTTTTTTTTTGTATACGCAAAAATAATATATATATATATAGGATTTTTATATAAATATAATAATATAAAAATTAAAAATTTAATTACTTCAGGGAAATTATATGTAAAAAAAAAAAAGAATAAAAAAAAAAGTGTATTTATAAGGAATTTAGATTATAACAAAAACAAAATATGATAACAGAGAGTGATTGATTTAAATTGTAAGAGAGCTAATTGGTAGTAGAATATGTTTTTAAAATTTTATAATTTTTTTCTATTTTATTTTATTTTATTTTATTTTATATTATATTAAAATGACTCAAATTAACTCAACCAATTTGACTGACAAGACCTAATTATATAAGTGATTAATTAATTTAACAAAAAATAAGAAATAAAATAAGAAATCTAAGCGAGTTTAATTAAACGAATTACGAGCAACTGATAAAAAAAAAAACAATTTTTTTCCACTCAGTTCACTATGATTCCGGTTCTTGTACTCGCTTAATAGATTTTTTTTTTTACGTATGAATTAAATTTTTATGATAATTTTATTTTAAATTCGTTCAAAAAATAATAATTAATTTACAATAGATAAATCGAATAGTATTTGTTATTAGTTAAATCAAGAAAATTATGTAAAAATAACAAATTCTCTGCTCAATATATATATATATATATATATATAAAACATACAATTAAATAATTAATAATTGTAATAAAAAAAAAAAGAAAAAAATTATTATAATTATAACAACAAGTACCTGATTATATAATAATAATTAATTAATTAATTAATGTAAATTAAATTAAATGAAAACATACCATTATTTTATAAATAATCTACACACAAACACAATAACCTACGTACACTTACGCAAACATATATAAAAAATGTAAATACATAAAATAACAAAACAGACACATTCACATTCACATGGCTAAATTAAATTTACCACACATGAAATGAATAATTTTTAATTTTTTATTTTTGTTATTGTTTTTGGAATGGATGTTATTGACCATAGAATTAATAATGGTAAATTCAGACGTGTTAGTTAGTATAGACTTATTTTTAATGTATTTAGGGTAATCTTGATGATAGTCTACGGTAAATTCGTTGTACGCATCGTCGTGAATTTTAACGAATAATGTTTAAAAGAGGTTGCGGTAATTATGCCTCTTCGTGAATCTCTTGTTGTAGACACATTGTAGAAGTTCATAAATTTTTTAAATCTTATTCCAAATTGACATGGTAGCTAATCGAAAGCATGTTAAGGTAATGAAGGGTAGATCTGAGTGTTACCAATACCTTTTTTATGATACCTTGATTACACATTAAACACCAAGATAGTTTAACCGGTATCGTTTTCCATTCTAAACATAATATCTAAACCTTTAAAACAAACATCCCATAAATACCTAGAATCGAATCCATTACATTGACATGGTAGCTTTGGCTATATTCATAGGTAAATCCAATACGCATGTCAATTCTAATTAAAATAAAAATTGATGGAATTGGAGTACCATCCATGGACTGAGACTAAAACATTTCCAATCAATTTTTGGTACGATTTATTGTTTAATGTGTTTAAAACAGAAATCATTATTATTACCTGACAAAAACTACTAATTACTAAACAAAAATAACAATTTTTAGGTTAAGATTGGCTCCTCCTGATTAAACAAAAATATTTTAACGTCTGAATTTACACCTTTTTTTTTGTACCATATTAAATAATTAATTAATTAAGGAAAACGCTACTAGAATTTATAAATGATAAATATTAATATATTATATATATATAAATGTAAAAAAAAAATTATTTTATTGCGAGCTATAAGTAATTAAAAATAATTTTTTTTTAATTTTATTTCTCGTTTTGTTTTTAATTTTATTTAATTAATTAATTAATAGAGGATGATTCTGTTTAATACACTCTAAGCTAAATGTTAAATGTTTAAATAATTTTTTTTTTATTTTTATTTTTATTTTGTTAATTTTTGTCTCTTAATTTAATATTCATAGAATTTAGTTGTTGTTCCTAATTTTCTGTGGCATTTTTTTTTTTTGTTTTTTTTTTGTTTTCGAATGTTTTTAATTAATTTTGTATTGTTTTTTTTTTTTTTGTTTTTAAATGTAAATTTCATTATTAATTATTAATTAACGCAAAAGCTACTCGACAATTAATTTGTTTGGTAATTCTATGTGCCAAAAATAATTTGATTTTGATTTTAATTTTTTTATTTACCATTAATTAATTAATTAATTAAATTTTTTGTTGTTTACCCTTTTAATATTTTTTTTTTTGTTGTTATTAATTAATTAATTTTTTTGTTTATTATTTATTATTAATTAATTAATAAATCGTAATGAACTTTTGTAATTAACTAAATAATTTCAATCTAAGTTTAAACTTAAGGAATGTAGTTGTAGTAGTAGTAGGGGTTTTTTTTTTTTTTTTTTCTTTTTCATATAAATTTTCCGGAACTAATCACTATTTTTTTACTTCTGAAAAATTAATGCGAAATAACATTAAGACACAGAGGTGTAAATAAGTTAATAAAATTTTATTTAAAACCTTTTTTTTTTTGTATAAATTACCATGCGGGAATTATCATTCCACCATTTTGTTCATGACAAAAAAGAAAAGAAAAGATAAGAAACGTAACGAAAAAAAAAAAAAAAAAACTCCTGAATATACTACTATATACTTGTATTATTAGTATTAATAATAGCGGGTAGTAATGGTTAATTATTAAACATGTATAATAAGAATTTAATTATTAATTAAGCTTTGTTGCTTTAAACCGTTAAACGTCATCTTCTTAGTGTGGGTGACGTTTTAAGGATTTAAAAATATTTTTTATTTTAATTAATATTGGTTTCAATGATAATTGTTGATAAATAGTTACTAATTATAGTTTTTTTTTTTTTTAATTTAATTTAATTACAAAACACAAATTACATTAAGTACAGAACGTGCCTTGCATATAACCAATTAAATAATAATAATAATAATACCCGGAATATAGTTAGGTTTATTTTGTTTAAAATCTATAATTTAGTATTTATTTAGCATTTTTTTATTTTTTTGTTTAATTACGTTAATTAAAATCTCTTCCAACGAATAATTGCATTTCTATCATATATATATTTAGTTTATTAGATACAATTTAATTAATTAGCTTTTCTACGTTTTTTTTTTTGTGTGTTTTTTTTTTTAAATTATTTATTTCATATTTATTTAGTTAATTCAATTTTTTTAATTAATTAATTAATTAATTAAAAATTACCAGCGTTTTATTTTATTAGTTACACAAATAATGAAGAAAAACAAAGAAAAGAAAATCTTTTTTTTTTTTTTTTTCTAATCAAACCAATAGATAATAATAATTAATAATTAATTAATAATAATAAAACAGAGTGCAATAGATAGCTTTAAATCAAGTTTTATGTTTTTTTTTTTAAATTCACCACAAACAACAACAACAAAACATAATTTTTCTATCGTTTTTATATCGTTTTTTTTGTTTTTTTTTTTTTTTGTTTATTATTAATTAATTATTTTTTTCAATTTGTTTTGTAATTTTTGCCCCAATAGTCCGTGTTTTTATATTTTTAAATCATTTTTTAATTATTATCATTTAATTGTGTGGAATTGGTTTTAAAAAACGTTTTTAAAAGGTAAACAGCTTAGTTTACGTAAGAAATGTCATTTTTTTTTTTTTTTAAATATTAATTAACAAACAAATAGGGATTTTTCATTTATTTTCTATTTAAATATTAATTAAATTTGTTAAATTTGTTTTCAATGACATGTCGTCTTACGTTATTCTTATGTAAACTGAGCTAAAACACTTGTAAACGAGATAATCCATATATATTATCCACATACATTTAATCGATAATTAAATTTTATTACAATTAAAAGCAGCAAAAAGTAAATAAATTAATTAAAATTTTATGCTTTTAGTCTAAATCTATCGAGAGAGATTAAATGAATTTTTTTTTTAATTTTTTATTTTATTTTTAATTTATTTTATTTTATTGGTTATACTCTGTTCTGTTTTTAGAGTTTTTAAAGTAATAAACCTAAGTTAATACAGTCAGTTCTTGTGTTTATAATCGGTGTTGTAATTATGACACCTCACTGCTCAGACTGTCTGTCATTAGCCTTTTTTATTACATTGTTATGTCAAATAATTTATGCAAACATTCGATACTTATGTCATAATTCTAGCATTTTTTTTTTTTTACATTTATTTTTTAATTAATAAAACTATTTTAATTATAAATATATATTATCTGTAATACATAAACAATACAAGAAAAAGAACTAATACTGTTTTAATGTTGTTGTATATACAATAAAACATCTAAAGTTACCACTGGTTAATAATTTAATTTAATTATATTAATATTAATAAAAAAAAAAAAGTGAAATAATAAAAAACCCCTTAACAAATTGTAAATAATAATAATTAATAATAATAATAATAATAATAAAAGAAAAAGAAAACCAAATATGTAAATTAATTAACATTTTGACAAACGAAAGAAAAACAAAACAAAAACAAAAAAATAAAGAAAGAAAGAAAGCAAGCTTAAATATCGCTTTAAAAACATATTTTAAGTTAGTTTAAGTGAAAAATACATTAAAAAAAAAAAAAATAAAATAATAATAAAGATGAATTAAATGTATCTACCTCATTACAAAATAATAATAATAATAATAAAAAATAAAATTAAATACAAAACCGCTCACGAACAGCAAAAAAAAAAAAAAAAATTACAAAAATAATATACGAAAGGAGAAAGAAGAAGAAATGGAAATTTTTTTTTTAGATTATAAGCTTACCTTAGAATTTTATTTAATTATTTATTTATAAGAATTTATAATTTTTATGTTTTATGTTTATTTTTTTTTTTTATATATATTTTCTATTTTATGTTTTATGTAAATAAAAAAAAAAAAAAATTTATTTTTTTTTTTTACATTTTTATATAATTATTATTAAAATATAAGAAAATAAGAATTAAAAACTAAATGTGTTTATATTATTTTGTTGCTACTGTATTTTATTTGGTTGAAGTGATTAAACATCATTTAGGGGAAAATGATATAAAAAAAGTGAGAAAATTTTGTATTACGTTTCGACTACTTTTAGGCGGAATGGAATAAATTTTTTTTAATAAACAAAATATACCAATTTGGATTACTCATGGCCTCCTAATTGACAATTAAATTCGCGTTTATTTTAGAAATAATAAAGGAAATAAATTTAAACAATAACTGGTGGTACTCCTAAGTGGCAACCAATCTAAGTACTATGCTCAATGTTCCTAAAACAGTTTCAAGTTCAATAATCAAAGAAATTTCATTTTGACGTTTTTGGACTTTAATCAGATAAAAATGTATTAAATGTCTAAGAGAATTAAGGAAATGAAATTGGTCTACCATTTCTATGAAAGACTTTGTTAGAGACCACAACGAACCTGTCTGGTGCATAATGAATAGTTTTTTCCACCTTTTTTTTTTTTTTGATATACAGATCGAGAATTTATTTGTTTAATTAATTTAATTAACAAAAATGTTTCCTTGAAATCGCTAAAACGTATAGAAAATGGTTACACCAAATCGGTACAATTCAACTGAATCACATCACCAAAAATAGTTCACAGTTCGCACAAATGAACGTAATATAATCGCAAAACCATAATTAATAACCCAACAAATGGATCATAAACATTTAAAATAGATTTTAAATCCAAAATTATTTCATTAAACAGAACGAAAACTAAAATACAGAGAAAATTTCCGACTTTTTTTTTTTTTTTTTTGCCGATTTCATTTAATCTGTCGTCAATGTTTGACAAAAAGGGAAAAAGGAAATTTTATAGAGGGGAAACAAAAAATCTACTAAACAACAGCATAGGTGGGGAATTTCTTTTTTTTTTTAATTAATTATTTTTTATTGCGGTTAAACGTTTTATTAACGTGTTTGAGGGACAGTGAAATACAATTTTTTATTTTTTATTGTTTTTAATCACAGCGCAATAAATCCATTTACGTAAAATTGAGAAAATGAGGTAAATTTCCCTATTTATGAACGTTTTGCTATGTGTTTTTTTTTTATATAAATGCATCTCTGTTTGTATAGGACTGTTATCGAGGTGTTTAAGCACATCTGGTTATTTAATCGTATGTTTAACCTTTGCCTTAAAAATGCCCATTTTACTGATTTGTTTTTTGAATAAATTATTTTTTCTTACTGTGGTTTAAGCATTATCAGCATTTATTTCACATTGTTTAACATATTCACATATTTTATTGTAAAAACCCTACAACTATAAATGATTTAATTTAAAACACCAGTGGTGTAGATGCAGGTTAAAACTGTTTTAGATAAAACCTAGGAACCTTTTTTTTTTTTTTTTCTTTGTATTAAATTAAATTATTTTGCTAGATATTTTCTGGTTAAATCTTAGTTTAATAAAAGTTCTGAGCAGTCCAAATATTACATGGCACACAGAACAAGTGGGTGCCTAAGCTAAGTTTTTTATTGATGAATCTTCTAGCGATAATAATGCAACAAATTTATATAAAACCAACACAATCTATAACTATGGCTCTTCCTATATAAACGTGGACAATAATTAAATGGATTTTCCACTAAAACTGGATGTGTCACTATAAAACTGTTTTTTTTTTTTTTTAATAAAGTGAATTTACGTCGAAATGAATGATAATGCAAAATGCTTAAACTAGGGGGAACCACCTATGTTAAATTTCACACTAATTACAGCACTGGTGATTGCTCTTAAATAGCTCTGGTCTATATCGTTTAATCAAGAGGAAAACCCAAAGTTTGTTTATTTTTCATATTGTTCTCCTATAATATAAAATCTAGTAGCACAAACTAAATAATTTCAGTAGGCTCCCTAAACCAGTACCTTAAGCATTAAGCTCAGTTTAAGAACTTTGAAAAAAGTAATGAAGCAAATATTACTGATTATTGTTAGCCTGCAAGGATTACTTGCCTATGGACGTAAGTTGACAAAAAAAAAATTTTTTATTTATTAATTTCAATTACTAAAAAATACTTTTTAGTGGTTTTACCACCATTAGATCCATGTGAAACACCGTTGTTACGTCCCGGTGTTTGTATCAGTGTTAAACATTGCCCGCCCGTACTTTACATTTTAAATCATGCAAAGCGTCCACTTGTTAATCAGCTACGACAACATTTACAGAAATATCAGTGCGGTTACGAAGTAAGATTTTTATCCAAAGTGTTTATGAAAAAATTAATAATTTTGGTTTTTTATAGCTAGGTGAGCCAAAAGTTTGTTGTGATTTTTCTATAATATTACCGACGACAACGAGGGCGACAACATCATCGACAACAGCCAGAAGTACTTCAAGATTACGTTTAACCAATTTAGCTGGATATAATTTGCAGCAGCAAATCAATAATCTGGCAAAACTGGATGCACCACCAGAAGACGTACAGCAAGTGGTACAACAAGATGACTTACAGCATATTGTCCATTTTCAAGATGATTCAGAAGAGAGTGTAACGAAAAATAACCGCAGAAAGCAAGACGCCATGTTCCATAGAAATATAAATCTTTTACCTTTGGATAATTGTGGGATGGGCAGTAGTAATAAAATTGCAAACGGCAATGAAACAGAATTATTCCAATATCCATGGATGGCACGTTTAATATATAATTCCTCGTTTGGCCCATTATTCAAGTGTGGCGGTTCTTTAATCAGCAATCGTTACGTATTAACCGCAGCCCACTGTATTTTGAAAAATTTGTTAGTCTTTACCATTCTGTGATAATTTCGTTGCCTTAATCCAATTTAATTGAAAATTTATTTAATTATAGAACAATGGTCCGTTTAGGGGAATACAACACAACAACCGATATTGATTGTCATGTGGATCCGTATTTCAATGAAACGGTATGCGCTGATAAATTTATTGATGTTGAAATCGAAAGTATTACATCGCACAGTGATTACAATAGTCCAATCCATGCAAATGACATTGCATTGCTACGTTTAAAGCAAACGGTAGATTTTACAAAGTCAATCCAGCCGATATGTTTGCCAGTGTCCGCGGAACAACAAAAGGCAAAATTAAAGAAAATGATTGTAATGGGATGGGGCAGAACGGAGTACGGTTAGTTGTTTCACTGATAAATTCCTTGCGTAATATTAATTTTGTTGTTTTTCTGTTTATTAGGAACCAATTCGGAAGTATTACTAGAAGCATTTGTGGACTTTGTTCCACAAGATCTATGCCAAAATCGATACAATGAAAGGCAATCATATACAAAGTTGGAATTATCACCAACACAATTATGTGCTATTGGTGCACCAGGTGTTGATAGTTGTCGTGGTGATTCCGGTGGCCCACTAGTTAATTACGGTTATTACAATACATCCGATTTACGTATGATTGAAGTTGGTATTGTATCCGCTGGTGTTCCTGGTTGTGGCCACAATAACTCAACACCAGGAATTTACACACAAGTATCAAGCTACATACAATGGATTTTAAATGAATTAAAACCGTAAATAACCGAGATTAATCACAATCTAATTAACAGAAATTGATTTGTAATTCATGAGTGACATGAATGTAATTAATTAAAATAAATAATGACACCGCATTTTTATTGTAATAAAAAAAAAAAAAAAAAAAAAATGGAATTCCATTGTTCTACTGTAATTAATTAATTTATTTACTTGAAAACCTAAAAAAGGATATTTTATTGAAATTTTTAATAAATCAACGAAAATTGTTTAATAAAACGAAGAAAAGAGAACAAAAGATAAATAAAAAAAAAAACCCTACAAATGTGTATTAACAATTTTTTTTTTATATCGCTGTTATAATGTTTTATGCGCATATTTTTGTTGCTCAATTAATAGAACTTGTTCTAGTTTCATCGTTTCTAATAAGAATTTATTAATTAATAAATAAAAAATTAAAACGTAATCAATGATTAATTTTAATTATTAAATCCGTGAACAAGTGTTGTAATAAAATTGTAAAATATGCAAAATAAAAAATTCTAATCTAATTCACAATGACACAACGTTTGTTACGTGCTGCCAAATCTGTGCGTATTTTACTAATTAAATTTTCTATTAATTAAAGATAAAATCATTTGTAATTATTAAGAATTTGTTTTTAATTTTTTTTTTTTTTGGAAATTCCTTACACTTTTTGTGTTGTTGAATTTAGCGTTAAAAATAAAAAGAATAATTTCATAAATGAATGTTTTAATTAATTAATTTCATCATTTTTGTTAATTTAATTAAATAAATTTATTAAACACCCTCTGACATTATTATTTAACCTTTGTAAATAAAAATTACCCAAAATATTTCTATTTATTTAAAAAAGTACATAAAACGAAAAAAAAAAACACCTGATATATTAACGACGATAAACACTGACCGTGTGATTTCCCTTTTTAAAATGATGGCATTTAATGCGTTCATTATACTTTAATTAATTAATTAATTAAATCGGTGGTTTTTTTTTTCTGTCATAATTTGTATGTCATTCATGAATGAAAAACAGACAAAAGAAAAGAAAAAGGAAAAGGAAAAAAAAATAATCAGATGACCGATTCAAAATTATTTCTCTGCTTTAATCATTTTATTTCTTAATAAAAATCTTAAAAGTTCTTCGAAGAAAACAATAAATACCGAAATACGTTGATTTTACTTTTAACAAAATTTAACTTAATAACACAAAACAAAAACAAAGTGACTTAGAAGCAAACAAAAAAAAAAAACCCAGCATTTATGACAATTTACGACAAAACAAAAAAAAAAAAATTTCAATTTTAATGCATTTCATCTATCTATCTAATTACAATACAATTAATTAATAATTTAATTAAATAAAAACAATTAATTCACAAAAAACAAAAAAAACAAAAACAAAAAAAAAAACTAAGCACGTGCTAGCTAAAAACAAAAATAAACCGATTGCCGTTTCATAATTCATATTTTTCTCTGTTGATTAATAAAAACGAAAAAAAAAAATTCATTTAAAAGCTAAAAAAAAAAAAAACAAAGAAAAGAAGCAGAAAACTAAGAATAAGAAGGAGGAAAATAACACTTTGTGCGACAATCACTCAACAGACACAACCGGTTTGTTTGTTTGTTTGTTTTTTTTTTTTTTTTTTAATTAATACAGGTGCAATAGGTTACAGTGTGTTCAATATTTGTTTGTTTTAAGACATTTTTATTTTTCAATGGTGTTTTTCGTATTCAAGCAAGGTGAAAAGCTTTGTTTTTTTTTTTTTTGTTTTTAAACTTTTGATTATTGTTTTTTTTTACTGTTGGATTAATTATTAATTATTAAGAAATTTAACAAAATAACCGTTTAGGTATAAGGACTGAATAATGGTTAAAGTATTTCTTATGTAAAGATTACTTAAGAAATGTCACTTAAAATACACTTTTCATTGGTATTACCAACAAATACACACATAATTCTAAATTATTTAATTAATTTAAAGCAATTAATGCATTTATATTAGTATAAAAGTGCGTATTTGTTAGTAAATCTAAATTTCTTATGTTATAATTACGTAAATTATGCTTCAACCATATTAAATGATTTTAATTAATTAAACAAATATTTCTTCCTAATAAAAACATTCACAATACCCTTAAAATTAATTAAGTAAGAACATTTACTTTGTTAGTAATTACAATAAACAAACTTTAAATTGTTATTGATGACTTACGTCATCCTTACGTCTATTGCATTTAAACCCCATAAGCAAAATTATTTTTATTTTTACCTGCTGCTAATTTTTCAAGACGGAAAATTACACATTATTGCTTGATTAATGTTTATTCAATTGCAATAATGTTTCCTGTAATACACTAGACAAGTCTCTTAAAAAAAATATAAACTCCATAATTACCCTGTAAGCAATTAAAACAGAAACAATTAAAAATCCTTTTAAAATACCATAACAATAATTATTAAAAAAAAAAAGAAGAAAATTCATGAATTTTACAGCCTGTTAAGCATTTACGTTAAGGTATGATGCTACGATGAAATCTCATTTCGTTTATCACCTTTAAACTGACATTTCTTACGTTATCCTTACGTAAATTCTGCATAAGTAGATTTTTTTTTCTAAGCCTACTTCATCAAAAATCTTTTTTAAATTTGAAACTGACTGTCAAAATATAAATTAATTTGTCCACTAAATTCTTAGTTAACGTAAAATTAATTAATCAAAATCCAATACACAATAAAGTAAATCAACGTAGCGTGTTTTTATAACGTTTTATAACGTGTATAGCTTGTTTTTTTTTTTATATTACTTAAGTGTTTTTATATTTTGCCTGAAATGCATTTGTGTTAATGCTGCGTATGTAATAAAAAAAATAAAAAAAAATTAATATTTTCATGTTAAACAGAAAAAAATCGTTTTTTTTTGTATGTGTCATATATGCTGTAGTATCGAACACGAAATTTTTTTTCTGTATTTTTATATAAATTTTTCTTAGATTTTTAATTTAATTTTTTATTTATATTTATTTATTTTTCTCTTTTATTTGTTTATGTAAAGTAATATAAAAACGAGGAGAACAAGTTAAATATTAATAGTTGAAATAAATCTGTTGTTAACGTTGGTTGTGGCTGTGTTGTTGGTTTTTGATTGCTTGTTTTGTTTTTGTTTTTGTTTTTTAAACATTTAAGTGCTAAGTGGATTTTTTAAGTCAAGTGTTTTTTAATCGAATAAATCCAAATGAATTTTTTTTTATTATTATTATTTCTAATATAAAATAATATTATAAATTATTAATAAACAAAATAAAATTTAATTAAGTGATAAAGTGACTTTAAGAAAAAAAAAAAAAATAATAATGTATAAATTTAGTGTTAAATCCATTTATATATTATTATTAACAAATTATATTATTTTATTAGGATTTATAACAAATGCTCGTAAGTATAATGAACTTAATTAAATTTAAATTTCGTTTTTTGAATAGTTTTACTAAGAATTTAAATCTCCGGATTGTTTGTTTTTTTTTTTTTTTTACATTAACAATTTTAATTAATTTTTAACGATTAATGCTAAAAATAACATTAAGTTAGATATTTTACACTAACTAATCCACACAGAGATTAAGCAAAAAAAAAAAAAAAAAACTAACAAAACTTAAGCAAACAAATTAAAAAGTTTATTTATAATTCCTGTGTTTGTTTGTTTATTTGTGTGTGTTCTCTTCACTTTTTAATTTAATTAACATTATTGTGGTAAAAATATATTTCTTGTTGGGGGGATTTTTCTTTTGTAATACTCTTCTAGCCTGTGGTTTTAATTTATGTAATCTTTCTGTTCTATCTGCTTCTTAATGTTATTATTACTACAAAAAAAAAAAAATTAATTAAAATTTGATTATTTGTATGCAGTAAATTTTATAAATCACATATTAAGTGGCTTAAATATGTTTTTTTTTTTTTATTAAATCACACTGACTTAAGACTATTTATTTATTAAAGTTTTAACTGGTGGTGCTAAATGATTATTTCATTGTGTTCGTTCAAAATTTTGACTAGACACAGAGTCATGTCTATAGTTAATAAAAAAAGGCGACAAGTTTTAGTGGTAGTCTAAAAAAAGTGCCAAAATTACAGTTTAGCGCCAAAATGTTTTCGCCACAACGATAATAAATCTTTATAGAACCCTGAAACGTTATAAAAGAACTAATTAGACAATTTTAAATATTGAAATACCTGCAAAGATGATATGTTTGTTTGCTGTTAAAATAAATTTGCTGTTAAACACTCTTGACCATGATCACGTTTACTCTTTACAAATTTTTGTTTGTTTATTTTAAATATTTTAATTAAAGTTTAAAATTTATATAGAAATATAAAAGTTTATCTTCAATTTCCTAGAATACTGTTTTAAGAACAAAAAAAAAAAACAACAAAACTTTTTTTTTGCTTCCATTCAATGGTTTTTCCTACGTGCGTGCGTAAATAGTAATTAAGAAAAATAATTATTTTTTTTTTTTATTTATTTTTAATAACCAGAAATTAAATATTGTCAAAAAAAAAAAAATGTTTTTTTATTGTTGATAATTTAATTTATATTTTTCTACAAATCACACATTAATCAAATTTAATCAAATTTTTGCATATTTTAACATAGATTAAATAAACATAAAAAAAAAAAAATAAAATAATACTCATGTATTAGACACGTGTTGTTTACTATTTTGATTTTTTGACGTTGTGGTTGAACTAAAATCGCTTAAAGTTATCAAAAAATCAGATCATTTAATTAATTAATTATTTTATTAAAAATTCATTCATAAACTTTCTTTTTTTTTTTTTCAATTTTAATTTGTTTTTTTTTTTTTTTGATTTGTGTATTTTTTTTTTTTTTATTTATTTTCTGTTGTTAATTTTATGACGTTACACCATTTTATTTAAATAAGGACAGTTCAGACTGATCAGTTTTATTTCAACGGTTACTAATCATGGTTACTCATGGTTACTAATGGTTACCCGTATCAAAGGTACAACGATTTATTACAAATTTTTAAATAAATAAATAAAAAAGAAAAAACCAACAGACAAAATGTATTTCTCAATTAAAAACTGTTTATTTAAGTTAATTAAAAAGTTACTACTACTACAAAAAAAAAAAATTAAATTAAATTTAAAAAAAACATGTTTTTGTATAATTAAGCCATTATTCGTGTGAAAAATAAATAATTTTCAAGAAGTTTTTTTTTTTTTTTTTATTTTAATAAAATGAATGGTGATTGTCGTTTTAAATTCACAGAAAGAAAATATTTAGTTAATGAATTAACATAATAATTAAAATTGAAAATCAATAATCAACCAACCGGTATAACTGGTATAATTTTTTTTTTCTAAAATTTCATTTCTTTTTTTTTTTTTCTTAAGCCACTTTTAATCCTCTTCTTGCTACCTTGATCTAAATTTTTATTTTTTTATGTTTTTTTTTTTTTTTTTCTTATTCTGTGTTGATTTTTTAAACTATTATTAGCTAAGCTTAACATAATGTTTAATAAGCGATTAATTTTTATATAAAATCGTGAAAAAAAAAAAAAATTAACAAAACGGTGAAATGGCGTGTTTTTCGCTGTATTTTTGATTATTTTTTTTTCTTTTATGCTTTGTGTGTAATTTGTTGTTTTTTTTTTTTTTTTTCTTCTTTAATCTATTATTGAATATGATAATGAATCTGGAGTAATTGTTCATAAAACTACAGAATCAAGTGATTGTACAACGCCAGCCCAGAGGCCAGGTAACTGCATATTAATCAAACAATGTCCAAAAATTGTTGATATTTTAAGTTTTGCACCAAGGCCACTACCAGCTAATGTCGTCACATATTTACAAAAGAGTCAATGCGGTTTTGAGGTAAAATTTATTTATATTTAATTAAAATAACACAAAAAAATTTATTTATTCGTCGATTTCATTCAATTTTATTTTTTTATTTCTTTTCACAAGAAAAAAAAGATGATAAATCCCAAGGTAATGAGAAATTAAAAAAAAAAAAAAAAATTTGCATGCAACTTTTGTAGTTTTTATTTAAAAGAAAATTAAATTCTTCAATATAAATAAAAAATTATTCAAAAACAACGAAAGATTTCTTATTGAATTTTGAATTTTTAATCATTTTTCCGTTTTTGTTTTGCCTTTTTTTTTTTAGCAATCACAACCAAAAATCTGCTGCGAAATTGATCAGCCAATAACGACGTCAACATTTGCAACAATTAATAAAGTGATTGGTACGACATATAATTATGAGCAGCCACAGGATGTAACAAATCATAAAAATATAAATTTATTACCGTTTGATGTGTGCGGCGTTGATTCACAAAATAAAATTTCAAATGGTAATAAAACGGCTTTGTTCCAATATCCATGGATGGCCTTATTACAATATGAGGATGGTAGCGGTTTACGTTTTGGATGCGGTGGTTCATTGATTAATAATCGTTACATATTAACGGCTGGACATTGTGTCACAAAATTAAGGACTTCAACGCTGTATGTTTTACCGTCAATTTTACCCGTCGGGGTTATTAATTAATTTGATTGTTTTATTCCACAGAGTGAATGTTCGCCTTGGAGAATATAACTTGGAGACAGACGTTGATTGTCAAACAATATTAAAAGAAAATGTTTGCAGTGATCCTATACAAGATATTGCTGTGGAATCTGTTACATTTTTACCCACCTATAATACACCAAAGTTCGCCGATGATATCGGTTTAGTACGGTTAAGTCAACCGGTTGTTTTTTCAGAATCAATTAAACCAATCTGTTTGCCAACATCAGCGAGAGCACAAGAGACACCATTAAATAAATTAATTGTTGCCGGTTGGGGTGGCACAGAAACTGGAGGTTGGTTGATTTTTGCTTTTTTCGTTTTTATATGAAAATTAAAAATTTTTCGTTTTTCATTTTAGCACGTTTATCGGACGTTTTATTACAAGCGATCGTCGCATATGTACCAAATAGAACCTGTCAACCAAAGTATAAGGAATTACAATTAAAGGCAGCACAATTGTGTGCTGGTGGTGCCACAAATATTGATACATGTCGCGGTGATTCTGGTGGCCCATTAATGTATCCAGCCGTTGTCGGTGACTATGGTCCACGAATGGTACAATTTGGTATTGTATCCGCAGGTTTAGGCTCATGTGGTAGTAATGAAAATACACCTGGTCTCTATACACGTGTCGCACATTATTTACAATGGATTTTAGATGAATTAAAACCATAAAACTAATTTAATTTAATTTAAAAAAAAAAATAAAACAAAAATGTATTTTTAAGCTTTTTATGTATATTTATTAATAAAAAATAATGGTAATTATAATTAAATTAGTGATTAATGTGAATTAATGTTTATAAATTAAATCCTCTTCGTGTATTATTATGATTATTATTCTCTGAATAATTTAATCTAATGTAAATATACGTTTTGCAATATCATCAATAAGCCAGTCAACGGCACCTAATAGTTTTTCTCCAGTAACTGCACTAACACCAACAACACTCCAGTGATGCGTTGTTATTTCATCCAAATCCAAAATCTAAAAATAAAAAAAAATTAATAAATTAATTAAGAGTAAAGAATAAATACGAAAAATTTACATCTTTTATTTCTTGGGCACTTAATGAACCTGGTAAATCCTGTTTATTTGCTAAAACAAGTAACGTTGCACCGGCTAAACGTTCCTCTTCTAATAAAATTTTTAATTCATTTTTACATGCGTCTAATCGCATACGATCAGCACTATCCACAACCCATACAAGACCATCGGTACATTCAAAATAATTACGCCAATAAGAACGTAATGACTTTTGACCACCAACATCCCACATATTCAATGTGTAACCTTTATGTTCTAATGTTTTTATATTAAAACCTAATGTCGGTGATACAGTATCTATGGATTCACCATTGAAACGTTTTAATATTGTTGTCTTACCAGCATTATCCAAACCCCTAAAAATTATTTTTTTAATTAAGGAAAAATTTCAATGATGTCACTTTAAAATAATTTTTTTTTTATGTCTTTGCTTAAAATATTAATTTATTTTATTAAATTAAAAAAGGATACAACAATAATATACGCATTTCCTTTTCTTTTTGTCGCATTTTCTTTAAAACTGTTAGAAAACCCATTTTTTATATTTAATTTTTAATTATTTTATCACAGGTGTTGAAGTTACTCAGAACTTTATTTTTGTTATAAAAACGAAAATAATAATTTTATTTAAAAAAAATTAAAAATTGTCAAATGTCAAAAATAGTACAATTTTTTTTTATTTCTCGTAATAAAAGCAGCACATGCTATTCAAAATAATAACTCAAAGGGCATCTTACAGAAAAAATTATAAACTGCATTTATATTTTCGAAAAACCTCATACCTTCTGTCATCTAAAATCTTTTTGTAACATAGAAATATTTTTTTTTCCACCTTTGGAGTTTTATTTCTGACATCCATAGCAAAATTCTAGTAAAATGAACGTATCAAGAGTAAGTAAAAATTATTTAAATATATTATTAAATTAATTAGAAATGTATTAATTAAGTAAAGTATAATTAAAAGTAAATATCTTACTTGTTCTTGAGTTAAAAAAAAATTAATAAGTCATAACCTCACAATGTTACGTAATTTTTTTTTTTTTAACTTTATTATAACTAATTAATTGATTTTTCATTATATTTTCTTTAGAACGTTGTTCGTTTGGCTACAGCCAATATTCGTCAAGTATCAACAACACCAGTTGTTAGCCAGGATACAGTTGCTGCTGGTTATAAACAATTAAAAGTTAAACAAGCTAGATTCCAGGTGAGTGACAAAAGTGAAAATTTTATTATTACATGGCTAAAAGTGTTTCTTTTTTCTCTTCTTTTTCACACGGATTAGGTTAAGGATGGAAAGCCCGTTTTTATCAAAGGTGGTACTACTGATAAAGTGTTATATGGTATTACAGCTGCATTGAGTGCTGCTGGTGTAGCTGGAATCTTAAAATTACTTTTTGATCTTAGCACAAAATAAATTTACCATAATATGAACACATAAGATAATATCCAAATAGTAGTCCATAATGTGAAAACACCTTTAATACATCGTTAGTCATCCAACTAATTTACCTAGACAATTCTTTTTATTTATTTATATTTTTTTTTGCTCCTGTGTTTGTGTATAATACCTCTCTCCATCTAAGCTTAAAGTGTTATGAAACATAATTCCACAAACGCATTTATTAAATTTATTTAAAGGAAACGATGTAAACATTCTGAACTTGTAACAAAATAACATTCAATAGAAAAAAGGCATTTATAAAATGTTCAGTTAATAAAAAGTTTTATTTTATTTTCAAATATTTGGTGTTTTAATTTTATATATATATTTTTTTTTTAGGTTTAACACGAAATTAATCCAATTCCGATGTATACTCTTTGATTATTTTCATTAAACATTTTTTCGTAGACATCGTTTTTAAATTACAAAATTTACTTAAATCTAATGTTGATAAGTGATCAGCTAATTGTCTTATATGTTTCTCTTTTGTTAATAATTGTTCATTATGTAATTTCTCCATTTTGACTTTATAATGGGAATAAATTAATTCACGAATCTTTTGCTTTGTATTGCCATGATGAACATTTTTGTCAGTATTATCAATCGGATTAATATCATCCAACACTTCGGAGGATATTCCATCTGCATTATTCTCAATTGAGATTTCAGGTATAACATTATCAGCATTTTCATGTTGATCTGAGTTTTCTTCCTTAACTACTTCATCTAATTTGTGACTATCTCTTTGTGAAATGATTAAATCATCTTCTAACTCCGTATCTACTTTCTTTATATTAACGTCTGAATGTAATTCATAACGTATTTTATCAGTCTCTTGATTTTTATCCGTACATTTTTCAGTTGTAGTGTCATCTAAAATAATTTTTGGCATACCAACATCATCACGTATTTCATTTATATCCTCATCAAAGGGATAATCGTTCACAGCATTTGTATACGTTTCAAATGTTGTATAATTCTTTCGTTTTAATATAAATATACACGGACGCGTCTTAATTCTTACCGGTAACACAGAATTATATTGTATACCGATTGAATTAAAACAATCAACAAAATCAATTATATCGTGGGTGTTAATAAGACCACGCATTTCTAATGAGTAACGATTTGTTGTTTCATACAACAAGTGTGTAAATTTGTGATACTCTGCATCACCAGGGTTTAAATTCTCTGATTTGCTATAACTGAAAAGAAATTAATTAATGAAAAAACTCGGAAATAGACTATTTTCCCTTACGTCCAGTTGGAATTAATTTCTGTAAATCGTGTAACCCCACTCTGGGCAGCTAAATTACAGATATGTACACTTAAATCAGTTTGATTATTTTCAATACGATGTAATCGTGATATAGCAATGCCACCCGGATAATTTGTGCTCGATACAAACAATAAAAATAATGTTAAAAAGCAATTAATTAATAAATGGATGCACGCTAATAGTGCAAAAATTCCTCTTAAAATTGTTTTATTACGATTAATCCATCTGAAAAGAGATTTTTTTTTTATTATTAATTATTCAAAAAATCATTAATAGTCTGGCAAAAAAAATCAATTTACAAACGATGACAAGCTGTCGCTGCTGCAATATTCAGTATCGGAAATATATAAATTATAAATCGTAGTTCCTTATGCGGAAGAAATGAGAAAAATAATATAAATAAGAATCCTGGAACAACAATCGAACGGATACGGTTTTCAAACATTAAACCATACGGTACGAATATTAATGATGCACCCATAGCTCTTGGTAATGCTGAGTAAAAATACCATAAAAATGGTGATATCTGTTTACGTTTTAAGAATTTAATCAAAATTATAAATAAAAGAAACGATTGGAAATATTATTTATAAAAATAATAAAAGGATACACCCCAGTCTGAGCTTTTATTTAAAATTGTATTAAACCAAAAGACTTCACCTTCTGGCCATAATAAACGTTTCCAGAATACCGAATCAACAATTACTGTTAATGATAATAGTAAAATTCCAGTTGGTATACAAATTTTTAATATTCTAAAATAAAAATTAAATTAATTAAAATTTTAGTGGGAAAGTTTTTAATAAAACTTACTCTTGTATTGTTATCTTTTTACAATAAATATCAATAATTAAATACAACGTAAATAACAATGCTAATTCCGTACGAAATATGATTATAGAGATGCCAGAGAATATTATAAAATTCTTTTGTTGATTCTGTAGCCAATAGTTTATAGCTAAAATAACTGATAACGAGATAATAATATTAATTCGAAATTTTCGTTTATAAAATATAGTAATGCCTACCAAATGGTAAAACCATAATATTAGGTAAAGGCCGGCTCATGTAAAACATAAAATGAAATTGTGTGATTGTTATGAGTGTATACCAAACAGAAACCGGTGGACCAAATTTTTGCTGTAATGTATTCCGTAGTTGGGTCCATGAATAACAAACACAACCAGCCAATACTAAACGCACTGTTGAATAAATTTTTTTATTTAATTAATTAATTTAATTTAATTAAAAAATTTATTGATAAAACCAATCACCTAAGTATTGTGTCCAGAATTTAGGAACTTCGTAGTGCTGAAATAATATAACAACAGGTGACAGAACACTTGATATTGCTAATGGTCCCAAAAATGTACGAGGCACAACACCAGGATAATCATGATGATCATACTGTAATTTGATATAATTAATTTAAAAAAATAAATAAATAAAACAACGATAATAAAACATGTGTACTACATACGCTTGATAAGTTGGTTTGATGATAAAGGATATCATGGATTGCCTGAATATTAAAACTTTCCTCAACTTTAGTAAACGGCGTATATATAAGATGGGCAACACCGACAAAAAACACTAACAGCCCCATTGCGTATTTAAAATTATTTTATACAAAACAAAAACACAAAAAAAAAAAAAAAAAAAACAAAAACAACTTTTTACATAATAAATTGAAAATAAAGAAAATTCTATTTTAAGGTTAGAATGTAGAACTGTGTACGTAAAAAAAAAAAATAGAAAATTATCAGCGGAGAACAAAACGCAAAATAAATTTCCCTAATTCGTAAGTAAATTATTTTTTTCTATTTAGATTGTTTTCTGTTAACGAAATAATTGAAAAATAATAAAAAAAAAAAAAAAAAACTGAGGCACAAAATTAAAAATAAAATGATACAAATATAGAAAATTAAAAATAATATTAAAACAAAAAAAAAAAAAATTTATAGGAAAAAGAAACATTAAGGAAAAACACCAACAACAACAGAAGTCTCTTTTGGATTTTAAAAATAACCTAAAAAAAGCTGCTGACAGTTAAAGAGCTAAATAAGATATTTTTCTTTTTAATTTTTATAAACAAGAATAATATTAGAGTGTGATGGATGTATATACTTGTTTTCAACAAATAATTTGTATCTATTAAAAACTAGGTGGCGCTTACTAAAATCTGAAACGAAATCACCACCGTTAACAAGTTTTTTTTTTTACAAGAAATATGCTAAATTAAATTTTTTATTTCTGCTCACTAATCTAAAATAATAATAAAAATCATAAAAGAAAAAAAAAACATTTATGTTGGCAAATGAATTTTAAAAATAATTAAAATAGTTAAATAAACAAAAACTAAGTCATTTATGCATACGTTTTCCACTTAAAATAAATTAAAAAGAAATAAAAGAATGAGAAATTTGCGCACGCACACAGTGCTAATAAAAATGATTTTAATCAAAGAGGCGGACGAAATGCATTCTTAATCGACCGAATTATATTTATCTACGACATAAGTTGATGATGACAGAAATTTTTTTTTTTTGTCTCTTCAGTTTTTATCTTTTCACATTTTTTTTTTTTGTTAAATTTAAGTCAACATAAATGTTTGGTTAAGTTAAAAACATTAAAAAACATTAAAAAAAAAAAACCCAAAGTAATGTGTTGACAGAATTTTACTTTATAAAATAAATAAATTTTGCATTCAATTTTAATTAATTAATCTTTTTTTTTCTATGTTTTTCTGTTTAGACGATATTGTGTCGGTTTTTTTAATTTATTTTTCTGTCCTATCTTATTTTTGAATTAAAATATACAAAAAAAAAAAAAAAAAAAAAAATTATGTCTAAGTGCTTAAATTAATATTTATTAACAGAATAAATTAATATTTTTGAATTAATTAAAATAATAATAATAATAAAAAAAAAATGGCAACAACAGGAATAGAATTTGCACCATTAGTAATAGCAGTAGCAGCGTCAGCAACAGCAGTATTAGTAGCAACATCATCAGTAACAGTAGCAACAACAGCAACAGTGAGCAACCAGCAAACAAACATAATGAAAAATTAATTAATAACAAAAAACCCCATTAATATCCATGCAAATGCAATATTTTACGGATAAATATTATACAAGAAATCAATAAATAAAATAAAATAAAATAATCATTTTGAATAAAAACTCTTTTCTTGTTATTGTTTATTAATAATTAAATTGTTATCGTTATCGCCTGCTTCATATACTTCGTTATTATTAATATTATTATTATTAAATAAAAAAAAAAAACTTTATTTTTTAATGTTAAAATGTAACAATAAATATAATAATAATAATAAAACTACATAAACGAAATAACTTAATTAAAAAATATTAATAAAAAAAAAAAATGTTTTTATTCTTTTTGTACTGTGGCCACTGCCGGTTAGTCACTCAATTTCTACGCAATACTTACAACAACAACAACATAAATTTTATTAAAAGGGAAAAACAATAAAATTGAAGTAAATTAACAAGAAAAATCATAAAAGAAAAATAAAAAAAAAATGTTTTTTATTTTCTGATATGGGAAACGAATAATAAAATTAAAAGAAATTATAATTAACTAACATCAATCCTGCTTTCTTGTTAATTTGGAATCAATTCGTTGTGGTTGTGGATTTATGCTCTTTATACGATGTTAAATGGGCCGAAAATGATGAATTCTATTGCGTATTAGACAGATAAAAATTAAATGCGATTTTTTGTTGTCGAAGCAACATAATTTAGCACACGGTTAATTGTCGATGAGTTTTTTTTTCGGAAAATAATTTTTTATTAATTAGCAAACGTAGAGTAAATGCACTGGACGAGTAAATAATAGAAAATAGCAGTAAAGTTACAACACACGGATTCAAAATATTAAGACACTCAGGATATTTTATAAAAGTTGATAAAAGGAAATTTGGTTTTACATAAAACGTAATCAAAATTCTTAAAACAAAAAAATCAGGACGCTTAATCATTTAAGTTCTCAGTTTAAAAAGTGCAAAATAAAACAAAGGTAAATCGATATACAATCTCTGAACGTTTCAGCAGGACATCCTCAAAAAAAAAAAAAAAAAAAAAATTCCATTACTTTACCACCTGTTGTGGTAAATTATCATTTAATTTTTTAACAAGCACATATTTAGTTTAAATAAATAATAATATTAATATAAAACGAAAGTTATACAAAAGATAAGATAAGATGTTGTTACCCATTATCCCATAAAGGATCATAATATATCCCAATTATTATTAAATAAATAAACAAGCATTATTTTATTATTACACATCTTATCAATAATACAAAACGTTTGCATTCTAAATAATATAGAGAATAACTTTTTTAGAAAGATAAATAATAATAAATCAATATTTACATATCTTTAATATATTTAGAAAATATTCTCAGGTCGTAAAAATAAGACGTATGTCCTAGATTTTAGACTAAAAGAAACATAATGTGCATTTTAACACCCACCCTTAACAATTCAATTAGTATAAAGAATGTAGTAATAGCAGGGAAGGTATTCAGAACCCAAGAAGACCATCACTGCGACACTCTAATACTTAATAATAAATAAATTTAATAATAAAAGAAGAAAGTGTTTTAATTAAATCGGCGACAATACAATCTGTTCATTCTATTCATTAAAAATAAATTAATAATAAAAATAATAAAATACAACACACCAATTAAAAAACAAAAAAAAAATCATTTTCAATGTAACCCTTTTGGAATTTACACATTAAACTAATAATTAAATAAAAAATGTCCAACATTAATAAAACAAATAATAATCTAATTAATAAATTGTTGATTAGTAAAAAAAATTTCCAATTTTCATTAAATTTTCCTTGCAAACGAAAATTTTAACAAATTTCCCAACGAAAAATTAAAAATGTACATGTGGCGCTAACTATAAACGAATAGATAACCAAAAAAGAAATTTCCTATATTTTTCCTGGGATTTTTTCTTTTTAATAGTTTAACGTTTGACGCGAACCGGACACATATCGTCTCCATTTTTATCGCTGCCAATAAACCAATTTAATTAGTGATCAACGCAAGCAAAAAAGCATAGCCAGAGAGACAAAAGAAAAATGTGAATTTTCTTTTTTTGTTTTTAACTTTTTACTTTTGCTTCGTCAACGGTGTTAATAAATCAATAATAAAACAGAAATTATTTAATTATTAAAAGAAAAAGAAATAGAATTTCATACAGGTAAAATAAGTTGTTAAAGGTAATAAAAATTCTTATTTAAAACAATCAAGAAAAAGAAAAACATCATCAATAACATCATCAACATTACAAAACCGTAATTCTGTATGTATGTTTTAATAATAAATATATTTATTTGCATATTTTTATTATTAAAAACAATTTTTTCTTCGTCGTCTTCTTCTTCTTCTCTTATTTAATTATTTATTTGTCCCCATGAGAATTAAAATAACAAAAAAAAAAATTTTTTTTTTTTATTTTTTTTTCATTTCGTTCAGGAACATTAAAATTATTAGTCATGCACATTGTTACTTTATTTCTTTTGGTTTTGTTGTTTTTTTTTATAAAGAAAAAATAAAATAAATAAATAATAATAATAATAATAATAATAATAATAAAATAGAAATACTTAGCCACGCGCTCACAAATTATTATAAAAATCATAATAAGGAGACGAATTTTTTTTATGCAAATCAAAAATTAGAAAATTTGAAATTACAGAAATTATTTAAATGAATGATTTGTTCGGTGATTTTATAACGCGGTAACCAGTGATTTGGTTAATGAGTTGTGTTATTTTGATTAAATAATTAACCATCACGTAGATCTGATCGGGATTATAGGGTTTTTGTAGTTTAATCTACTAAATACTGATAACTACATTTTGATTATATTTTCTTTATAGAAATCACGGTTGTTTGTTGCATAAGGTCTATTATAACTGTTATTAAAGGATTTGTGAACAGTTACATTTATTTATACATAATTCCTCAATCATTATCCGTTTTTTTCTTTTCTCAGACATTTCTCCTCTTTCTAGAGCAATGATTTACGTTTAACGATTTTATTCTATGTATTTTAGTACAACAACTGTTCTAAGTAACTGTTACTCAGTAACCTTATTTTGTACCAGCGATTCAATAGCAGTAGAACAGTATAACACTGATTAATAGGATCTTGAATATGGAGACGGTCCCCGTGCAAGTTGTTTTAATTTAGTAACCGAATTTAAATCGCTTAAATAGTTTTCTAATTGGTGAATTCAGTTTGTGTATTCGACAAATCTGTTTTTAAAGTCATCGCTCATTGGTTTGTTTAATAAAATGCCTAAAACTTAGTGGTTTTGCTCTTGGTACTAAATGTTAAATATTTTTAAATTATGGGTGGTGTAATAAATCCACTGTTTTCCCAAATGAATTTTGGTACTTTTCTATCCTGATCCTTGCGAATAGATTATTAATTTTTTTTTTTGACCCTCATCCCAGCATATTACAAACAAATTCACTTAAATTCATAAATTTCTTCCAAAGAAAACTTAACAAAATATATTGTCAAATCCCATTAAAACTGAAAACCGATGTTTTACTCCTTTTTATGCATATATTGAGAAAAATTATCAACAAATTAATTATGTTTCCGTAAAAGAATTTATTTTCAAAAAAAAAAAAAAAAAAAATTCTTAAAAAGAAATCATTGGTTGCGCCACATAATTTTCGGTTTCCAAAACAAAAACCCCGTCAAGTTCTGCACCATCTAGAACGGGAAAAAAAAGAATCAAAACCACAAAATAAAACATCATCCGTTTTACATTAAAAAATTAAAATGTTTGTTGTTGAATTTCCTTATTTTTAGAGTTCATCTGTGTCGCATGAATGAGAAATAAAACCAAAAATTACAAGTGATTTGGTGAACAATTTAAAAATAGGTTTTACAGAATTGTTAACGTTTGCAATTAAGTACTAGGGTGGGCTAGTCTTTATTTTCGAAACAACGTAAATTAATTAATTAATTAAAAGTATTTTCCATATTAAAAAACATGAATAAATCTTATCCAACTAAATGCATGACTTGAGGTGGATCTAGAACTTCGAATAGGATTTTTTTTTTGCTATTTTGTAGTAAATTTTACGTTTCTTAAATACGTAGGGCGTTTTTTCTCTTTTTTTACTACTCCGCAAAATATTAATCAGTATTTCTCCACCGGCTTAAGCTAGGTTACCCTGTTTTGCTTTGATTTTAATTTATTGCACCTGAATCAGTTAGGAAAATCAATTTCCAACTGGTTGTCTAATGAAAAGGGAAAATCATGAAAAATTGTTAGGATTTGTTACTCCTAGAACTTAGAAAAATCGTCACAGAAAAATAATTTTTATCCAACCACGTTTCAGGCATTTTATTCATGATTTTATTAAATACGGATGCAATTTAAAACCCTGATTGTCTTTTAAATAAATTTTTTGTTTATGAAATTCATTAAACGTAGAACTGTGCCTAGTATAAATGTGGAAGCTACGAGACAGTGTGAAAAAATGCACCTTCTAGAGCCCCTTTTAGTTGAGAATCACTGCTCTAAACGTAACCTTATCGTTCTTATTCTTTTAGCATTTTCACCATAGAAAGTCCATAGTTAGATAGAAAATAAAACCACAAAGAGAAATGTTACAAACAAACCAAAAACCGAATAATAATAAATCGCATAATGCGTCAGTTATGCTACATTAAATTTTAGAATTTTATATTTATTTAAATGACAAACAAACAAGAAAAAAAAAAGTCAAGTTTTTTTTGCCGGTTTTTTGTTGTTGTTGTTGCTGTAAATTTTACTTTGACAAATTTTCTTATGATTTCGTAGAAAATATATTTAACGATCCAAGGGGATACTTTTATGTATTTTAATTAATTAATTTATTAATTATGTAACAAGAGTGGAATTTTTATGAATTAATAATTAAATATGAAGACGAGGTGGCCGAGTGGTTAAGGCGTTGGACTGCTAATCCAATGTGCTCGTCGTTTAATTTTTTTATTATATTTTTTTCACACTTTCACTTATAACAAAACGGAAGTTAATCCAATTAAAATCCAACACTAAACGATAAATAAATCGTCAACATTATACACACTGACAGTTGCTAATAATAAAATTTAATTTTCATTGAAAATATTCTTTGATGATTTATGTACCTTTAAAGCTAAACGAAAAAATTCTTCAGATAATTATCGAAATCAATCAAACAGTGTGCGTGGCATAATTAAAAAAAAAATATATATAAATACGCTACGGTTAAAAAAAACGACAGAACCAGTGTAAACAGGGAGGCATAACAAACAAAAAAAAAAAAAAATAAAACAAATTCGTCTTAAGACAAATAATGATTAATAAAAAGAAATTAATACAAAAAAAAAAATGGAAGAAATTGTTGCCCATCTGCAGGCATTAATTAAAGAAAAATTCCCTTCTTCCTTTACTAATTTTTTTTTGTTTTATACAATTTTAATACTTTGTCATCAATGAAAATGAACAAAAAGCAGCAATATAAACCGGCAAACCGAACGAACGAACGGACGGAAAAATTATGAAATTATGTCCTTGGAATGATAATATAAAAAAAATATATGTATATATATATGTATATTTCCAAGAAATTTGTTCATGCAGTTTTGCTGTTTTGTGTGCAAACTGAATGAAATGCAATTAAGTAAACGAAAATTATTACAAAATGTTTATTGGCAATGAGTGGATAATTCGAAAACAATAGCGAATTTGTTTATTACCAAGTACTGGCACTTGCAGAAGTATACTTACTTAGAGAAGAGGTACTCGTGCCTCCTGTACTGGCAGCCATACTTTAAACAAGTGTTACAATATCAACCCTGAGATTAACACTGAACATTTATTTAAACAATCCTGAAAACAACTTTGAAGGTATCTGATTACTAGAATGAGGTAAGTCCGTGTGTGTTAATAAAATAATTTATTCTAGGACCGATCTTAACATTCATGTAAAAAAAGAGATTTAATTATAATAAGAAATCAGGAAAATAATCTTCCTCACGAATATCAGTTAATTTTTACACCTGTAATACCAAAATCAAGAGACAAAAAAAAATAGAGAATCGAATGGAAACTCCTGAGAATTCTAAGAACCCCACGTACATCAAGGTACAAATAAATAAATTATTAAACAATACGCTTGAAAGGGACACGTATCGGTCTCGAAAATTTTTATTAATTAATTTTTTAAATAAATAAATATATTTTCCAGAATTTTTTTTGTTTTACAGAAAACACCGAATAATTAGTAAAACCGTATAGAACTACAACCCCTTAAATAAAAAGGGATACGAGGGATAAAAAAAAAACTAGACTAAAGAACAAAAAAAAAAAAAAAACTTCAAAAATAGTGCCTTGAAAATGTTTTTATAATTAAAATGCAAAACACCGCGACGTAACAACAAATAAAATTAAATAAAATATACAAATGAGCGTCGTAATAAGTGTCTGGTGTCGTCTTTTTTTTTTTTTTTTTTTGTTGTTTGTCACATAAAAGAAATGCCGACACCGAAAAAATGAAAATGATGTAGGCAAACATATAAACTGTTTAGGTTTTTTTTTTTTTTTTTGTAGGATCGATCAACAGTTTTTAAAGAAACTTCACAACCCATCCTCCATTCCTCCTTTATAGTTACGTTACAAAAAAAAAAAAAAAAAAACTTTAAGTCGCTCATCTGTTGATGATTTGTCTTCTAAAGTCGTCTTATTCTCGTTCGTACTCTTCCTCTCCGAGGAAACTCATTTTTCTTTCATTTTTTTTAATTTTATTTCATTTATTTTATCAGTAAAACAACATAAACCCGAGGAGGATCAAACAAATAGGCGACGAATTTTTATTTTTTTTTCCTTTTTTATTACTTTAATCTTTAACCGTTTTGGGGAGAAATGTGCATATCATGTCCAACCGGTAATTATGTACAAACAAAAAAGGATAAAAAACGATTTGGTTATTTTTTTTTTTTTGAGAATAACAAAAAAAATTAACACACTGCCAGCAAGAAGATTTATTTAAAAAAAAAAAATTATTATTAATGGGATATTTAAAAATATTTTTTAATCAAAATTCCAATGTAAATGAAACGTTTTTCTCCCCATATTTGCTTATTATTATTTTTTTCTTTTGTTTTGTTTTTCATGCACAAAACATTCATCAAATCTATTATCCCGGGAAACAGACTGTAACAAAAATATGACTTTAAAATAAAAAATATTTTTTCTTAATTATTTAAATTGTTTAACAGAAACGCAGAGTGTAAAAATATTTTGGATTTAATTAGGAAATTTGTATCTGCATTCCGGGCGAAATTTAAATAAAATAAAATAACAAAAAAAATAAATTAATTGGAATTTGCGAATTTCTTTTAATTAATTTAAATTAAAATTCTTAGTTAGAATTAAGCGTTTCAATTCCTTTTAAAATAATTCCGCTATCGTTTTCAATTCAAGAATAATTCAATTGGTTGCGCATCGGTTCTGTAATGAAAATCATCTAGGAGTAATTTAAACAGTCAGGAACGATTTAAGCAAGCGTATGCGATAAATTTAATTTAATTCATGGCATCCTTGATGGTAGCACGAGGTTTTATTCCATTATACCACGACTCCTTTAATTAATTGAAGTAATAAAGTTATCCCCGAAACCCAATCACCGAAGGATACTACGAAGGAAATAATGGAAAAGATTGTCGAACCTTGTTTCTAAAATTAGTCTCTTTGTTCTGCATCTCATCGAATTTAAGAAATTAATCACACGACAAACACAAACCTGTAAGAATAGCTCAGTAAACAGGTCCAGCACATATATTAACGTACCAACACCGTTTTGGAACCTTTTAACATTAATCCAAGAGATAACATAAAAAAAAAAAAACAAAACAAAATGGCGTTAATTTTTTTGTTAAAATTATTTTTAATTGAAATGTCTTAAGAGTTTTGGTTGTTTTCAAATGATTATCAGGCTTAACGAGGACAATAAACATTACGTGATTAAGTAGTGTTTTTTTTTTTTTTGTTTAAGGAAGATAATAGACCTTCATAATAGAGACTAGACGATAAGTGGATAAATTTTTTAAGTGTCACTAGCTACACAAACCGATTAGGTAAATAATACTTAAAATTAATAAAAACAAAAAGTAAATAAAAAGAACTAAATTAGTTTTTTCTATAACAAAAATAAACTTTTTAATATTAATATTAATGGGGTAAGGTGAAATAAAAATTAAAAGTTCAAAATTGCATAATAAATAAAAAAAAAAAAAAAACAGAAAAATAAAAATGGAGACAACGACTTAAATATTTAATTAAGAAATAATAGAAAAAAAAATTTATTTTTTTAATTATAAAGTAGAAAACCTTGAATTGGCAAAAAAAAAAAAAACTATGGTATCGCCCACACCTTAAATACTTCTTATTTATTCAATTACAAATACAGCAAATAGATTTAATTAAAATAAATCGGCAAAAAACAATTGATAAAATGCTTAAAAGAAAAAATAAAAACTCAAACAACCATTTTACATTGCTCCACCCATATAGGTTATTTGCTATCTTAGATCAGATTGGCCGTGAAAACATTAATACGCGTCGCTACGGGGACGCCTACTTTGTTGTTTTTATTAAGCATGCACGAAAAAAAAAAAAAAAAAAACTTAAAACCATAGTAAATTAACAACATGACTTAACTTTTGATGTGTTGGTTCTTTTTTTTTGTTGCTGTTGTTTCATTAAGGCTTAAGTGAAGTTAAGTAAGAGAAGCGAAAAAAAATCATCAAACTAAACGAACCAACGAACGCGTTTCCTATGCTGAAAAACCATCTCCATCTCATAACAGAAATATGTTTTTTCTATCTATATAGTTAAGTAAGGTAATTAAGTTTAATTCAGTATTTAAGATTTTTTTTTTTTTTGTTTTATAATTTATTCAAAAACTACACGATCAAGTAGCGTCGCTAGTTTTAAGCCGCATTTATAAGTGGCTAGAATGAACCAACAATAATTTTTTGTTTTCTTCATAAAAAAAAAAAAAATGTTTAATGCTATAAAGAAGTAGGCAAGGCAAGACTGTGATTGTTTAAAAACAAAAAACGAAAAAAAAAAAAACAAGAAGCAACTTAAAGAATGTTTTATTAATAATATATTGCTCTTGTCATGCGCATATAACTTAAATACTATATCTCACTTTAACCACATTGAAAATTATATATACAAGTTTAAAAAAAAAATAAATATATAACCGCATACTTAACGCTATTTATTTATTTACTTATTTTTTTAAAATTAAATTTTTTCTTCTGCATTACGTTAAGTGACTTAAGTTTAGTCAGTTAACATTATTCGTATTGCACGTAAGACGAGAAGCTCTCTACAATTAAAAAAAAAAAAAAGAAATATACTGAGATTTCCTTCTGAATTTTAATTATTTAAAATTTTTTTGTTTTTCTTGTTTTGTTTTTGTTTTCTTTTCTTTTTTTTCAAAAAAAAAAATTCATTACGCTTCAGCACATCACATGAATAAGACCGTTAAAGAAGGAAAAAAAAAAAAAAAAAACGTTTTATTATTTTTGTTTTTTTCGTTTATTTATTTATTTTTTAATAATATATTATTTGTGGTGTTTTTCGTTTGTTTGTTTAAATAATATTTAAGTGAATTAGATTTTTAAATAATTAATAAGTTATTTAAGTTAAATAAAAACGTTTGAATTGACGTATAGCATTGGCTAATTGCCTTTAAGTTTTTTTTTTTTCTTTATTATTAATTTTGTCGTTTTGTTAGTAAAATTAAAACGGCGCGTGCGCATACTACTTAACTATTTTTTTTTTTTTTGTTTGTGGTAAATTATTTTAAGAACATTTATTATTACAATATTTTCCCGAACAAATTAAAATAACATAAACGGTTGACCGCAAAGTTATCTCATCTAGTTTTTTATTTTATTAATTTTTTTTTGGTTTTGTTATTGTGATTTTATTACATTTATAATTGTTAATTAATTAATTAATAATAACAACAAACAATTGACACAAATAATGGATTAGTGTTTTTGTGGAAATAAAATTCTTTGTTAGTGATCTCTCTTATAACTTAATTAATTAATTAAAAAGTGATTGTGAGTTAAAAAAAAATATATATATATATAAATTATTTTCCTTGTGTTTGTGTGTAACATCATAATACCGATTTAATTAAATTAAATTAAAATAAAAATAAAACACGAATTTTTATTATTAATTAAAAAATAAAAAATAAAGTAATTAAATTAAAAAATAAAAACAAAAAATTCTATTGAATGCTTACCACTTGCGGATTTAATACGTTTAATTTTGCTGAAAATTGCAATAATAACGAAAATATAATTATGGAACCAGGTAATTAAATTTTTATTAATAAATTATATACATATGTATAGAAAATATTTTTAAGCTTAGTTAATCTAAAACATCCTAAATCAATCAACGAATAATATTAAATGTTAGTGTTTAGAAAAATGTCAAAATAAACCATAAAGATTAGACAGCAGCCGTTAAATACTTATATAGATAAATAATTATCCATAATAGAGACTCATCGAGATAAGCCACTTGAAATTTATTTAACGTAACGTAAATTTATATAGCTAAGCAGGCTAAAGAAAAATTGTTTAAACGTTTAAAATGTTTTTCTAATCCTATCGAAATATTATTAATTCGATTTTTAAAAGACTTTTTATACACTAAAGTAAGTCATATCTATGACTTTTCGAATTAAAAAAGTTTGCGTACTAATTAGAAAACATAAGAAAATAATTTTTCATTTAAAAATATTGCGCAAGTTATAACTATCAGCTAGTACTAAGCATGTTGCAATCAAGAGTGGAGTTTTAGTGATTTTTTCCGCATCTAGATTGTAGTTTCTTTATCGTTGCAATTTTTTTTTTATAATATTTTTGATCTTAAAGCTTATGATTCTTAAAGTGCAATAAAATTATAAATATATATATAAATTTATATAAATTATAAATTATTGCAATAAATTACTAATAAATAAATTATTTTTAAAAGCTTTCCTAAAGTCTTACATTAATCCGCTATAAATCCTATTTCATCCAAAAATCTACTCATTCTTTGTATGTCAGCATTTGATTCTAAAAAAACCAGCATTGTACAAGCATCAGTGCAGTAGCTTTAAAAGCTTCACAAATAAGAAATTTATATAAATAAAATAAAAAAATCCTGTAGGGCTTATGATTTATTAATTTACCAACCGATTAATTCCTAATATATTAGTCTAGGGTTTAAATTAATAAGTAAAACCGGCTAAAGTGCATAAAATATGAGCAAAAAAAACTCTAAGCAAGTATACAAACCTTTCTTATTACCCATCTGGTCAGACTAGCTAGCGACGATAACGTTGCTAGTCATAAGAAATAAAAAAAACAAAAAAAAAAAAAAAACAAAAATCTTGACACTTTCGCATCGTAAAGTTTTGACTCTCCAACAAACGTAATCCATCTTTTTGGAGACTTGGTTTTTTTTTTCTTTTACTTTTAAGAAATTTTTAATGAAAATTAAAAATTCTTTTATTTACTTTTCTACTGCGATTTTCCTTGTAGGCTTTTCTCTCTTTGTTAATTAAATATAATTATTAAAAAAAAATAAAAAAAAAAAAATACCATCAAACCTAATAACAAAAGATTAACACATTTTATGTTGTTTTTTTTTTGTTTTGTTTTGTTTTGTTTTGTTTTGTTTATTTTACTAATAAAGCCTCAGCCTACAATTATTATTGTTAAATTTTTTTTTTTGTTTTATTAGCTTTTCGTTTTTTATGCATAACAAATTGTAAAAAAAAAAAAAGGTAGCAACATTAAAAATTACGGTAGCCGATATTTCTAAGCATTTCATTTAAAAACTTAAACAAAATTGTTTCTATTTGTTTTATTTGTATGTAAACGTCAATAGTTGTTGTAGTAAAAAAAATGCTATGAAATGACTTAAAGGGAAAGAAAGAAAGAAAAAAAAAACTTAAATATAATTTAATTAACGCATTTTACTTACTTGAAAACAAATTATGAACAAGAAAAAAAAAAAAAAACGTTTTCAGTTGCTTTTAATTACCTAAAAGGTTGCCGCTCACGTGCTCTCGTGCATTTGATAATATTTCTTTTTTTTTTTTTAAATTTAATTATTTTAAAATATTTGTTTTGAAAAGAAAAAAAAAATAAGTTTTTTAAAACATTTTTCTATATGGAAATCTCATTGTTACAACAGTGCTTATTGAAAAATATCCTAATGAATTTTATGATAGCCACTATGCTAACTATTTCAACTGTTTTCAACACGGTAATAACATAACATTGGTAGTAACGTAGTAATGTTACAGAAAAACATAATTTAATCCATATAATACAGCTTTAATATATAATATATGTACGTATTGTTTGTTTGTTTAATAACAATTATGATAACTGCTGATCGTATATATTTAAGCAATTTTACAAAGTGTAAAAAAGTAAAAGAAAAAAAAAAATAAATAAAATGCTGTAGATATGCAGCCAAACAACGTTATGTAAATATTGAACGATTAATAAATTTACAATCAAATAAATTAAGTCGTTAAACAGTAGAATCGTAACGGAAAAATTAATGTAAATGGCAATCAAATAGAAATGTTTTTTTTTTTTTGTTTTTGAAGAAGTTTATGTCGCCTAATTGTAAATAGAAAATATAAATAATATATGACTTAAGTAAGCAAAATTTATTTGAATTAATAAATGTACGTTTTAACCATTACGTTTTCTATCTACAATGCAGTTTAATTTTCAAGTGGTCACCGCTACCGCTGCGTCAAGTGTTTATTATTTGATTTTTACTGTCTTAACTACTGTACTTTACTTTACTTTACTTAACTTTACTTATTGCAGTTTAATTTTTTTTTTTTTTTTTTGTTTTCCTTTTTCATCTAAAACCATTTAATGCATTTAAATGTTGAAACAAGAAAAAACCAACAACAGCCACAGTAATACAAAGCAAACAAAAAAAAAAAATAGAAAACGAAAAAAAAGCACACAGAATAAAACACCGAAAAATATACTTAATAATATCAACACACACACACACATTAACACATAATTTATATTGGATAGAGTAGAGGAGATGAATGATAAATAAATAAATTAAAAAGCGGTAGCCCGTTTATAATATTTGTTTTGAATTTGTATGCAGCCGCGTGAGCCATACAATAATGGTGAAGAAAAATAAAGGCGAAAAAAAAAAAAAAAAATTATTAACCAAAATGGATCGTTAAATGTTAAATAATTAAATAAGATGAGATGTAGACGAACATGTACAGCGGGTAAAAGACAATAAACATTAACCCGTAGCATTAAAGGTAGATTTTATTTTATTTATTTTTTATTAGGAGACAGAAATATCTTAAGGATACCGAAAACATTTCATACACAAAAAAAAAAAAAACAATTTCAGTAGCATACGGCATATGTTTATCCTTTTTTAAAATTTATCAATGAATTGGATTTAAGTTTTATTTGCACAAATAAAAAGAAATTTGTTATGTTGTCGGGAAATCCAATTTGTACACCGGAAACAGATACTTTTACAAATAAATCATTGTAAATATTTATATACAAATTTTCTTGTCGGGGAGGTTTCTGTATGCATACGTTTGTTGATTTATTGTACCTGAAAGTCATGTTTTATTCGGGAATAACTGACTATAAGTGTTACCGGACACGGTTTTTTTTTTTAACTTATTATAAATTTTAGTTTGATTTACGAAGCTTTCTAGCTAATTTACATAATTTAATAATAATAATAACCCGTCGGTTAATTAAATACAAAATCCTAAAAGCAAGCTTACAAGTGTTTAATCTAACCGTACATATATAAACTTTAGCATTAAAAGCTCTTTCTCTTTCACCATTTTTTATTAATTAAAAAAAAATAAAAAAATAAATTAACATTATTTACCAATAGATAATTATTCATAAATGAAGGAAAGAAAGAAAACAGAATCTACAATCTACAAAAGCTTCCAAAAAAAAAAACTCCCATCCGCAACCAAAAGAAATATTTCTCCACTACACAATAAACAATAATGTAAAAGCGAAAAAAAAAAAAAAAAAAACAGAGTAGAAGATGAGCGGTAAAACTTTAAACGGACATAATCAAATAAAGCATAGATTTAAAGTAGAAGAAGAAGAAAAAAAAATTATTTATGTAAATATTATCTTCCGTCTTGCTTATTGTCTGCCGTGTTTTTATGTTTTTTTCTTCATCATCATCATCATCATCATCCATCAGCAACAGCAACAAACACAAACAAAATTTTAAAACAGAAAATAAAAAAAATAAAAAAATTAAGTAAAAACAACAACAAAACATAAAAACTAACCAAACAAATTGAAATAAATAAGTGAAAAGAAAAAAAAAAAAAAAAATTCAATTAAATCCTATTTACTTTTTCATTAATCTCATCGCGCATACTCATTACAACTTCACTTTACATAATAAAGCGGCTACCGAATTGATTTTTTTTTTGTTTTACTACTTGTTCCAAAATGTGTTTTCTTTTGTTTTAAGAAATATAAAAAAAAAAAAGAAGAAATATTTAAAAAATACAAAATGGTGGTAAATTTCAAAAATTTAAATCAATGCAAATAATAGAAGAAAACGAATTAAAAACAAACGTAAAAATTTAAAACAACAAACAAACTTTATAAGCATTTTTTAAATGAATAAATAATTAATTAATTTTTTTTTTTTTCTATATACACTTTTGGTATATTAATTAAACAAATAAAATTAATTTTTTAACGTAAATTAACTAAACATAACACTGACACTTAATCGTAACAAAAAAAAAAAAACAAAAAAAAACATTATACGAAAATTAATTAATTTTACTAACAATAAGAAAAGTTAATTAAAAGAAAAGTTTTTATTTTTTGTTGTTGTTTTGAAAAAAAGCTTTTGTTTAATTTACTTCCTAATGACTGAATTTATGACGGAGATTAAAAAAAAACATTTAAACGGAACTTTTACGCATTTAAAGAAAAGCTAACCTAAAAAAAAAAAAAATTTGTTGCAAAAATGGCATAACGTGAATGAATGAATGTTGATTGCATTCCCGGAAAATAAAAAACAAAACATAAAAAAATTCGTTATTAACGAAAACGTAACGAATTCTTATTAAAAAAGAAAACAACAACAACGCATAAAATACCTTAACGACACTAATTTAATCAATTTTCTAGTATTAATTTCAACGTGTTTGCACTGTTGCATAATTGGAGCGTTTGTTTTTCTTCTTCGGTTTGCGCTTTTAATTAGCAAATACCGTTTTTCCAGTGTTCTTCTTGTAATTTTTAATTTTTTTGTTTTTTTCTCGCAAAATTAAACTAAATAAAAAAAACACTAAAAGCTTATTCTGTTAAATCTTCTTTCAACTAGATTCAAAAAGTGAGTTTAAGCCAGTTTTGTAAATAAGCTTAAAAAAACAAAAACGTTCTTCAGTTTGCATGTTGTTGGCATTTTCAATTTACATTTTAATTTATAATTTTTATTTATTATTATTATTATTATTATTATTATGAAATTTTTCTTTTCTTTTCTTTATTTTTTACAAGAATATTACATTGCAACCACCAGCCAAACAATTGTTAAGTAAATAAAACAATAACAGCTGCAATGTGTTTATATATGAATAAACTTTGCATTCGCATTGATTATGTTGTCGTTGTTTGTTTAATTGTAGATTTTCATGCAAAATTCTACGGTTAATAAAGTTTTTACAATTACACAATAATAACAATGTTAAATAAAATTAAAAAATTTACTTAAAAGTAAATAAGCATTTTTTTTTTTGTGAACAAACTTTTGCATTAAACACAAGAAGAACAAAAAAGTTACTCCGCTACGTATTGACTTATCCAATCAAATATTTTTTTTTTGTTTTTACTACCGCAATACTTCACATACTCTGGTTAAGAACAGTTTTGTGTTCTTTGAGTTCGTTGTCTGGTTTCCTTATAGCTCGTGTCGAAATTTTACAAGAAAAAAAAATTTACAATATTTTTCAGTTCCGTTTTAAATAGTCCGGATTAGCCAGTTCCGATTCGGTCGGTGATATGAGCAGTTCTTAAACTTCAATCCCCATTACGGAAAAAACTTGTAGATCCACTAATAATCAGTCCATACATCGTACTTTTAAGTGTACATTTCCCTCTAAATTTAAATTCAAGTTAAAAAAGAAAATTATTCTGTATCTGTAAGAAGTTCTTGAACTGATAACCAGTCCTAACGCCCTTTTTATACAAGGAAACAAATAATTTAATAAAATCCCTATTTGATTTTGCTTTGGTAAGCAAATACCCCATATATTGGCGCCACTTTAAACCGAAAAACATTCTAAAACAGCCATGAAATTGATATTTTTAAAAGAAATTCCGTGAATTTTGTTCCAACACTTTTTTATATTAGCAGCTGCCTAGTTTGCATGTTACAATGTAATAGCTCCTGATAACACACGCCCTGGCTTCGTACTTAAATCAAGATTTAAGATTGAAACTGTAAAGCAACTGTGTGTACCGTTATGGGGGTAAATAAATCAATAAATCATGATAACTATTGACCATTTCATTTAAATTTTTACTTCCGTTAACCAAGCTGATACGATTTTATTTACTTTTTCCCATAATACTATTCCAAAAAACAAAACAAAAAGGCGTCACAACATCATAATTTAAGGATATGTCCGTAGTGTTACGGATCAAATAAATTTTTACAAAAAATACTCATGTGAGAGAATTATTTCTTTTTCTTTTTTTTTTTTTTTGTAATCAAAGTTTCATTAACATTTTATTTAAAATAAACAAAAACAAAAACAAAAACATAAAATAAAAATTATTTTATTTATATACTATGTAAAATAAATGAAAACAAATAATTATATGGAATAGTGAAAATCGATGAGGCGATCAATGTAAGAAAATAATAAAATCATAAAAATTTAAAGCTTAAATGATAAAGGAAAACAAAAAAAAAAAAAAAAAAAAAATTTGTATCAACAACCACATAAGAGATTAACAAAACCAAAAAAAAAAAAAAAAAACATTAATTGATAAGAAATTTTCGTTTTCTTCCATCATTCATTATAAAAACAAAAAAAAAGCATGTTAATTGCTTAAAATAATGAAAACCACTGTATTCGGCTTAAAACAAAAAAAAAATAATAAAAAAAATCTCTCTCTGCGTTCTTTATGACTTTAATCGGTTTGCTGCAATATTATTAAGTCCTAAACGAGACTTTACAGAAGCGTTTACGCAGTGCGTACAAGAAACACATTTATTATTATTTTTTTTTTTTTTTTGTATATAAAAGAATCCTCAATGACCCGTTCAGACATTATCAAAACATTGATAACATTTATGAACTTTAATAATAATATTATTTAATGCTTCTTTCCAGAGTTTCTGTATTTATTTTTTTCTCTCTCTCTCTCTCTCTCTCTCTCTCTTCAAATAATAATTTTCTACTTTGTAAAACTAAATATGTGACCTTTGGATATTAATCTTAGGTTAAAAAGGGCTGCCGAAAAATATGCTGTGAAATATTTCTCTACGTATTTGGAATTTTATTTTAAAAGTCACCAACATTTTGTCGTTTTAGAAAAAGTCTGGTCTACACATTTCGTTTTTAGTTTTTAGTTTTCGTTACTGGTAAACAAAAGTTTAGCTTAGAGGCGTTACCGATCCTGTCAAAAATGTGACGAATCACATTGTAATTTGATAAGTTTTAAAATAGTTTAAATCAGAAAAATAATTTTAAGGGTTTTCTGTTCAGTGGTGGCTGTAGTAAAAATTTTGTTGTTGTGTAGCCCATGTGCCGTATAATCAATAATTATTTAAACCAGCTTTTCTGTGAACCAATTTTATTTACAGGCGTTCCCAAGAGAATACTATTTTGAGAAGTTTTCTCTTTGGGTGGCATCACTGGTCTGCTGTTTAGTAGCTAAAATAAGTATTTAAGTACCCATCACGGCTTAACAAGCTGCAGAATAGATCCATAAGAAACAATTTTCAATATTTTTGTTGAGATTATTCTCCCGAACTCTTCCATAAATACTTACTGTATACCAGACGTCCTGTTGTAGCTTCACAGTCACCTCTGGTCTGCTGTTTTGTAGCTAAAATAAGTACTTAAGTACTCAACACAGAAGTTTCATTATTAAAGTTGCAGAATAAAGTCTTAAGAAACAATTTTCAATGTTTTTGTCACTTGTTGTAAAAGAGATTCACCTCCCGAACTCTTCCATAATTTCTTTCTGTATACCAGACGTTATATCGTATCATTATTTACGTAACGTTTACTTAGGAAATGACACTTTTTAGTTGCTTTAATTAGGATTAAATGTTATTGCGTGTAATTTAAGTGACATTTCTTAAGTAATCCTTACGTAAAACGTGCTAGCACCATAAGATATATAAATATCAATTAATGATTACAAACAAAACTATTCTAAAATGGTTGATTCCGGAATTCCTAATACGAACAAATGCCATATCGGTTGTTTCCTTACTGTCAGGACACTGCTGGATAATGATTAATTTTACAGAAGGCAATAAGTGTCAACATCTTTTACCAAACATTTCTCAAATACTTTCGACAAACACACTAAATATTCTTCTAAATATCCCTGTCAATCTAAACTAAAAACAAAGAATAATTTGGCAAAGATTGAGAATAAAAAAAAAAGATAAAATTTGCCAAGTGAATTTTAATGTAAAAGAATTAAAAGAAGAAAAATTATTAACAAATCTTCACACCATATTAACACTGATTAATAATTTTAATTAATTTTTTTTATTTTTTTATTGTTGCTTTTAAAATGTTTTCCTTTAATTTCTCGGAATATCAAAACATGAAATTTGTTTCATTAACATTAGCGAAAAAAAAAAATTTTTAAAGTGACAAATTGATGAAAATTTTGTCAGTTTCAAATCAGATTTAGCCTAAATATTTTTTTTTTCTATAGCCTTAACAATGTATGCAAAAATTACAAAATAAAAAAAAAAAAAAATTTATTAACCAAACAAATTTGCTCCCAAGGTTATCGTTATCAAAACGTATTTAGAGCCCATTTAATTCGCTTATGAAAGAAATAAAAAAAAATATTTAAAAACATTATAATTGTATTTAATTAAATTTATACATATATATATAATTTAGATTTGCGTAATTAATTATTTAAAAAAAAAAAATTATTTGTGACAAGGTAAATCGACTTTTTGTCTCATTAAGCAATTTTACTTAATTAAATCAAAAAGAGTTTTCACGTTTTTTTTTTAGTAATAGCAAAAGAAAAAAAAATAAAAATATATTTGAAGGACAAACAGTTTATTATTCATTTTAAAACTTGATTAAATATTCTTAAGTGACTAACTTAAAATTGATTGAATGTGCGAAACAATTTTTTTAATTCTACACTTAAAGCCGGTTACTTTTTATTGTTTCTTAGAAACGACAAACAAAAAAAAAAAAGAAAGAGAAAATATTTAAATTAAATTTTAAACGCTTAGACTTAAGTCCTGTTTCATTACGTAAATCTATTTCTTCTTTCTTGTTACACACATTTGAACACCTTTCTACAACTTGAATGACATAAACAGACAACTACTGTAACCTTTTTCAACTTTAATTAGTTAAAATAGATAAATTTTTGAAATATTCAAGTACCGAAAACTCTTGTTAATTTAAACAACAGGAATTTGAATGCTTTTAAAAACAGTAAAGAAAAGAAAAGAAAAGAAAAAAAGGATAAACCAAACGCGTGCCATGTCATAATAAAGTATCAAGTAGGGAACTATCAACAAATGCGACCCTTAACACGAGGTATAACCTCATATAATAATAATAAAAATTTAAATCATTTCCTGCATAAAACAACATATAATACCGCATGTTAGTTTTTTTTTTTTTTTTTTTTAAATAAATAAGCCTTAAAGTTTAATTAAAAATCCTTTAACAATTAATCCGAATTTAAGTTTAAAAAAAAAAAAAAAAAATGCGTCGGAAAACAAACAAACGAAACGAAACTATACTAAATAAAAAAAAAAAAAATGGCAAAAATCATCGCGCACATAATGATTGCGTTCATGCAAGGGTCGACGCTTTCATAGCTTAAACACACAATTTCTTTGTTTTATTCAATTTCCCAGAATTAAATGTTTTATATTCATTAAATTTTCTTTTCTTTTCTTGTTATTCGCATTTTTATTATCTTCGCTCATTTGTCGAGAGGAGTAAAAACAAATTAAGAAGAATTTTTTTTTTCTTATTTTTTTTTTTTTTTTATTAAGACAAATAACAAATTTTTACTATTAATGTCTTTACGTTTGAATCAGTAAATAAAACGAGGAGAAAAAAAATTAATTGAAAAAAAAAAATAAATAAACAAACGAATCCATGTAAAACTGTCACCACATTTAACTAACTTGGCGAATAATTAAAAAGAAAAATAAATTCAAAATAAATGTTAAATCCAAGTCAGCTTTGTTTTTTTATTTACTTCTTCGTCTCCAACTGAAAATAAAAGAAAAATGGTTGAACGATTATAGCAAGAATAAAAAAAAAAAAAAAAAATAATTTTCATTATTAATTTCGCTAAGTTTTTTGTCTTGGTTTTTTTTTTTTTTTTTTCTGTGTCTTTTTAAGTCGTTAAAACATGTGTTTTTGTCAATTTTAAATGGAGTTTTGTACATGGATAATATTTAACAAGAATTTTCATCATTTATTTGTTTTTTTTTTTTTTTTTTTTTAAAGAAGAAGATTTAATGATCTTTTGTTAAGGTAACAAAAATAAAAAATAATTAAATTAATGACAGAATTATGATTTATTAATTTCTCTCTTATATATTTTTGAGGTCACAAACTATTTTTGTTTTTTTTTTTTTTTTTTTTTCGTTTATTTTCTTAACCCGCATTTTATTTTATTAATAAATTTTTACATTTGTAAATTAATTTGACTTAAAAACACCAGTTTAAAATAAGTCAAAGTATAAATTGCATTTTATTAATAAAAAAACAAAAAACAAATAAATATTAAAAAGACAAAATGCTGAAATAATTCCAGGTTTACGGGGTTTTTTTTTTTTTTTTTTTTTTTGAGTCGGATTGAAAATAGAAAAGAAAATTATTTGGATACGGAACGTTTAGTATGACTTACGGCTTAACGACGAAACAATATTAGAAATAAAAAAGAAATATAATAATAAAGGGAAAAGCATTAAAAGTTTATTAGACTTAGTACAGATGTTAACATAATTTTTGTTTTCTTTATGTTGTCACACTTTTTATTAAATGAATGAAAAAACAAAAGAATAAAGGTCTCTCCCCCTATCACAACCACCATGCTTTCATGTTTTTAAGCAACTTTTCCTTTGATTTTGAATTATGTTTAACCAAAAAAAGAAAGGAAATGCATTACAAATTAACGGAAAAAAAAAAGAAGTTAATTTAAATTTGTCTTAATACAATTTTCCACTTGTCTCATTTTAATTTATTACTATTAAAGGTTACAAGAAATAAATAAGAAATAAACAACGCACATGGTTTTTACCTTAGTTTAAAATATAAAACATAATGATTATCACTTCAAAATGTTCAAAATTTTATCTTTTGAAACAAAAAATTATAGAAATGACAAGAGATTGATTATAAATCGTCGAGTGTAAACAAGTAATTTATCGTAATAATTTTACACCCTGGTAATTTTCTCATCAATCATTTTCATTACTATGTCAGTGCTTTGGATTTTTTTTTTTAATTTTTTTTTTTTGCTTGTTTATTAAGTTATTGTATCAGACTAGTTGGAGACAAGAAAATGTTCGATTGAAAACAATGAAATTTGCTGTTTGATTTTGTGCTACTTCTGTGGTACATGATTCGGGGTCAGTAAACATTCTTCAACAGGTATCGAAATGATCTTGGATTCAGAATTAGCTTAATCGTGGCATAAAGTTTGCTTCTAGGATAAGAAATTTTTGGCGTGCCCCCGGATTATACAAAATCTGAGCATGTAAAATAAGTTATAATAACATATTTATCATTCAATAATCATCCTTATCAGTTAATCTTAAAGATTTAGAAATAAGGAAAATGTTATTTCTCCTTCACAAAACTGAAAGTAATGAAGCATCTAAGTAGCACTTCTATGTGGAGCTCATTCTCTAAATAGATGTCAACTCCATTCAGATTCTTTCCAAAATTTCTCTTAAGAAACAAAAATAAATTTTCAATTTTTTTACACGATTAAATAGTTTCATCATTTTAAGCCGATTTTAAAAACAAAAGCAGAAAATCTGCCTAAATTGAATCAAAATCACCTTCAGCAATAATAAAAAGTAATAAGTAAAAGGGTAAAGTAGCTGCTTTGCTTTAGCTTAAGTCAACAGTTTATTTATATATAAAAATAAAAAAGGACTTTTTCTTCTTTTTTACTTTTTTTTTTTTTTTTTTCTTAAACATGTCACAAAGTCACAATATTACAAGAAATAAATAATTAAAAAGAAAACACGATGTGTAATGTTTATTCATTTTGTGGAACTAATGTGAGACAGTTAATTGAGTTTTTCATCATCATGTGCAATGAATTGTGATGTTTTTACCGACATAGATATGTTTTTCCCTTTTTTTTTTTTTTTTTTTATTTATTTATGTATATTAAGTTGTGGCAGCAGAGTTAAATAATTCTTTTTTGTTATTAAAAAATTTGTATAATACAAACATATGTTTTATGAATTTTTATTTTATTTTATTTTATTTTATTTTTTACAAATAGTTTTCTCTGATTTTTTATTTTTTGTATGATGTGTATGTATTTAGAAAATGAAAACAAGGCACAGACAGACAGATTAAATGAAAAAGATTACAAAAAAAAGAAAAAATTAAAAAATTTACCACAGTGAATGGGGAATAGAAATTATTAGCGAAAAATATTCTTTGCTACTGTGCTGTGTGTGTTTTTTTTTTTTTTCTTTTCTTTTTCATAAGAATTAAGTAGATCAGGGTTGATTAAATCTGTAGAGAAGATTCGTTAAACATTTTTTTTTATCAAATCAAAGTTATTTAATCAAAATGAAATATGGAATTTAAATAAGTGAAAATAAGACAAAATCTAGGCGAAACCGACTTAAACATGTAGAATGTGATCTTTAAGAGTAAATGTGTGGATTTTTGTTGTGCTTAAGAGGGGCAACGGCTTTGCTATTTATTCTACTTTGGATTTTATGAGTTCTATGGTGAATCTCTATCGAATTAGGTTTGTTGCTGTTGTTAAGCCGACTTAAACTTGGGGAGCGAATTTTTAAGAATTAGTGTACGGATTTTAGTGGTATTTATGAGCTGTCAAGGGAAAGAATTTGCTCACTATTCGGGAGATTGTAGTTAGATATCGATTTGCATCCATTTATGCTGGATTTGATTATACAACCTCCTCGCTGCTTAGATCCTACTGCCATCCATTCTAATCCATCAAAATATTTTAAAACTTAATAAAATAAATCTAACCTCATACAGAGTTAAACATAAAATCTGAACAGCCCTGTGTTGCAGTTAAAGTAAAAAACGAAATGAAAGAAAAAAAAAAAAAAAAAAAACTAACTGAAGTTAACATGCTGGATTTACAAGAATTCACATAAAATCAAAATGCAACAAAAAAAAAAAGAAAAAAAAAGAAAAAAAGTCAACATAGAAACAACCACGCAAAAAAAAAAAAAAAAAAAATATTAAAAACATTAAAAACAAGCAACGATCAGAAGTAACAAATTACAAATTACTTACTAGAAAACATAACAAAAAAATAATTAAAAAAAAAAAAAAAAAAAAAAACAAATATGAAAATACAGAGCAAAGCGAATAATAAAATGTTGAAGTGAAAACAACAAAAAAAAAAAAAAATAAATAAATAAAATACTGTTTATTTTCTGTTGTTGACAAAACGATAATTCAATTTTATTTGATTCGAATTAAATTAAATTAAATTAATTAATTCGATTAATTATTATTTTTATTATTTGTTTTTGTTTTTTTATTAAATTAAATTAAAATTGACAACAAATGAACCACAGCCACGCAATAATACAATATTTGTAATTACTTTACTTAAATAAACAAAACAGAAATCTTGATATTGTTTTATTTACATTACGTGCCATTTAGTTAATTTAACTTTTTTTTTTTTTGTGGTTACAAATTATAAATTTAATTTTTTTTTTTTTTTTTTTTTTTTACGTTTCTACGTTTATTGTTTGTTGAATTATTGTTGTTGTGTGTGACCAAAAATGCAGAAAAATTAGAATAATTAAAACAAAAATGTGAAATGTGGTGCTGATTGTATGTTGCGTTGTTAAGGTACTTTGATGCATTGATCGGTTTATTTTGGTAACTGATTGATTCTTTAATTCCTCATATTTTCCAATTTCAAGACTTTCTCAAGCTTACCGATTTATCTAAAAACATCTTAGTGATGTTATCACGTCGAAATGTCTGGTAATTTATGTTACTGACACCAACATACACTATTCGAAAGTACAAGAATCTTAAATTAAAAGTCTGAAAACCATTTCACAAGAGCTTAATGGATGGTTCAGGTCTTAAAAAAAACCGAAATGATGAATTTTCTTAGGCTATAATACGTGAAATAATTTTTTTTTTCTTCATTCAGGATTTTAAAAAATTTTCAGGCCTATCTGAGTTAAAATTAAAAATTATTTTCTATTGGGGCAAAACTCGGCTACAGATTCATAATGAATTCCCGAAAATATTGGGCTAAGGAAATAAACGTTTAAGTGGGTTTTCTAAATGATCCTCGATTTATTCGCAAGATTTCTTGGAAATTTTTTTCTTCTAAAATATATATTATTTTCAAAAATTTATTGTGAGGAAAATAGAAAGAAAATTGGAAAAATTTTAATTACAGTTTATTCATTGAACTATCGTTTATCTAATTAATTTTTTTTTTTTTTTGCACATTTTTAACTTTTTTTTTTTTTTTAATATGAATTTACCTAAAGGCTAAGCAAAAGTAATGGAATTTTTTTTTTATTGAGGCATACGGATTTTCAACACAGTTTTTTAATATCTTTCAATTGATACCAAATTCCACCTTCTACTTCTTCTAGATCGTCTTGCGACTCTATGTCGGTATAGCCATAATTTCATTAATCAAATTAGAATTATTCTGAATAATTCCCAATAAGCAACGATAAAATAATAAAAAAAAAAATAATTCAAGCATAAAAAAAAAAATAATAATAACAATTAATTTCGGTTAAATTATTGATTAAAAAAAAAAAAAAATAAAATAAATAAATTAAGTTAATTTACAATAATTATATTTTTTCAAACTAATTTAAATTAATTTACAATTTTGTTTACATTAATGTCAAATCAATAATTTGTCGACCTTAAATATAGTAATAATAATAATAATAATAATAATAATAATAATAATAAACAAATCATAAATAACTAATAATTGTATGCCTAATCGATAATAATTTGCAAAAAAAAAAAAAAAAACTATTTCCTTTTCTTATTTCTCTATTTTCTTATTTTTTTTTTTTTTTTAATGTAAACAAAGATTAGAATTTTATTTTTTTACTTATTTTATTTTATTTACTTTACAAATTTACATTTTTTTTTTTTTGTATCAAATTGCATTTAACACATAATTACGCGTAATTTTACATTTTTTGTAAATAAATTATTGTTTTGTTTTTACATATTTAAGCCACGCGTCAATTTGTGATTTTTTTTTTTTTTTATTATTATTATTATCTCCGGACATATGTTGCATTATTATTATAACACAAAGTCATTTTATAGGATGAAGAATAACTGTTTTACCTTTTGAATTAATACGACAGAAACAAAATAAAACAAAACAGAAGAAAACAAAAAAAAATAAAAAAAAACTCTTTTCCTTAAGTCAAATAAATAAATTTGTAACAATGTATTTACACAATGTTGTGTTACAAATTTATTCTAAAACAACAAGAAATAAATTATTAACAAAAAAAAAAAAAAAAAAAAAAAAAAAATCAACAAAGTAATTAAGTTATTAAAGAAAATCAGAATTTAAATCACAATAAATAACATAAGCAAAACCCCTTTGGTTTAAATAGCGACGTCCTCCACATATTGTTTCGTCACACCGTTATTATTATTATTATTGTTACATAACTGAATATACGCTTTAATTATTTCTTTTATATAAACAAACAATAAATATAAATAAATAAATAATAAAAAATATTGAATGTTACAAAAACAACAACGAAAACAACAGAAACATCAGAAAAATGGTATAAGAAATTTCATTTCTTTTTATTTTTTCTTTTCTTTTTCTTCTTCTTCTACTCTTAAATAATAATAATAATAAGAAGAAGAAAACAAATAACAAAAAAAAAACAAAATTATTTATACTCTCCAGATGTTTTCAGTTAATAAAATTTTGTTTCCACTTATTTTTCCGGAAGAAAACAAAAATTTTTTTTTTTTTTTACTTTTAACACTGGCTATTGTTTTTGGAAAATGACGTTACGTTAGTCATCACATAACGGATGTTATCATTAAATTGTTGCAAACAAAAAAAAAAAATTAATAATAATAATAAACAAATTGATTTTTCATTATATTACATAATAATTTTCATTATGCGCATGCACTTATAACTTAAAAAATATAAAAAAAGGAAAAAAAAAAATTAAAAATATTTTCACCTGGTACGTTCGTCTGTCGTTAATTTTTTATAACAAAAATTTGAATACTTAACTCAAACAATTTACTTAAGCGTAGACCTTCAAATGTTAGAAAATAAATTCTCTAATTAAATAAATTAATAACAAACCCAAAATAAAAAATTATTAATTAAATAAAATTCAATGATGTTTCGTCAAACAAAAAACAAATGAAAGCCACACACGTTACACGTTTTTTTTTCTTGTTTCTTGTTTCGCTATTGTTTTTCTTTTATTAATTTTAACACAAAAAAAAAAAAAATAAATAAAAAATAATCAAAAGACAAAAATCAATTTATCAATTAGCATTAATTATTAATATTTTTTTATGTTTTATTTATTTTATATCTTAAATCAAAAAAAAAAAAATTATTTTTTTGTTTTTCCGTTTTCTTTGTTCTTTTATTTACCGATTTTGATGATGATGGATGGTTATCTGCTGCTGCTGCCGCCGCCGGTGCTACATCAATGTCAAATGTATCCGCAATAGACAATCAGGCACAACAATATGGTGAGGTAAATCAATTGGGTGGGGTGTTTGTAAATGGACGACCATTGCCCAATGGGACACGGATGCGTATTGTAGAATTGGCAAGGCTTGGCATACGGCCATGTGATATATCAAGACAATTACGTGTCAGCCATGGTTGTGTATCGAAAATATTAGCTAGATACCATGAGACAGGGTCAATACTACCCGGTGCGATTGGTGGTAGTAAGCCACGTGTAACAACACCCAAAGTTGTAACGTATATAAGGGAATTAAAACAAAAAGATCCTGGTATATTTGCATGGGAAATACGTGATCGTCTCTTATCCGACGGAATCTGTGATAAAAATAATGTGCCGAGTGTTAGTTCAATATCACGGATATTGCGTAATAAATTAGGTAATTTATCGCATCCAGGTCCAACCGGACATCATCCACATTTATATAATGCGATTTATCCATCATATCCGTATGGTGGCACAATAAAAACATCGACTGCATGTGGAAGTCCGTCACCACCACAAACATCATTACGTGCCAGTCATCACTGTTGGCCATCATCACATTCTGTTACGGATATTTTAGCTGGAGTTCATCATCAAGCAGCTGTCGCCGCATTACGAGGACCATGTTCTGTGCCCGGTTCTACACAGTTAACATCACAAATGTCACATCCAACACCACCGCATCCTGCAACATTATCAAATAATCAACACAATCATAATATTGGTGGTGGTGGCGGCGGTGGACACCAAGGACCCGATCATAGTAATGTAGTTGTTACAAATCCAAGTTCCTACAATTACTACATGTACACGTTACAAAATGGTGGTATGCATCATGGTGGGCTAACAAGTGCAAGTGGCCTTTAAAATTAATCCGTCATCATTATCTCATAATTGTACTAATGCTAAATAGATTATTTAACATAATTATTATTATTAGTTATCATAATAATAATAATAATAATAATAATAATAATAATAATAATAATAATAAAGTGTGCGTAGGTGGTTATTATAATTATATAGAAGAATAATTAGTTCGTGACTTAAAGAAATGGTGCTCCAAATTATTAATTGGTTAAAACAAATAAATCAAGCATTTTATTTAACACGTTATATATATATATATATATATATATATATATATACTTATTAATACTTATTATTACAATTAAAATTATTATTAATAATTTTCTGTATACATTTTTATTACTAAAATCACATAAATTTTAAATTAATTGAGCTGTACATAAAACAATGAAAATCTCTCTTTTTTTTCTTTAATTTCTTCTTTCTTTTTTTTTTTTTAATTTAATTTAGTACAAGTCCATCCAAAATAATAATTATACAAAAATTCACAAGTACACTTATATTACATTATTAATTAATTAAATTAAATTAAATTAAATTAGAAACGACGTAAGATACAAATTAGAAATGATATAAAAAAAATTTATTTAAACTGGTATAAAGACAAATGGTTTATATTTTACAGAGGTTTTACCTCATATACGCTTTTACTGTAACACAATGTAATTTTGTAATTAGAAGCATTAATTGACTGAGTACAATTCGCGTAAGGATGTTTTAAGAAATGTCATTGTAACGTTTTGTTATGTCAGATTGCCAACACACTTTTTGTTTTTATATAAATTTATTTGAATATTAATTAATTTTAATGACATTCTGTGGATATTTGCTAATAATTTCATTTAATAAAACTCTTAGGTGGCATTTCTTACGTGCATTGTACTTTGGATATAAAACAGAAACTAGCCTAAAACTAGCTAAAATGTGAATTCCCTAAAAAAAAAAAAAAAAAACATAAATTACACATAAATCATCAAGTTTTAGCAAGTAAAGTAAAGAAAATTCGTAAAAATGAATAAAATGTTTCTATTAATATTACAAGCACTGTACTAATTTTATTATTTTATTATTATATTATTTTTTTTTTGCTATCTTAAATACAAAATATAAATTCAAATTAATCATGTAAATATTAATTAAAATAAAAAAATTAAAAAAAAAAAAAAAAGAAGAAATTACGGTACTATTTTTGGCATAATATACGAGAAGATTTTTCTCTATTTCTATTTTTAATTAATTTTTTTTTATAATAATAATAATAATAATATTAATTTTATATATTTAATTAACTACATGTAATTAATTAGAAAATACTACTTTATATTAAAAATTTAAGTTTTTTTTTGTTATAAATGTTTATTTGCAAGAAATAAAATTTTTTTTTCTTCTTTTTTTGTTTCGAAATTAAATAATTTAAAATAAAAATTTAAATAAATAAAAATTACCTTAATTAAAAAAAAAAAAAAAATTGTTTTTTCTCTACTCAACCATTTTACAAAATGGAGATTCCTACTTTGTTATATTCGATTTTTTCTGGTTTTTATTTGAATAAATGAAATAGACAAAATGTTAAAAAAAAAAAAAAAGACCGACACATATGGGTCAAATGTCATCAGCTGACGACTATATTATTAAAAATAAAAACAAAAGTTTAGTACAGAAGTTAAATGAGCGACAAAATTATCGGTTGTTGTGTAAAATGAGCCAAAACATTCCTATTGTGACCTAGTGTCGTTTATATAGTCAATGCATGTGACATATCAACCGTTTCAAATCAATTTATTGCTTTTACGTAACATTTTACAATTATACCAATTCAATTTATGTTTTACATTAACTAAGTCATTAATATGACACCATTACAAGTTAACTTTTGTGCCATAATTTTTTTTTATACACTATTAAACTTCGGATGTAGAATCTGTGACATAAAGAAGAAAAAGAACAAAAAAAAAACCCCCGAAAAATCTAAACAAAGGAACAAAAACTGAAAAAGGCGTAACTAAGGCAGGAAATGGGTTGCTTTATGAAAATTTTCGGCACTTTTAGCATTTGTTATTTTTATTTCATGTTCTTGACACCGACTTTAAAAGTTTTTTTTACAAATCCGATTTTTAAATCTAAAATTGGACCTCACAAACGGTTTTTTTTATCTATTTTTTTTTTTTTTTAATTTTTATTCCAAAAAAGTTTTTGATAATATTGAATAATTTTATAATAAAATAGAAAAGTTAATTGGGATGTTTGCAGAGGTTTTTGTATCCAATATTGTTTCACAGTTCAAGATGGTTGCCATATCATTGGTATTTTGGTGTGCTTCTTAAGGTTATCAGAAGAAATAGAAAACTGTAAGGTAAATTAGAGTTCAATATGAATGAAATACTAAATATACCATTGAAGAACTAATTAAGAAAATCTTTAATTTGAAAATTGAAAGAATTTTACATAAAATAAGTTTAGAAAATAGATTAAACTCCTGTCAGACGTCCGTGACTGCTTTAAACTGATTTTCAGCTTTAAACTACAAAACTTCCGATAATCACATAGTAAAACAGGGTGTCTAGTATATAATGTGAGTACTTTAATTCACTAGTTATTAAGTGGAAATAGATAAAAACAATTAATAAATAATAACCGGCTTATTTACAAGGTAAGTACTAAATAAAATAAAAATTAATAAATTTCTTATCAATAAAATTAAATTTTTTATTATCAATATTATTAGGTAATGCAATGATTATTTAGGATTTAAAATATTAAAACAAATTGATTATTTCTGTCTATTTTTTTTTTTTTTAATTATTTATTTATGTTATTATCATTATAAATACATAATAATTATTATAAGCAATTAATTAATTAATTAATTATAATTAATTAATAAACAAAATGATCTAATTTTAATACTTAAAACGAATATGCATGTGGTTTTTGTTGTTATTATTATTATTTAATTATTAAAATATTATTTTATATATTATGTATAGAAAAATAAAACTAATTAACTTAACTTAATTAATAAAATTATAATTAGTTATTAATATTAATTAAATCGAAGAACAAACATATTAATATTAATTATTTAACTTAAAAATAATTAAAAAAAAAAAAAAAAAAAAAATTTAATATAAAAGTAAAGAAAGTGAAGTAATTTAATCTCATCGCATAATTAATATAAACCTTTTTCTTTTTTCCCCCTTTTTCCTTTTTCCCCATTTTTCTATAACAATAATTTATTCAGTTATAACGACATACACAAAATAATTCTTTTCTTCTTTGAATCAAAGGATAATTAATTAATTAAATAATTTGTTATAACTGAATTTTAATTATTTTTGAAAAGAATAAAAAAAGAAAAAAAGAAAAAGATAAATTATTACCCATAGATATTATTTGCTTAATTTATAAAAATATAAAAGAAAAAAAAAAAAAACATAAACCGTGTAGTAATCGAATTTTTTTTTTTTGCTTGTTTGTCGTTGATTTAAATTTAAAATTCTAAAGAAATAATTTTTCTTAATGACAATGCTCGGTAACGTCAATGGCACGATGACGTACCCAACCAAATAACCAGTAACCAGTCGCTGCACCAAGTATAACCGCCAAACACAACCAGACATTATAAACCATAACGATTAACATTAAAATATATGACATAAACACTTGTAACAAATGTAGAAATGTTTGTATAATATGCATTTTATCAAAAATTTGATCAACAAATTGTTTACGTGTTGATGCGACCATTTGTTCTGTATCTTTATCACGTGTACATTGGTTTTTCTCCTCTTGTTCAGCTAAGATTTTCTCACGGAAATACTTTAAACCTTCGTATAAAATTGCAAAAATAAATATTGCAAAGGCTGAACCAAGGAAACCACCGATTTCCTTTACTGTCCACGCCTCGAACAGTATCACCTCACAGTGTCCATTATGGAACTAGAATTCATTTGATAAATTTTCATTATTTCAAAATGCAAACAATATTTTTTTTTTATTTCTCTTATTACACTCATCATCATGGGACAACCATCTGTTGTGCCACTACCTCCATGTTGGCTATGATCCATCTTAATTAAATTGCAAAGAACTTTTCAACACGATTACAAGCAAACTACACCACAAAAAATTACTTTTAAAACTAATTAAAAAACAAAAGTTTAATATAATTTTTTTTTTTTTTTTTTTTTTTGTTATGAATTTATTTCATGAGAATTAAAATTTTTAACAACATTTATATATGAAAATAAAATGAGATAACAATTGATTATGGAAAGAAATCTTATCATTTTATTTATTCAAATGTTTTGTTGTATGTTTTTGTTAGATTTTTATTTGAAAAACAATAAAAAAAAAAAAAAATTGTCAGTATTTGAGTACAGGGTAATTGTGAAATTTTTACCAATAATTTTTAATCCGTAAAAATGGCGTGACTCAGGATAATCTCGATTTAGTTTTAGTGAGAAATTTTTTTTTAGTTCATTTCATTGGGCAATAAAGCCACTTATGAGTAGAAGTTACTTCTCTATAATTTTGAGATTACACAGATAAGCGTAATTGTTAAGCTACAACCATAATAAATATAATAATGACTTAAGAAATATCACTTTGGAAATCATAAATGAAGTTATTAACAATTAATTTGCAGCACTACGGAGATCCAGGATAAACGCCAAACTATAAAAACATCTTTAACCTATCAAAATTCAGGCAAAAAACGAAGTTCCATCGTTAGTCAATTACTCAAACTGTAACTTAAATTAAGATTTGATATAAGTCGAGATTATCTAATTAAACAGAATGAAGAAAAGCGTTGTTTACGGAATAATTTTCATAAGTAGTATAAATTGAATCGTAAAATTGATGAACCCCCATCGCTGTCACAAATCTCGTTTTCTGACTTTTTTTTATGTGTTGCATCTACCTAGCAATGCCTTGGTATCAAAAAAAAAAAAAAAAAAAATCTTCCTATTACAGTACAAACCTTTTTTTTTTTTTTTGTTTTATCAATAAAAAAAAAAAAAATTGAAATATACTTGGGAAATACCCTGTAAATTATTAGACAAGAATAAGAAGAAGAATTTCATTTATCAATAAACATTAATTTATGTGTCAATTAACAACAGTTTTATGATAGATTTTAATATAATTTTTTTATTTTTTAAGTATCATAGATAAAACTTTATAAAATAATTTTTTATATTATTTTTTTGATTTATCTTTGTTTTTCCTTTTTCTAAAGTTAAACTTCTTTAATTTTGTCCATTGATTAAAAAAAAAAAAAAACGGTTTGTACTTTGCTTAAGCCATTGTTTGTTTCCTAGCTGAATAACTGATAAGCATTAAATAACGATTAAATAGTTAATTAACAACATGAATAATACATATATGTTAGATTATAGATTTGTTATAATTAGAATGCAATGGTTAACCTTGATGTATGAATATATTATTTTAAGTGACTTTAATTTAATTTAAATCGTTTTTCATTTTATGCATTTTCCGGATTTTATGATTGTGTTTTGATAACGAAAGAAATACGTAAAATTGTCTTTTATTTTAGTAAAACAAAGAAAGAAAAGAATTAAAAAAAAAAAAATATATTTCTAAAGCCACTTAAAAAAAAAAAAAATAAATAAATAAATAAATGAAGAAGCAGAACAAAATCAGTTGATAAAAAATAAATTTTTAATCTCTAATACAAAGATTTATTTTTTTTTTTTATTATTATTATCCAAATAAAACTTTTACAATTCATCACAACCAAAACCACCACCACCACCACCCACACATTATTATTATTATTATTATTATTCCATTTTAATGCACAATACAAATTTTCTTTCTTCCTTTCTTATTATTTAAAAAAAAAATTAATTGAGTATTTTTAAACAAAATTTAATTCAATGGATTTTGTCTAGCAGCATGCCATACTATAAAATATTTGCCATGACAACATTTAAACAAAATGCTAAATAATTAAATAATTGGTGACGTGTGAAAAATCACACGTTATTCACCGTTAGTTTGCAATTTTTCTATCTTTCTATTGTTTTTTGTTTTTTTTTTTGCACACTTTTCACACAGAAAAAATGGCGACTACTATCTTATTTTTGTTGTTTTATATTAACACTTGTGCTTGATTATTATCATTTACTGATAAGAAAAAAAACAGGTAAATTAAAAGCGTGTGCAAAAAACTCAGTTTTTTTTGTTTTATTTCAATAAAATTTATTTTAATTGTTTTTTATTTTTGTTTTTATTCATTGGAGTTCAGTGATCGAAAATTAATAAATTTTTTAATATCAATCTTATTTATTTTATCAATAGTCAATTGTTGTTTTGTGTGTTTTAATTTGTGTTTTAATCATTTTTTTATTATTTATTATTCTGTTTTTTAATGGGGTTTTTGTTGTTGCTATAACTAGTGATGTGTATTTTAGATAAAAAAAAAAAAAAAATATTAAATCCGCCTTGGTTATCCGCCACATAAAAAAAATTGTGATTTACGTTTTTTTCTTCTTTATTTGAGTCCACCTATTTTGTGATGTAGTTTCCATCATTACGAACCGTTGACCAAACATATTTTATTGGATTATAGATTTATTGATAGGATTTTAATTTATGGAAATATTTCTGAAATGTTGAACTCTTTTTCCTGAACTCTAGGACACACAAAGTGTCAAAGTGAACTTTGTTCTTTTGTCTTTGTGGCCGTAAAAAACGTATTTCTTGAGTTATAGGCATTTAAAATCCGGGATATTTTTTTTTTTTTGAAAATTCAAGGGCTCATAACTCGCGAACTAATTGTTTAGGTATTTCATTACCACTGGATCCTACTTCTATGGTCAAAACTATGTTTAACTTCTACAAATATTTCAAAAGAAAGCAAAAAGAAATTCCAAAACTCTCAATACTATGCAATTAGTGAAACATTTATTATCGACTAAAAATTACGATGAAGAATCAAATCTTCAAAAACCCTTGTTTAAAATCCTTTAGTTTAATTAATTTAAAAAGGTTTGAGAAAGTTAATTAGAAAAAAAAAAAATAAATAAACAAAACAAAAAATTATTTCTGGGAAGAAGACGCGGAACAAACAAACAAACAAATATATCTAAATCATATTACAAAATGTCTCATATTCGATTTCACACAATTATTTCTTGTTGTTATTTTCTTATTTCTTATACTTAGTTAAGTCACAAATTAAAAGGCAATCGGTAGTCACTTTAAACATGACACTCTAGTCATCTTTTTTTTTACATAAAAAGTTTTCAACACATTTTCGGTTTTTCTTCTCCTCTGTTGTTTTTTGTTTTGTTAAACTTAAGTCACATACACAAGTTTTGTGTATATTTGTCATGGCGGAAAATTTTCTTTTATGTTTTTTTTGGTATCGAAGAAATAAAAAAAAAAAAACGATGATGAATTGGTTTTCGTTTCGTTTCTTTTCTTTTCTTTTATTTATTCTGTCCATGAAGAGTGATAAAGACTGCGGAACAGGGATGGCTTTACGGTTAAGGCGTATAGTCTAAAGTGTGGTAAATCGCTACTAGCTGGAAATAACTGTTTTGTCTTATTGTTCCTGCAAAAAAAGTGTTCTGGACGTTGCTGTCCGAATAATTTATGGTGTGTTAAACGTGATGTTGGAATCAGAAATTTTCAGGGTACTACGGAAAATTGGAATTCCAAATGTAAAGCCAATAAAAACTTAATTTTTCAGTTATTATTGCTTGGTTAGGAGGTTCGCAACAAAACAATGGTTGATTTGCGGTAGGTTTGGTTGCTTAGGGTCAGCTCAGAGATTCAGAAGTATTTCTAAAAGTCTAAAGGAAAACTTTACGCATTTGTTCATGGTTAGCAGTTAGTTAGATTATTGTGGGCACCACTTAGCTGTTTCTCCATATTTTATTCCATACCGAACAGATTTCTTATAATTTTTAAATGAAAAAATATTTTTTTTAAGCCATCACTGCTAAGAAGTTTTTCTTTTTTCTTCTTCTTCTTTTTTAACAAATACCCAACAAAAACAAAAAAATAAATAATTTAATTTAATTTAATTAAATTACAATAAAAACATGTGCTTTAAGGGAAAAACATAAATCTTTCAATTTTTTTTTTTTTTTGTTACAAAAATATTTTCTAATTTATTTCATTTGAATTTGCTTAGAATATTTGCTTTGTATACAGGAATAAATTAGGTTAATTACTTAAGTGATTATCTTGTTATCATATAAGTGGTGTTTGTTTCCTTGTTGAACGCCCATATCTACTGTTTTTTTTTTTTTTTTTTTGTGAAATTAAATTCAACGTAATAATCATCCATTAATGGCATCGTTGGACTCTTTTAGATGAATTAATCAATTTTTTTTTGTCTTTTATTTATTTTTTTTTTTGTATCCAATTAATTGGAACTGGAAGAACCGAAAATAATTTAATTTAATTTAAGCGGTTAAAGTGCTTTGAGAAATGTGACACCATAATATTGAACCTTTTTTTTGGGTTAAACTAAAATTACTTTTGTTGTTTGCTTTATTTAAGCTAAGCAGACATGCGTATTCTGTTTAGCTAATGATTTTTTTTTTTTTGTTTTGTTTTGTTTTTATTTATTAGCTGTTTGATGTTGCTACTGTTGAATGACCATTATTACACTCATTTCTGTGGTTGTTGTTTTTTTTTTTTTTTATTTCAATTATTTAGAAAATTAATGGTTTTACAATTATAGAAATGATCGTTAATGTTGTTTTGTATTTAAATACGGAAGTGGTTTGTCCATTTTTTCTATTTTAAATTCAAATTCGGAACTGGAGAGGAATATTTTATGTTTAAATTCGGAAACAAATATGAAGAAAATTAATTAAAAATTAATGAAAATAAAACCGAAGAAGCACACTCAAAAACTACAGAAATTGATCTCCGCAGCCTGGTTTTTAATTCTGGTGAAATTCTAAAAAAAAAATATTTTAATCACGTAATAACCGGTGGCTATACCGAGTTAGACTCTCAAGTCGATCTAGAAGAGGTAGAGGGTGGAATTTGGTATCAATAGAAAGATATTAAAAAACTATTATGAAAACCCGTATGCCTCAATAAAAAATTTCCATTACTTATCCGGCAATCGGAAAAACCATTATTTTTTTTGTATGCCTTTAGGTGAATCCATATTAAAAAAATAATTAAGTTAAAAATGTGCGAAAAAAAAAATTAATTAGATAAACGATAGTGCAATGAATAAACTGTAATTAAAAATTTTCCAATTTTCTTTTTTATTTTTCTCACAAAAAATTTATGAAAATAATGTATGTTTTAGAAAAAAAAAAAAAATTAAAATGAAAAATATCTTTAAATTGGTACCAAAATCCATTCTCTACTTCTTCTAGATCGTCTTGAGAGTATAAATCGGTAGTTCATCAGGTGCCTGCGTGAATTAAGCGCATTAAGCGTCAAGAGTGATATAAAAAATTTAAAAAACTTATCTCATAATTTGCATGTAGAACAAACATCAAGGAATTTAACATTCAATTTACTCTTTCACCACTGTTTTCGTTTCTGCAAGTTGTTCTTTTTTTGTTTTATTATTGTCGTAGCTTCGTTGGTAAACGAACTTTTTATTACAATGTTTTCCAAGCGCTACTGTGTACATTTCTTTACTTTTTTTTTATTATTTATTTATTTCTTTTAAACAATATCTACATAATAATTGAAATTTATGTGTAACAATAAAAAATAAAAAAATATATTTTTTTTTTTTATAGCACCTATTTGTTACGGTTAAAAGGCAAATGCAAAAATAAGCTTTTTTTTTATAATAATATTGTAAATTCATTCAAGAGAATAAAAGTAGCATTAAAAAAATAAAAAATTATTAAATAAGAAATACAAGGAGAATTAAAGTAAAAAAAAAAAAAACAATTTTTTTTTATTAATTTTCCTTTGAAATTTTATTTTTATTTTCATGTACAAAATAATATGCATATTAACAACAATAATAATAATAATAAAGGAGGAAAAAGAATTATATAAGATTATTTTTCCACAGAGGATTCGTCACTTGATTGAATTATTGTTGTTGGTGTTGGTACTGCACTTGTCACTATTGTAGCAGGGGTCATCGTTTCACTGTTATCTAGTGTTTTTGATGATTTTTCTATTTTTACAGTATCTGTTGATGAACTATCTTGATCAGAGTCCGAATTTTCCGAGGATGAACTAAGATCATCGCCTATCCATAGTGCACCACGTTTTCTTTTCTTTTTTTTAGCATCTTCAATTGCTTTACGTTTTGTTGTTGCCGCCACTGAACTACAGGTGGCAGCAAACGCTAAAGCTTCAGCTTTTTTAAAACCTTCTTCAACCGCCTCACCAACATTTTGTGTTAATTCAGTACGTGCCAATTCATATGCCTCATCTTTAAACTCATACTTTGGTTCCGCTAGTAATCTTTCGATTTTTTTATTACGCCTTTCCACTGCCTCATCTTCACGTTCTTTTTGTTTATCTAACCACGTTTTAAGACGTTTTTCTTCGTTTATATCACGTAAACGACGTCCACTTAGGTCACGACATGCTTCACGATTTGTTGTTTTTTCAATTTGTGCACCGATAGCACGTAACATAGATCCAAACCCTCCTTTGCCACCTGTCAAACGTAAGATGGCGTGAATATCGTAGGCATCTGTTAATTCATTATTTTCTGATGACAAACGACGACCATTTTGCACTAAATAATAATCTGCGGTTTGTATTCTCTGTAATTAAAGGATTTTTTTTTTTAGTTAATTAATCTATCTATTTCACGAGTTCTATTTATTCTAGAACATTAATTTTTAAATGCTTTCGCAAATATTATACTTACAAATTTCTTTTCTATTTCTATTTTTAATTCATCTAAATTATCACTAGTCACATTAAAATGTATATTATTATTTAATATTACTTTTAAATACATTTTTTTTTAGATTATTTCAATTAAATTATCACTAAATTAATTATTAATTTTAATATTTCAACACACTTCAACGAAATTAATATTGCTTATAACACGATTCTTTGACGTTTTGTTTTGTTATGATGTTTCTATTTAAAATGATGGATAGATTTTTATAAAAATAAAATTTTTAAATGTACTAAAGCAGCGCTATTTATTCAAACTATTTTACTAGTGTAACTAGAATTTGATGTTTTAAATTAAAAACCATAACCTAGAAATTTTTTAATTATTTTTGAAAGAATAATCTTCATTTTTTTAAAGTTAATTAAAAAAGAAATAAATAAAATTTTAAAAATATGTCGAAAGCCGGTGGTCGATTAAAAACAATGAAAAAAATTGTTGAAAAAGTAAATCATACATCAAAAATGCGTACTAATATACCAGCAGGAATGGCATTAGCAGGTCCCCCACTTGGTCCAATGTTGGGTCAAGTAAGAATAATCTTATTCCCTTGTATAAAAAATTATTTTAATTGGATTATGATTTTATTTCTAGCGCGGTATTAACATAGCAACATTTTGTAAAGATTTTAATGAACGTACAAAAGAAATGATCGAAGGAATACCATTGCCGTGTCGTGTCTCTGTCAACTCTGATCGATCCTATAATTTAGTCATTCACAGTCCACCAGCAACGTTTTTATTGAAACAAGCGGCAGGAATACAGCGCGGTGCAATGTATCCTGGTAAAGAAATTGCTGGTAAAATTACAAGGAAACATTTATACGAAATTGCTGCAATTAAGCTGCAGGATCCACCAAATGCGTTACTAACGCTGCAGGTAATTAATTATAAATAATAAAACACGATTTTTCCTAAGCAAACATTTTATTTGTAGCAAATGTGTGAAATGTTAGTGGGAGTAGCACGTACCTGTGGTATTGAAATCGCTAAAGATTTATCAGCTGAAGAATATCAACAGTTTCTAGATGAAAGAAAACTGGTTGTCGAGGAACAACGAAAAGAATTACAAGAGAAACGTGAAGCAAAAATGTTACGGACAGGATAAAAATGAAAAAATAAAAGAATTTTTTTTTTAGTATTTAGAAGAATGAAATGATAATAGTTTAATTATAATGTAAATATAAATTTGAAAAATCAATGAAATAATTTCTTTCTATCCTTGGCTGCGCTCTTTTTTCGCCTCTTCTCCAAATGTTTCTCTAATCTGCCAGTCGTTTTAAGTTCTAAATATTTTTTAACCAAATCTTTTGCTTTTTGTTCCTCTGAAAATAAAAAAAAAAATCAAAATTAATTTCGATAATTCTATTTATAAAATAAATTTTTTTTTTTACGTTTATTGGCGAAACGAGGAGCTTTTCCGTCCTGCTGAGCATTAATAAACTCTTGATATTCTTTATTCTTTTCCATTTCCCTATCCTTTCGTTTTTTATATTCCAAATGTTGATTTTCCAACCGTTGAATAGAAAACTTTAAATTACCTCTCAAATCCTCATCGACGCAATTTTTAAATTCTTCTTTTAACTGTTCAATTTCCTTTTCTCGTATTTCATTTACGAAATTATAAGATTTATCAAAACTTTTACGATCAAAATCACCAAATCTTGACTCAAAACGTGGATCAACTTTGACTTCTTCAACTTCAGGTTTTACTTTATTTACCAGTGGCACCGTTCGTTTTGATGTCATCTCACGAGGACGATTTTTATTATCACGGTGAAAATCTTTACTTACTATTCGCTTCTTTTTTAATTTATTTTCTGTTTTGCCAAACATAGCCTCGTTATATACCTTTGAGCCTAGATTATCTTTTAATTTCATCAAATCCTCAAAGGACATATTACTTAGTTCACTTCGTATTTTTACCTAAAACAATGAGAGAATATTTACCATCAACATAAATACAATAAAATATCCATCATTTATACTAACACGTTCTTCATCCGAATTATCATCTTTAGGTACATTTTCTTCTTTCTTTTCAATTTCATTTTCACTGACATCTTCGTTGTCACTAAAATCCTCATCCTCAGATGACATTATTTAAATAAATTCACTTTATTTATCTATATTTTAAATAATAAAAAAAAAAAATTAACAAAACGTTAATAACAATAATATAAGGTTATGTTATACGTGAGTGACAGTCACGAACTTTCGCTACATAACACACGTGTCGCACATAGTACTAAAAAGGAAATCTAATCTTTGGCAGCATTGTAAATTTTCCTTAACACAAAAAGGACATAAATGTAAAAAGGAATCGCCAATGACATCATTTATGTAGGAAAAGCATAAAGTGTTGAGCTTTTGTCAAGGATAGACTATTTTAACGTAATCAAATAAATAAATAAGCATAATTCATAATTTTTTTTTTTTGTGTTTTCTGCTTTTTTAAATTAATTACATTTTGCGCCTTTAACTGTAACCAAAAGTTAATATTAAAAAACAAAAAAAAAAGTTTAAAAACTTGTCGAACGTGAGCACCAATAATAAAAACAAAAATTAAATTTTCTAATTTTGACAGGTTCGACCGGATGGTGCGTAATAAAAATCAAAACAATGCAAGTGGGAAGTCACCCAGTAAAAAACAAAGAAAAAATGATAATAGTAGTAGTGAAAATTCAAGTGAAAATGATACAAATCAATTAAATATAGATAGTTCATCTGTGCGTTGTCATCATAAACAAATAATTGGTACTAGCAGAGGTGGTGGTAGTGGTAGCGGTCAATCAACGTCTGGCTGTAGTTCATCACATTCACAACAATCAACATCGTCTGGTATACAGACAATACCAGTTCGAACCTCAACAACATCAGTGCATAAACAAAACTTATATATCGTATCATTTCCAATAATATTCTTATTTAATATATTACGTACAATATTATATCAATTATTTATATTATTTAAATATTTATATAGTGCTACGAGTCGTATTATCTATCGTCCATTAAAACGTAATGATTGTAATAATTTAGAATTAATTGTAAATAAAAAGATTCAACAACAAAATACAACAACAGCGGCTACAGTTTTATTACAATCTGGTGGTAGTAGTGGTAGTGGTGGTAATGGTACTGGTAGTATTTTACAACATAATAGAATTACAACAAATCAATTATTAACAAATGATAATAATAATTTATTATTAGATAATAATAATTTACATAATTTAAATCATTATTTAAATAATCATCATCATCATCATCATAGACGTTGTACGTCAGAATCAATTGTTGAAATGTCATTGAATAATAATAAAAGTGGCAGTGGTGGTGGTAGTGGTACCAATAATAATGGACATAATATAAATAATAATTTTACAAGTGGTTTACATAAAAATAATTATTTATCTAGTCCGGGACCAGGTGATCCATTATTAGCTAAACAAAAACATCATCATAGGAGAGCTTTTGAATATATTTCAAAAGCATTAAAAATTGATGAAGAGAATGAAGGTAAAAAAAAAATAATTTTAAATAATTTTTACTTTTGCTTTTACTTTTTAAATAACCATGGCAAAATATTTTCAGTTTTTTTTTATTTAAACGTTTAATCAGCACTTTCCAGACACTACGTTTATTATTCTTGTAAATTTTTAATTAGTCTCGACACACACACACACACATATAAACCTTTTTATTTTGCTTTACGTATTTTTAAACATTAATTACAATTTTGTTTACCTAATCATGCTTAAAAGGAAAATCACATGTTATTGATTAGCTGTTGTCCCTTTTTTTTTTGTCCGTTAATTATAACCAAACTGGGGCTGTAAACAAAACAACCCTAAACAGTTTTATTACATTTGACCACTTTTACCCGATGACAGCAGAATTTTTTAATTTTCACTGCTGTTTACATTATGTTGGGGGAGAATTTAGTATTATTTTTTTTTTGTCGTTTTGTTTTAATACTCCCCGGTACGCCAACAAATATCCGTCTTTGATTACATTATCCTTAGATGCGTTTCCTTTATTTATTTAACAAATCGATTTGATTGGTAACATAAAATACTTGACTAGTAACTAGTTTACGTTGAATAAATGATTAAACATCGGATTCACACAATAAAAGCATGCAAAGTAAACCAAAAATGTAACATTTATTGTGAATTTAATTAAAGGGGTTGAATTATGTTTTTATTTATTTAAAAAAAAAAAAATTATTCTAATATCACAGATAATTTAACTATTAGCAAAAATGGGTTAAAGTGTTTGCTCAATAAAATAATCAATATTCGATTTGTGTATTTTTTCATTTATAAGTTTTTTTTCGTTCGTCTTTTCATGATTACGCCGCTTAAAATAAAAACAAAAAATATTTATTATGCTTTAATACGAAAACTTTTCTCTGCCACAATTAAAGTTCTGTTTCTCGTTTTCATTTCAATGCGAAACCAGAAGGTAAAGGAAAAAAGTTCATAATTAAAATAAAAATTTCTATTGGAATTATATTTTCCTTAATTTTCTACGGGCAAATTTAATTCAAGTAGTTGGAGCAGCAGCACCCATCAGGAGAAAAACCAACGGCATAACTTGCCAAAAATAATAAGGAAAAAAAAAAAATCTTTTTTTTGTTTTTTAAATAGATAAAAGCTTTTTTTTTTTTTTCGTAATTATGTAAAACTTTAAGCTGCTTCAGAAAACAATTTGGTTTTGTTTTTATTTTATTAAAGTTTATTTTTGGAGAACCAAAAAAACATTTTTTTTCTTACAAAAATGTTATCTTTGATGTTTTTTTTGCATTACTTTCTTTTGCTACACTGACGACGTAATGTCGACAATTTTTTTAATTTTATTTTCTTTACTTAAAACTTTTTACTACATGCTTACATCCGCTGTTATGACTTAAAACAATGTTTTTGATAATTATTAAAATATATTTGAGGGGGGGTTTAACTGATGAACAAAACACTATTTTGCGGTTTTTTTTTTTTTTTTGCTTATAATTTTATACTTAATTTGCTTGGGTGGGTTTTTTTTGCTAATATTTCGGCAAAAGAGCAAAAAAAAAAAAAACCCTCTAATAATTTTAACACACGGTACGTATTTAACAAATTTTACAAAATGACGTTTCTTAAGTAATTATTACGTTAATTGTGTTCACGTCATACTACGTAATTTAAATCACTTTTTAAAACCTATTTAAAAAAAACCCAAGAAATTTATTCTTTTCCTCAATAATACAGAATAGAAAATTATAGAAATAGAAATTCTTTTGACCTTTACCTTGGTTAATCCCTTTTTCTTTTTTTTTTTCGTACCATTTATATATTTATTTTTTCTTTTTTTATTTTGCTTTCACACAGGTAATTCTTCGTATTATAATAATAATAATTTGAGCGTGCTGTTGTTGGTTGTTGCTGCTGCTTAACGCTATTATTTATTAATTTATTTATTTATATTTGAATGGTGGTGACTCATCGTTAAAAAAGATAAAAATTATTTTCACAATAATAATAATAAAATGAAAATGTGTTATATTCTCATATTATTATTAAAAGAAAATAATAAGAAAAAATTGTTTGTGCTGTGTTTTCTTTCGATTAAACGACTTTTTACAAAGTTTTATCAAAAACAAATAAAAAAAAAAAAAATTGTTTTTTGTTTTGCAAACTATGCCATGTCGCTATATGTCCGCTGTTTAACTTCTTATAACTTTTCTTTATCATTATAATTATTATTAATAATAATAATAATAATATTGTGTTAAAAGCATAAATAATTATATTTGCCTTTAGAGGGATGAATATAGAAAAATAACCTTAAAACATAGGATAGGATTTTTTACAATGTCACTGAATAATATTGACACATTAATATTATCACGATAGAACTATGAATTTTGTGTTATTTCTTAAGAAATTACAGCGATACAGTCTAAATGAGCTAAATATCCCTATTTTCCCCATTTTATTTATTAATCCTTTAAACAACCGTATACCCACGACATATACAACGGTGATACTGAATGAAAACCGGGAAAAACAAAAATGTCGCTAAGAAAGCATCCAAAAAACCTTTAAAACCAACCAACGCCCACATATTGTTAGAAATTCCTATTCCTATTTATAATCTATAAAAAAAAAACGCAATTTTTAGCGGTACATTTTCAATTTTCCAATAACATGGGGTTTTCCAACACAAAAACAACACAATAATTCAAAAAAAATTCTTTTGTCGTCAAAATGTCAAAAGTTGATTCCCGAAACCTTAAAAAAAATAAACTTTTGAATTTCGATGAAATTTTTTCGTAGAATCCTAACAATGTACGGAAAATTATAATTTTTTTAAATTAAAAATTAATAATTGTGTGTCCGAAAGGTAATAATAATTTAAATTCCCAATTGTTGTAACATGAAAATTAAGTAAATTTTCAAATTAAAATTTCATTTCAATTTCGATAGATGTGGTTTTGTTTTTTTTTTTTTTTGTTTTTCAAACAAAAATACAAACGAACCATACAACAATCATAAATAAAATAAAACTATAATGAAAATATTGAAACATAAAGAATAAATATCCATTTGTTTGTTTGTGGTTTGTCTTTAAGCTCGTCAACAAAGCCATAAATGTTTTTATCCCCACAGAACTTAACTTAAAAACTTTTTACATAAACATCAAAGAAATAGAATTAACTTTTCAAAAGAGTATTCGTAATATATGAATGTTTGGGTGATTTAATGAAATTTGGTTTGGGTTGTGTACATAAAAAATTATTTATAAAAAAAAAAAAAAAACAAGAATATTTTTGCAAAAAATTTTACACGTTTAAACCGTGTAATGAATGTCAACCATTTACCTGTTGAATAATTCTAATTTAAAATTTCTTTTGTAATAAAAAAAAAAGAAAATAATAATAATTGTTTTTTCTATTTTCAGGACAAAAAGAGATTGCAATTGAGTTATATCGCAAAGGAATATCTGAATTAGAGCATGGTATTGCTGTTAATTGTTGGAGTGGCTGTGGTGACGTATGGGACCGTGCACAGCGTTTACATGATAAAATGCAAACAAATTTGGTGATGGCACGTGATCGTTTACATTTCTTAGGTATAAAAAAAAAAAAAAAAAAAATTATTTAAATAGAAAGACAGAAAAAAAGAGAATTTTTTTTTTTATTTGTTTGTTTGTTTGTTTGACAAATTTATAATTTTTATTTCATTCATTTTTTTGGAGTTTTTAATTGATAAAATCAATTTGGAATGTTTTATTAAATTATTTATAGTTATTATTGTTGCTATTTGCAATTGTATTAGCAGTTTTTTTTTTTTTTTTATAAAAGTGACATGTTTTGTATATGTGTGAGAAAATAAACCTTTTGGGTGGGTCTTATTTGAAAAAAAGAAAAAAAAAAGACCTAAATTTAATTCGGTTTAACATTTAAATGTTTTAAGAAAATCAAAAAGTTACAGAGTTTCATTATACAAAAATTATTAATTAAATTTCTTTGGTATTTAGAAATAAAACAAGAGAAAAACAATTAAAATCAGATTTAAATGCTGATAATAAATGCGTAAACATTAAACGTCTCATTTTTAAATGTCATTTATGATGCCACTTTCTTAATTAACTGCTGATATATATATCAAGCACAATTAACGTAAGGATATACATAAGAAATGTCACTTTAATGCGGATAAGAACCTTTTTGTTTTTATTACATTAATAAACAAACTTTATAGTACCGCTGATGTGAGAAGAAGATCTTAAACTAGTTCTAGATTTAATATTCCATTACCGGCTAAAAGTTTTCTTTCAGATAGAACTTTAAACTGTTATTTGTTTCGTGCATACAGTTGTGATTCAAAATAATAAAAAACAAAACATAATTGTGACATGTCTTACGTAATCCTTACGTTAATTGTGGTTGTTGAACGCTTTAATAAAAGTTTTTGTTTGTTTTTTTTTTGTTGCATATTATTATAAAATTACATTATAACGTGTTAAAGGAATATTATTAAAATTTCGTCCTTGTTAAAAAAAAATTTTTTTTTTTTTTTTTTTATTACAATTATTGCTGCTGGTGTTTTTCACATGTGGTTTTTTTTTTTTTTTTTTTTTTTGTTCTATTTTTCCTTGTGTAAATTAGAGCAATTTGTTTTTATTTTTAATTATATTTTTGCATGTAGTATGTGTGCAAGGCTAATTTAATATTTATTTATAAAAATTACAAAAAAAAAAAAAATTATTTATTTATTATTTTATTTATTTATTCTTTTTTTTTTTTTATCATTTTTTTTTATTTTTGTTTGTGTCCTTATAAAATATTAATATTAATAATAATAATAATAATAATCAAACAACGAATATACACGCAAATAAAAAAAGATCTAATGTTGTTATCAAGAGAGTTAGAGATAAATACACCAAATATAACATCAACAACAACAATATCACCAATGAAAATGACACCAGTAACAACAAATAAACGCAATGTAAATAGATTTATACATCAGGAACAACAAAAATATCATCAGCCAGAACAACAATATTATGAAGAAAAAAAATTACAAATTTTAACACCAAATCATCAAACAACAACAACAACAACCACCACAACCACACTAAAACCAATAATAAAAAAAAATCTTTTTAAACCATCATCACAACCGCCAATAGTTAAAAGAGTTAATATTGATGAAGGTAAGGCGACTTTTTTTTTTTTTGCTCTCCTCTTATTCTTTATCTTTTAATTGCTTTCTTTGTGTTGTGTTGCTTCTTAGTTTTTTTTTTTTTTATTTAAATAATTGTGTAATTGGCGAAAGTAAATTTTATTTTTGTAGTAAGTACTTAGTATCCTTAGAGGTGGGTAAAATAATTTTAACATTTAAAAACCATTTTTTTTTTATTTAAGGTAAATTTATTAATTAATTAATTAATTAATTAAAGAAATTAACATTGTTTTAGCATTTTTTATGTGTTTTTAATTATTATAAATTATTTTATTAAACCGTATTTGGTTGGATTATACTAAACAACAAAATATAACAAATGGGGACGATGGTATTGTAATCGCTTTTTATGTTTTTTTTTTTCTTTCTTTCTTAATTTTTCACCTAACACACCACCAGCAATCAAATATTTGCAAATAATCAAATCAATAACGTAAAATACAGAAAATTACACCAAAATGACCATTCTATAATAAAAAAAGATTTATTCCCCTATTTGATTTTATTTTATTTTCTTTTTTCCCATTACTATGAAAAGTATCCGGACGGAAATTAACTGTGGGAACAAAACGTCCTGGTAATTTAGGTGTTATGAATAAATCACAAACATTACCACGTAGTATGGGTTCTAAAGCGATAATTGGAGGTGCACAGGTTGGTGTAAATGGTGGCATGTCCGGAGGCGTTTCTGGAATACCACAGAGGTCAACAACTAAATCAGCTGCTACTCCACCAGCTGTACGACGACAATTTTCGGTTTGTTTTTTCAAATATTTTTTTGTTTATAAATCATTTTTGTTTAATTAACTTTTTTTTTTAGATTCCTGGAAGTTCACCGATTCGGAAAACAAATCCTAGTGGACGGTCTACACCGCCACGTTCACGTACACCGTTGGGTGGTGTTCCATCGTCACAAAGTAACACAACAATTATTAATGTAAAAGGTGTCGAACAGAAACTCGTGCAAATAATTATGGATGAAATTGTTGAGGGCGGTGCCAAAGTGGAATGGACAGATATTATTGGACAAGATGTACAAATTTTTGAATTAATTAATTTTTTTTTTTTTGTTTATTAATTAAATTATCTCTTTTCCAGGTAGCTAAGCAAGCATTACAAGAAATGGTTATCCTGCCATCGGTCCGACCAGAATTATTTACTGGTTTACGTTCACCAGCCAAAGGTCTTTTATTGTTTGGACCCCCTGGAAATGGTTTGTTGCTTAACAAAAATTTATTTGAAAAAATTAAAACGAAAATCTCTTCTCTTAGGTAAAACATTGTTGGCACGTGCCGTAGCTACGGAATGTGCAGCAACATTTTTCAATATATCAGCAGCATCATTAACTAGTAAATATGTGGGGGATGGTGAAAAATTAGTACGTGCCTTATTTGCCGTGGCACGTGAATTACAACCATCAATCATATTTATTGATGAAGTTGATTCATTATTATCGGAACGTAGTACTGGTGAACATGAAGCATCCAGACGTTTAAAAACAGAATTTCTTGTTGAATTTGATGGTTTACCAGGTAATAAGGATAGCGATAGGATTGTTGTGATGGCAGCAACAAACCGGCCACAAGAATTAGATGAAGCTGCGTTAAGACGTTTCTCAAAACGAATTTATGTTAGTTTACCAGATTTAGATACAAGAGAGTTGCTTTTAAAGAGTTTACTAGAAAAACAAGGAAGTCCCTTAGCTACTGAGGCACTACGACGATTAGCCATGCTAACGAATGGTTATTCTGGTTCAGATTTAACAGCACTCGCTAAAGATGCTGCTTTAGAACCAATTCGAGGTATTTTAATTCACTGTCCTTCTGTTTTTTTTTTTAACTTTTGAGTAAATAACAAAAATTTTATAATTTTTCAGAATTAAATGTGGAACAAGTGAAAAATATGGACCCGAAAACAATACGTTTAATAACAGAAAATGATTTTGTTAATTCATTAAAACGTATAAGGCGTTCCGTTGCGACACAAAGTTTGGCCGCTTATGAAAAATGGTCAAATGATTTTGGTGATGTTACCATGTAACTCCTGTTGTTACGTTAAAAGATTTTATTTTTTATTATTTAATTGAATAACAGTTGTTGTTATATTGTTATAACCGTAATTATTTTATTTTAATTACATTTAAGAATGTATTTCTTTCTTTCCTTTTTTTTTTTATATATGCATATTTAAGTTTAATTATGTTTAATAAGAATAAAGACTTAATATAAAACAAAAAAAAAATTGTTAATTAAATAATATATTTTTTTTTCAGTTTTTTAATTCTTATCTTATCTTAACCTACTATTATTGACTACTATATTGTCGATTTAATGTTAATACAAAACAATACAATACAATGCAAAAATGATTGTACACAAAGCAAAGAAGAAGAAAGAAAATAATAAATAAAATTGTCTTAAGATAAGGAATTTGTTTTCGTGTTTTTTATGATTTTTATTTTATATAAAAACACAACACAGGCAGCAACACATATAATATATATTATTATGTAATTTTAATTAATTAATTAAATATGCCTTTGCTTTTCAAATAATTAATTTTTATATGTGAATAAAAGGCTAATTAGTTAAATAAATTATTTAATGCGCGACATAATTATTGTAATTTTTAAAGAAGAAGAAGAATAAAAACAATTTTAATAAAATAAAATCAACGAAAATCATTTAATTAAATTAAAAAAAAAAAATAAATAAATTGTTATTTAGCTATCATTAAAAAAAAAATATATATATTAAAAATTAATTAAATAATAATAAAAAAAAAAAAAATAAAAACTTTTTGCTACTTTTATAAAAATGAAAAAAAAAAAAAATGAGAAAAAAAAAAAAGAAAATCTAATTTCTCTTAATTAGCTAATTAGAGTAAAATTGAAACAAAAAAAGAATAAAAAGAGAAAAATTATTTTACCTATAGAGAGAGAGCGCGAGCGCATGATTAAAAATAAAAGTTTTTCTTGTTTTTAATTAAGATTATTTTTTGATTCATTTAATATCAAAATTTAAATTTAGTCATAGATGTTAAGGAAGAGAAAAAAAAAAAGAATTTTTATTTTATTTTATTTTTTTCTAGAAAAAATAGTAAATTAACCAAGATGGAAAACTCTGAAGCGCACTCACTGTTTGTGGTTTCACATTAACAAGAAACAAATAAAAAAAATTACAAATTGCCAGTTAACTAATTAATTAATTAATTATAATAAGCTTTTATAAAAAAAAAAAAAAAAACAAATAATCACAATACTTACAAAGAATATTATCTTCCACAATTAATTAGTAAACAAATTAAAAAAAAAAAAAATTCAACAAAGAGTGGAGATCGCTTCAGAAAATTGTGTAAATATAATTGCACACACACACACACATGATATGAAATACAAAAAATAAAATTAATAAACACAAATAAAATTGCATAAAACTAATAAATAATTAAATATTTAATGCTTTTTTGCAGTAATTAACAATAAAAAAACAAAAAAAAAAAAGATTCCATTTCGCACTCTTGTTTGAATAAAAAAAAAAAAGACAAAACAAAAACAAATATTTTAGTGTCCATTAATGGTTTAATTTTACTTAAATTTGTAGTTTTAGAAGATTGTTTCTAAATTCCTTAATTAAATCATAAACTAGTGTAAAAAAAAAAAAAATTAATTAAGCTTCCAAAGAAAAAAAAAAAATTTTTAAATAAATAAATCGAGTGATGTGAACAAAAACAATTTTTCTTTCGTTTTACTTTTGGCAGGATAATTAACTGATATAAAGCACATGTGGAGTGAAGTTCAGGTAACTGTTATACTGGTATAAAACATATAATTCGTTAAAGATCAAATCATAAAAATTTAATAAGCAGTAAAACTAAAAATATGAGAGTGAAAAAAAGAAAAAACTAAAAGTAATAAAAAGACGAGAAAAAAAAGAAAACAAAAACTTTTTAATGTATTTTCCACCTGTTGTGCGCTCCTTTCTTTATTATTATTATTTAAGTTCAAAAGAGTTCATGATTAGTTACTACGACTAAAATAGATTTGAATGACTAATTAGTTCAAGGTTGTTAGAAAATTACTGCATTATTGTCAAGAATAATAATAATAATAAAAATACCAAATTTGATTGATTTTTGTGTGTCACAGATGTTGTCTTATCGAATTTTGCTTAATAATAATGCTTTTGTGTAATAAACAAGGGGAAAAAAAAGGTCGACATTATTTAATTTATTAAACACAGGTGTAAACAGATTTAATTATTAGTTATTTTCCATTAAGAATTTTTTAACAACTTACTTTTATCCATGTTTATTTTTTTATTTTATTAATAACAAGCAATTTACCTGTATTATTTCTGTTTCATTGAATTAAGGCACGTGTTATCCGATCACATGATTATTAAACAGTACTGTGGTGTATTGCATTACAAAATAAAATTTTATTTTTTATTTACATCATAATTATCGCACACAATTAAAAAAAAATAAATAATTTTGTTTTGTTTTTGTAATCACTTACGACGTCGCAATAAAGAGAATATTTTTTTCACTAAATTATTTACAAAGAAAAATACGAACAAAACGTGATGACTAGGTATGGGCAAAACAACTAATTTTCATTAACTGTTATAGTTATTTTTCAATAACAGTTAAAAATAACAGGGTATCCTGTCATTTAAATATTTTATATCCTTATATTGAAGGCTAAACCAGTGGAAAAATGAAGGTGGAATTTGGTATCAATTAAAAAGTATAAAAAAGCATTCGTATGCCTCAATAAAAAATTTCCATTACTTTTCCGGCAATCAGAATAAAAAAATCAAATAAATATTCTACGAAAGATCGGAATAATAAGGAGAGACGGGAACAGTTTTGTTTAATCATCATCCGAATTCACTGATATATTTGACAAACTGATATATCTGATATTGGCTGTTATAACAGTACATCCTATGTTTTTTTTTTATAGGGGCTAAGGAAAGAATGAACGAAATGGAACAATTTTTTAATGCGTACGTTTGACGTTTGTAAAAATAATTTAAAATGTTTTTTTTTTTTTAAATTCGATTGCAAATAATAAAAAATATATTTTTATTTATATATCAATAACACCCAATTTCCGATAACAGTTAATTATGATACTAGCTGTATTTCAATAACATGGTTATTATATTAGTTATTCAAATATCGATCCATCTCTAGTGATGACACTCTTGGTTACGATGCAGCAGCAGCAGTAGCAACGTATGTTTTTGTTTTTAACGTAAGGAATGTAACAAGGGTGGCGTTTCGGGTTACTATAGCAACAATAAAACCACGATGATTTATCAAATTTTGTTTTTCTTTTGTTTTTCATCAATTTTTTATTTTTATTTTTTTTTTTTATTTCATTTCATTTCATTTTTTTTTTGTATTTTTTTTTTTTTACATAACTACTATAGATATTTTTTTTTTTATTATTATTTAATAATAATAATAAACATTTTCTTTTTGTTTTTTTTTTTTTTTTAATTAATGTTTCACATTTTTCTTCTTCATCATATATAATATATAAATTATTAATTTTTGCAGTCAAAAAAATGTCAGTCATTTTGTTGTTGTAATTGGTCTGAGTAAAGAAAATGAGAGAGAAATTTTCTTTCATTTTTTTTTTTCTTTTAAACGGATGCTTTTAATTAATTTTTTTATTTTTCAATAAGTAATAACATTTTCGATGAATTATTTATTATAATTATTTCTCATGTTCTGGTGAATTTATAATATATATATATACATATATTTAATTTAACAAACAATCTTTTCTTTTGTTCTAATTAAAAAACAAAAAAAAAAAAAAGGAAAAAATATTGAATAATAATAATAATAAATAAATAAATAAAAACATTTTTATTTATGACGTCCAAATTCAATTTTAATAATTTCTAACCTTACTTAAGTTTTTTTTTTTTTAATGTAAAAAAAAAAAAAAAAATGCTTACGTTGTTTTTCTCTTAATTATTTTCGTCTCTTAAACATTTTTAATTAAACGATTCATACGGAAAAATAACAAAAGAAAAATTATTGGGAAAAGAAAAAATAGAGAGTTTAATTTTCTTTGTTTAAAATTTCAATTAAATTAAATTATTGATTTCGCTGTTTATTTCTCGTTTCAATAATTTTTTCATATCTTTATAATTTTATTTATATTAAATATTTAATATAGGGATGGATGGATGGTGGTGGTGGTTTTTTGTTTTCTTCTTCCTCTTTTTCTTTCAATTAATTAATTAATTAATTAAAATAACTTTAATTAGTATTATTATTATTATTATTCTTCCTAAATTCTTTAATTTTATCTATTTATTTAAATATCGCTATTATTTTATATTATTTTTATTATTATTATTTTATTCAAAAAATGTTTTTTTTTTTCTTCTTTTATTTCTTTTTTCGTTTTCTTTTTATTTATATATATATATATATATATCACAAGTCAAAGTTTATAAATTTTTTTTTTTTTCATCTTCTTTCCCCGCCAAAAAAAATTTTCCGTTCATAATAAATAATAATTTAAAAAAAGAAAAGAAAAGCAAACAATTTTCTTTTTAAGTGACAATATAAAGAGTAAAAAAAAAAAGAAAGGAAAACACAAAAAAAAATGAATTTCTTTTTGTTTCTTTTAATTAAATTAAATTAAAATATAATCAATGAAAAAAAAAAAAGTTAAAATTTATTTGGATTTTGTGAAATAAGAAGTAAAAAAAAAAAATTAATTAATTTTTGTTTTTTTCTTTACCGTTTTGTTGCAATTTAATTAATTAATTAAATAAGTAATAATAATAAAAATTAACACAGAAAGATAATAAAAAAAAAAAATAAATAATTAGGAAGCCCAAAAAAGAAAAAAAAACACAAAAATGTTTTTCCTCCTTTATCCCTCCCCCATTCATTTTGTGTTTTTTCACGCCTTAAACAACAAAAGATACGAAAATAAAATCCACGGTATAATCCGTGAATAATATTTTTCTTCACTTTTCCTTCCTTTTGTTTAGTAATTTAAATTTCTGGGTTTTTTTTATTATAAATAATGCATGTGCTGTATGTGCTTTACGAAAATGCAAATTTTATGTTTTAATTAAATAAAAAAAAAAAACAAAAACAAAGAAAAAACAAAACAAAAACAACGAAAATATTACTTTTTGATTGGTTGGTTGGTGTGATTTTTTTTTTTGTTTAAATTAAAAAAAAAATAAAATGACAGAAAAAAAAAAACGGTAACAAAAGGAAATTGAATGTAATTAATTAATTAAAACGAAAACTTTTTGTTTTGTTATTATTTTAAATTGTTATTAAATATTACCAACTTTGAATAATTAATTAAAACAAAAATAGGGTGCTGATATAGTCGTGGTGTGTGTACAGGATTACAAAAAATTAATTCAACATTTTTAAGGCATTTCCAAAAAAAAAAAAAAAAACAGAAGGAAATACAAATGAATAGAATAGAATTGAATATGAAAGAATAAAAAACAATTTCCTCTTTCGTTTTTTATATTTTAATTTTTCTAGGTGGTGGGAAATAATTAAAAAATTTCTTTGGCAAAAAAATAATAAAATTAATTTAACTAAAAAAAAAAAAATAATAATAATTAATAAGATTGCTTTTTGTGCGGGGTTAATTTTTTTTTTCTATATGTCTTTATTAAATAAAAAAATAAGTTTTTTTTTTTTTTTTTTCATCTTCTTCTTCTACTTCTGTTTATATTAATTAATTAATTAATAAATAATAGTAATAATTAAATTAAAAGAAAAGAAAAGAGAAAAAAAAACTAAAACAAAAACAAAATCCAACCAATCAAGAAATAATAATAATTTTTTTTTTTTATAACGTAAAAATAAAACGCACGGGCTACATGTTTTCCGTCCTTCATTATTCTTTGTCTTCCTTATTTATATGCTTTTTCTTCTTTTGTAAACGTTATTTGATTATTTCTTTAATATATATATATATATATTAATTCATTTTTATCATTTCTTGTATTTCAATTTAATTTTTATTTTTGTTTCCCTCCCCCTCCCCCAGCCTATTATTCTTTTTTTTTTTATTTAATTAATTTTCTTTTTAACCTCTTTATAATCTTCATTTTATTTTATTTTATTTAATTATCCGTCTTTTTATTTCTTTTTTATTTCCTTAAAAATTACAACAAATTTCAATCAACTCCAATGAAAAAATATTTTTTATTATTTTTCTTTTCTTTTTATTTAATTATAAAAATTACATATAACATATGTAATAAATAATGATTTTTTTTTTTTTATATATTTGTGTTTATATATAATATATATAGATTTTTCTTCATTTTATTATTATTATTATTATTTTTATTTTTATTATTCGCAAGAATATTTAATTTTTCATCTCCTTTATTCTTTTAATTTTTATTTTATTTCATTTCATTTTCCCTTTTCTTTTATTATTATTATTATTATTATTATTTTTACTGATTTTAATTATTGGTTTTTTTTTCTTTCCTTGTTCTATATTTTTATTTATTTAATATTTCTTTTTGTTTACCTCTTTTCATATTTTCTTCTTCCCTCAATTTTTTAAATTATTTATTTATTTATTTTATTATTTATTCTTTTTTTTTTTTTTTAATTATTTTATTTTATTTCTTTTTTTTTTTTTTCTTTTTCTTCATTAATTTTTCTCTTTCTTATTTTTTAAGTTATTTTTCATATTTATTTTTATTTAAATTATTATTTTTATTTATTTTTCTTCTTCTTTTTTTTCAGCAATTTCTACCTTTTTGTTCTTTTAAGATTATAATAATTATTATTATTATGCATATTATAAAGATCTTCAACAGTATTATCATTAATTGTTAATAAATAATTTATTGTTAAATTATTATTATTAATATTGTATTGTTGTAGCTGTTGTTCTTGTAATTGTTGTTGTAATTGTTGTTGCTGTTGTTGAATAATTATCTGCTGCTGCTGTTGCTGTGCTGATTCTTCTGCTAATATTGATGAATATAATGATGATGATGACAATGCTTTTGTTTTTGATGTTGTTATTATTATTGGTGGTGCCTTTTGATGATGATAATGTTGTTGTTGCTGTTGTTGTTCTTCTTTATTATTATTATAATAATAATAAATATTTTTTATTTTTTTTGTATAAATATTACTATTATCGTTATTATTATTAATATAATTATAATTATAATTATTATTATTTAGATAATTTTTAACAAAAAAAAGTTCATCTCATTGAGTCTGATATTGTGGCATTGCCGTTGTATACATCATTTGTGGTTGTGCTGATGTACCATTTGCTACAGCCGCAGCACCTTGTACTGATGCCGCTGCAGCAGCAGCCGCTTGCATATTCCATTGCATATTTGGTTGCATCATACGATAAGCTGCTACTTTGAAAATACAAAATAATAAATAATAAAATAAAATATTTGTATAATTTTTTAATACAATTCAATTAATTAAATATAATTAATTAATTAATTAATTATTAAAATTTTATATTTACCACCAGCTGCTGCTGCAGCATTTTGTTGTTGTGGACTAGCTGCTGCTGCCAATGCCGCTGGTGAATATGCTGTTGCATACGGATAGTAACCTTGTTGCTGCAAATAGTGTGCTTGAATTTGTGATGCTGTTGGAGCTGGATAATTCTATAAGAAAAAAAAAAATAATAATAAATAAATATTTATTATAATATTTACAATAATATCAATACAATTAATTATTTATTTTATTCATTGTAAATAAAGTCAAGGAATAAATAATTCATTGATAAAAAAATTAATTCTTCAATCAACATTTTTTCTTTTCTAAATCGTTTGACAGACGAAAAACAAAATCACACATTTCACGTGCTACAAAAAACATTTTTTATTTTAATAGAATTCTACCTAAACGAATAATTTATAACAAAGTTTTAATGTTTTAATTTATTAATATACATTAGGGGAAAATAATAATAATAATTATAATAATTCCAAAACGCGGTATAATTATAATTAAAAAAAAAAAAAATCTACAGCACCGGCAATTTTAATCAGGAATAAAAAAAAAAAAAAAATTAAAAATAAAACTGTGCGTGATTTAACAACTATTGTTGTTACATAAACACAACATAACAATGAATAAATTAATAATAATTAATTTATAAAACAATTAATAAAAAAAAAAAAGAATAAGAAATAGTTAAAATGGCTGGCTAATCATCATCATCATATGTTAAATAAACTTTATTTTAATTAGCATTCTAATACGAAAATTATATAATCAGCCAACATTATTCACATTCAAGTACTATACACATACAAAAATTTATTAATAAAACTATTAAAAGAAGATCAAACCATCACTTGAATTAATCCAAGTTTATTAATGAAACGTTTTTTTGGTTATTTTTCATGATTATCAATCATTCAAGTTATAAAAAATTTACTGTAAAAAAAAAACTAATTAGATCTTTCTTATTTAAACAGAAAATCAATCAATTATTCATTATTAAATAGAAAAAAAAAAAAGAAAAATAAATTTTATAATTATTTACACCAACAATAAAACTTTTACCAAATAAATTTAGTAATAAAGTAGTAGTAAAGTAAAATAAGTAATTAATAATAAAGAAGATCAGCTAATTAATTAATTAATTAACAATTAACATCAATCATAATTTTGTAAAGTCATATACATAAATGTGCTGTTGCCGCTGCTTTCAGCAATTGTTAAAGCTAGAAAAGAGAATGCGTGTAAACCTCAAATAATCATCATCATCATCACCGGTAATTATAAGATTCTTTATTCATTTTTGATACTATTATCACGAATTAGTCACAAATCGTTATTCTCAATAATAAACAAAGAAAATCTTTCCCATTTATTAAATAAATAACAAATATATCGAGAGAACAAACGAACAAACAAAATTATTTATCATAAAAAAAAAAACAAACAAAAATAGAAAAAAAAAAAAATCAGTAAACAACAAATTTTGTTGTTTTTCTTTCTCTCCTCTCTCTCTCTCTCTTTCTATAATAATAATTAAACAAAATACACAAAATAAACATTAGAAAATTTTTGAATTTCAATTAAGTTTTCAATAGAGAAAATTATTATTCTGATAACAGAAAAAAAAAAAAATAAAAAAAAATAGAATAAATGTTTATCACTTTAAGTTTTTATACTCTGGGCTAATGCAAAAGAGATCAATAAACCAAATGTTAATGGGAAAACTTTCGAAAATATTTTAATGTAAAAGGAGATTTACATTAAAATTTTACGACTCCTTAATAAAACTAAAGCATAAATCGGCTTAAGAATGAAAACTTAATGGATAATAATAGACAAACATATAACAATACCCCATCAGCAATAATAAATAAATATTTATTCATCTAAAATTATATAAAGGAAGGATGGAAAAATAAAAAAATGATTACATAAGAGAATAAATTATTTTATAATTACCGATTGATACCAATATCCCACATGTGGATATGTATATGGATATTGTTGTCCAGCTGAAGCACCACCTTGTTGTTGCATTTGATGATTACTACCATTACCACCACCACCTCCACCTAAATTCGATGATGAAGATGACTGCGGCAGATGTGATTGTGAATTTGATGTCATATCGCCACCATTCTCCTTACCCCAAAAACATTTCACGGTGTGTCCACAAATATCTGAATTATGTGTGCTCTCAATAGCATGTGTGGCTGCATGTTTCGTACCAAATTTAACAAATGCAAAACCTTTATCTTTGAAGACTCGCACATCTTGTATTGTACCGAATTGTCCAAAATGTTTTATCATTAAATCATCTGATATCGCATTAGCGGGAAAACCTCCACAATAAACTGTTGTATTTGTTGCGCTTGTCTGATTATAAACATCATCATATGATGGTTTATTGCCTTTAATACCTTTGGTTGCTTCTCTTGGGGGCGGTGGTTTTCTAGTTGACCAATTTGTTCGAATTGATCTTGAACCTAACCATTGTCCATTCATTGCCTGTATTGCATTTTCCGCTTCAGCTTTTTTTACAAATGATACAAAAGCATAACCTTTTGATTTTAACGTTTGTGGATCGCGCACAATGCGACAATTTGATATTTCACCAAATGGAGCAAATGCTTCCCGTAACGTTTCAGTTTCAATTTCTGGACTTAAATCACCAACAAATATATGATGATGGGTACTTGTATCAGTTTTTGGTTGATTACCAGGACTTGTTGCCCAATTAACTTTCATTTCTTTATCTAAAAATGAACGTTTATTCATTGCAGTTAGTGCTGTTGATGCTGCCTGATGCGTTGAAAATTCTATAAATGCATATGGATCATTTCCTGGCTCACGTATTATTTTGCAATTTTTAATACTCCCCATTTGACTAAATAGTGCAACTAATAATTCCTCAGATACTGTATGATCTAAATTACCGACATATAGTGTTTTTGGCTGTGATTCGTCCGTCATTTTTAACTATTTTTTTTTTTTTTCTTTTCTTCTTTTGAATTATTACAAAACTTAATTTTATGTAATACAAAATATTTCTATTTGATTAGCCCTTTGCTATCTATAATAAACTTTTCTTCTTATGTTGTTCTTCTTTTTTATTGAGATTATCAATTAATAATTTTGTTTGGTTTATTGCTAAATTTCTCGACCGAGAGTACTTTACACACAATCAATATTTATAAATACAAGAATGTATGTTGTTTTAATTTTTTTTTGTTTTGTTTTGTATATTTAATTTAAAATAAAAAGGAAATAAATAAATCACAACAAAAATGGAAATAAATTGATAGCAAATTTTCTCACTTTTCTTTAGTTTTTTTTTTCTCTCTTTTTTATTTTTTTTTTTACTAGAAATTATGTTTTATTTATATAAAAAAAAAAAAAGAAAAAAAAACAATTATTTAATTATATTAACTAATCTATTCGTTGGCCACATTTAAGTTTATTTTAATTTTTATTTTTTGTAAATAAATTTTTTTTTTTATAGAAACAAAAAAAAATAAAGGAACTTCAATTATTTTTCTTCTTCTTTTTTTTTTTATATATATTTTAACAAACGCTAGCTTTCCTTCTTTCGTTTTTATTTAACCGTCAAATTATTAAATTCACTTATTTTAATGCAACAACAAAAAAATTAATTCAATATTTATTTATTTATTATTATTTTTATTTATTTATTTATTTTTTTGATATGATTTGTGATGGAAAAAAGCCGTCTTTCTACAAAAGGCGTCTACGACATTCGCCTCATTGCCAACATGACGTGGCTAAAAAAAAAAAAAAATCACACACACACAACAATCGCCGCACTTTCTTCGTGTTGTTACGCTAAATCAATTTTTAATTCTGTTGAATTTTTTTTTTTTTTTTGTTTTCTGTATTTTTAAAAACAGCACAAATTAAATAGAGAAAATTATAATTAAACAACAACAACAAAAAAAAAATTATTTAATAATAGTTACAAGTTTTGTTTTTTCATCCAATATATGTTTTATTGTTAAGGTCCATGTAAATTTTTCTGTTCTTTTTTCCTCTTTTTTTTTTTTTTTTTTTTTTTTGTTTTAATTATTTTGTTAAACAGACATTTTTCACAAATGAATTCCGCGACGAGAGTGACAAATCATGCAGGCAGCCAACCGAAGCAGACCGCTTCTTTTATTGCTATTTCTCATTTCTCTCAAATTTCTTTTGTTTTATTGTTGACTATATAGATGGCAATGACATTGAATTTTAATTCTTACCACCTGTTTTCTTAAGTTTTTCACTTAATTTAAGCTATTTTTTATAAATTAAATAATATTTCTATTTTAATGTGATTTGTTTTACTATAATTAACAATAGTAAAAACTACTTATAAATAAATATAAACAAAAATATTATTTTTTAACTTTGTTATGTACCTCTAGGTGGCAATATAAATTTATAGTTAATTTTGATTAAAATAAAAGAATAAACACCATTTTGTTTTACTATAATCTCTGCTCTCTTTTAAACATTTTTTTTTTTTTCATATTAAACTATTGTTCATTTATTTATTTATTTTTTTTTTAGTGTCTAAAATCACGTATTTTATTTTTTTTTTGTATGTGGAATTTATTTATTTTTCTTTATTGTTTTTTTCTTGTTGTTGTTTTATTTTTTCTCTTTAGTAAAGTAAATGAAAACAATTTGTTATGACTTTATACTTTGTTTCTCCTAAATAATCAAAAAGAAATAAGAAAAATATTGTAAAAAAAAAAGAAGAAAACGAAAATTTATTTAATTAATCATTTATTAAGTTAGTGATTAAAAAAAAAAAAAAAAATGGTGTTATTTATTTTAATTATTTAATATTAAGTTTAATTTGGTTTATTAATAAATTTTCAATGATTAATAGATATAATAATATATTTGTTTTTATTATAAAAACAATATTGCACGCCGATTATAATACTAACACATTCAGGTAAAAATAAAATTAAATAAATTATTTTTTATTATTAATAATAAAAAAGTAAATAACATTATTGAGAGAAAGAAATGAAAATCAAATGATTTTTTAAATATTTTATTTAGCACATTTTATTTATTCTCTAAATCGTTTTCATTTTATGTTAAATAATTAAACGGAATTATATTAATAATTAAATAATATTATAAGATTACCTGTAAATTCAATGAATCATTATGTTTTTGTACAATTTTAATATAATTGCAAAAAAAAAAAAAATAATAATAATAAGTAGGACAAATTTTCCAAAATAAAATTAAAATACCGTAATTATAAACATTATTCATGTTAGTTCTCTTTAAAAAAAAAAATAAATTTATCAGAGATTATTCAATAAAATAAATAAAAACAACCATATTGTGTGTATGTGTGTGTGTGTGTGTGTTGTGTATTTTGATTTTGTAAATATTGATTTAAAAAATAGTTTATTAATAATAATTAAAAAATATATATATATATTTTTATTTTCTGATGACTCATTAATTTGTTGTTGCATTCTCTTTTATTATTTTTTTTTATTTTTAATGGCGTAAGTGTGGCGTACATGTCATAAAATATTCCTTATGAATGATTTGTTTTTTTTTTTATGTTTTTAATATATATATATATTTATTTATTTATTTTAATAGATATGGAAGATATCGAATTAATTGAAGAAGGAAATGAGGAACATCATCGTACAATAATTCATATAGATATTGATTATTATTATGCCCAAGTGGAGGAGATACGTGATCGTACATTATGTAAAAAACCATTTGGTATACAACAAAAGAATATAATTGTAACATGTAATTATATAGCAAGAGAATATGGTGTTAAAAAATTAATGTTAATAAATGATGCATTTAAATTATGTCCACATTTACAATTAATTAATGGTGAAGATATAACACCATATAAACAAATGTCAATCAAAATCAATGAGTTATTAAATAAATTTACAAATAAAATTGAAAAATTAGGTTTAGATGAGAATTATTTAGATGTTACAAATGTGATAAATGATAAAATAATAAATAATTATAATAATATAAATAATAATAATAATGATAATATAAAATTTAATGGTTATATATATCCAGATAATTATTATAATTTAATAAATAATGATGATGTTGATGATAATAATTATGTGAAAGATTTATGCCGATGTGGTTGTATACAAAGATTAATATTGGCCTCACATTTAGCAAAGGACATCAGAAATTTATTATTTAATGAATTAGGTTTAACTAGTTGTGCTGGTATTGCACATAATAAATTGTTAGCAAAATTAATTGGAAGTGTAAATAAACCAAATAAGCAAACAGTCTTAATACCACAATATGGTAAAATATTTTTAAAGAATTTAATTAATTTACGTAATATAACTGGTATTGGACAAAAAACGGAAACAATATTAAATGAATTAAATATAAATACGATTGAGGATTTACAGAAGGCAACAAATATAGTGTTGGAGAAAAAATTTGACAGTGATACCGCGATTAAGTTAAAAAAATGGTGTTTAGGACAGGATAATTCTGTAGTGAAACCAAGTGGTAAACCGAAAACAATTGGCTTAGAGGATTCCTGTAAAACAATATCACTGAAGAAGGATGTTGAAGATAAATTTAATTTGTTATTACTACGTTTGTTAAATCAAGTGTGTGATGATGGTCGTGTACCAATTACGTTAAAAATAATTTTGCGTAAATTTGATAATATTAAAAAGACTAGTCATCGAGAGACGAAACAGTGTAACGTTTTACCATCAATGTTTAAACAATTAAAAGATGGTAAAATAATATTAGTGGATGGTGCCCATGATAAACTTTTGAAAATCATAATGCGTTTATTTGAACGTTGTGTCGATTTAAAGAAGAAATTTAATATAACGTTGTTAGGTTTGGCCTTTACAAAATTTCAAGAGCGCAAAAAGGGAACGTGCTCAATAGCGAATTTTTTAATTAAAAAATCTGATATTGAAGTACAATCAATAACGAGTTTATCAAATGATGATTTATTATCAACAAATTCAACGATATCAGGAAATGAACAACAACAACAACAGCAGCAGCAGCAACAACAGCAGATTTCACCAACAACATTACCAATTTATAATCAGCAGCGAAGACATTATATAAATTCTTCACCAATCTCAATGGAATGTGAACAAATATCTGATGCTTCGGTTGCATCATGTTCTGATTTATCGGAATCAGAGATTGAACCATCACCAAAAAAGACTCGCATTGGTTTATTAATAGCGAAACGTCGTTGTTTTCATACAGCAAAAGATTCCATGGATACATCATCACCAAGTAAATTACGTGTCTCTGAATTAAGATTAAATTCAAAGGAATTTGATACACCAATGTTAACATCATCACCAACAACAACAGCAACAGCAACAATAGCCACAACAAATGGTATGACATTATGTTCAATGTTGGCAAAAGCAACAACAATAACAACACCTAAATTATCACCAATTGCCACAATTAATACAAATAATCTAAATAATAATAATAATAATAAAATAAATAATAATTTATGTCCAAACGGTGTAGATCCAGATGTATTTAATCAATTACCATCAGATGTACAAAATGAATTAATATTATCATGGCGAACACCAAATGTATTTTTATCATCTGTACAATCTCGTAGTAATGGAAATATTAATGGTAATTTAATGTCATCATCACAAATAATAAATTCATCATCTCTAGTAACAACAACAACAGCAACAACCGCATCATCAATAACAACCACCAGCACCACCACCACATCATCATCATCTCAACAATCAAAAACAAATAAAACGACGACAACAACATTGCATAGATATTTTATATCAAATAATTAATTAATTAATTTTTTTTCTTTTTTTTTTAATAATTTTATTTATAACTTTTTTTTTTATTTGCATTTTTTTTTTTACTCTATTTACTTTTGTTATTTAAATAAAACTTTAAGGAAGAAAATGAAAATATTTTTTTTATTATTATTATTATTATTATTATTATTATTATTATTATTAGAGGGTAGGAGGAGGAGGAGAAATAATTTTTTTTTTAATTAAAATCAATCAAAATTCGAATGAATTGCACCCAAATTTGTGTGTTTTTTTTTTTTTTTCTTTATCTATTATTAATTATTATTAAACATTGATTGACATTAAAAATTTAAGTAATTTTAATTAATAAATATTTTATGTGAGATGATTTTTCATTAATTTTCTTTATTTTTTTGATTGATTTTCTGATAAAACAAAAAATGCACAAAGATAAAAAATATTTTACAACCAATTTTTATACTTAGAAATAATTATATATATATATTAATTAATTAATTACATACATTATGTATACTATTGAAATGGATTTATTTGCATTAAGAAAAAGAAGAAAAATTAATAAAATTGTATATAAAAATCGTTGGTTTAAATGAATGAAATTATTTTACAACATTAATAAATAATAAAAAATTTGCACAAAGAAATGAAATAAGAAACAAAACATAAGTCCACACAAAATACACTAACCAAAACATTTCACATTTCTTTTATATTTGTTTGAATAAATAATATTATTTGTTACATAAAATTATTTAAATAATTGTGTTGAGATATTTTAATAATGTAATGTAATAAATTAATTAATTAAATTAAAAAAAAAAAAATGTTTAATTTTTGCATAATACGAATTTTGTTTCCTTTTTTTTTTTGCATTGTTGCATTCGTTGCTGATAATTAAATTAATTTTTTTTTACTTATATTAAAAATGCATTATCATGTGTAACACGCATTTATAATAATTTTTTTTTTTTTTAATTAATTAAAATTTTGCGGTTGATTTTTGTGGAACTTATTTAAAAATTGATGAATTTTTTTTTTTTGTTATTATTTATTTATTAATTAATTAATTAAAAACCTGAAAACAATTTTTTTTTATTTAATATATTTTAATTTAAAAACTTTATTCTTATGATTTATTGTTTTTCTTTTTTTTTTTTTTTTTTTTTTTAAATGAATTTTTGCATATTTTAACATACACACAAAATAAAATACATAAAAATAAAAAATCATTTTTCATTTAAAAACATAATTTTAATTAGACACTTAATTAATATTATGTTTTTCTTTCTTTTTTTTTAAATTTGTTTTAATCGTTGTGTCGTCTTGAGTGAATTTTATTTTTTTACTACAATTTAGTGACTAGAGGATTATTTTCTAATGAAAAGACAAAATAAAAAATTAATACAGAAAATAGTAGGTACACTATTACGATTACACTTTTTTTGTATCCTTTGAACAGGTAAATAAAAAATAAATAAATTATTTTATTATAACCATAATTAATCACTAAAACACACTAAGCGTAATAATAAAATGTGTAAAAGAAATCAATTAGTTAGTTCTATGGATTAAATAAATAAACAAATAAGAAAGAAAATTTACATTTTTTTTTATATAAATAGACGATAATTAAATATGTGTCTTTATTTTTATTTTTATATTATTAATTAAATTATTTCACAAAAGAACATTAATTAAATAAAATTACAAGGAGGGATTGATTATAACAGAGTTTTTCTATTTGCATACAAAAGAGAATTAAAATTTTATAACAAATAATAAACGGACCAATAAAAAGATTCAATATTATTAAACATAATTAAATTAAATAATTTTAATGTAAAAAATACCACAAGCAAAATCAAAAAAAAAAAAGAAAAAGTAATTAGAGATTATGAATGAGAAATTACATAAAAAAAAAGTGGTGTTTATATAGTGAGATGATGATTTTTTTTTTTTATCTTAATAATTAAAATACATTTACGTTTTAAATTTCTATTAAAATATTATTTAAAAAAAAAAAAAAAAAAAATCCAGAGTGTTTTCCTTATTAAACAAAAAAAAAAACAACAAAAACGAAATGTCTTAATGAGGTAATTAAAAACTAATTAACATAGAATACTGCAGACAATACATAAAAAAAAAAAATTAACAATTCCAAATACTGTGTTTTGTGATTTCTTTTCTTTTTTTTTTCTCTTTATATCAAATCACTTTTACTACTATAATTCCGAGTAAATTAGTGTTTGCTAATTATTTATATATTATGTTTATGGGGGTTTTTTTTTTCTTTTTTTTTTTTTTTTACCTATGCTAATTAATTTATTTAGTTTTTTCCCACAAATACAGCATTTTTCCCACTATTTTATTTTTATTAATAAAGGTACATAACTCAAGAATATTATTTTCATAATACAATGAGTTTACTTTGTGCTGTTTTCTTTCTTTCTTATTATTATTATTATTTTTTTTTTTTTGTTTCTTTTCAATAACAAAAAAGCATTTAGGGAGTAATACATATAAAAAAAAAAAAAAAACAAATTTGCATAAAAATAATACAATTTGAAGGACATTCTAAGACTAAAAAACACTCTGTTTTTGGTATGTTTGTTTTTTCTTTTTTTTTTTTTCTTCTATTTTTAATTATTCATAAAAAATATTATTTGATTTTATTAAATTAAATTAAAACAAATAAAAACTATTCACAACACATAATAATACAATTTCTAATAAAAGATCATATTTATGTGTTGCTACTGGTATTTTTTTTTTCTTCTTCTTTTCTTTTCATTTCTTTTCTATTCTATTGATTTTTTTTTTTTTTTAATTATTATTATTTCACATAAGGCTCAATGTTTTCTTCTTCTTCTTTTTTTTTTTTTTAATTATTTTTGTATTTTAATTAATTTTATTAAACAAGATTTATTTTTTTATTTTTAAGATTCTATGTTTTATTTAATTAAAGAAAAAAGAATTTATTTTGTTTTCAACACACATAAAACGGTGAGGAGAGTTTTATAGAGATTATAAAATGTGTTTTACTATTCTTTAACATAATTTTAAATAACATTAATTTAATTTTCTTTTTGTGTGTATATAGAAGGACGTAATTAATTATTAGTATTATTTTTAAGTTTTGTAAATTAAATTAAATTTTTTAAAATAGAAAAAGAAAAAATGAATAACAACAAAAAAAAAAAAAAACACTTCACAACTAAAATTTAGTTTTAAATTTTTTTTTGTTTTGTTTACTTGTTTGTAGATGATATTTATATAAAGGTAGGTAACAACAATAGAAAATTGAAAGTAAACTTTTAATTCTATGTAATTGATTAAGTTTCTTTTGGCAAATTAACATTCCACCCTAAAACGCGCCTATCAAAACCACATGAAAATAAATTTGAACTAGCTGAGGGATCTTCTGACCAAGCAACTGATGACACCATACGACGATGACCCTAAAATTTTTTTTAAAGAATTATAAAGAATGACAAAAAAAAATGAATAAATTTATCAAAATCATAATAGAAATACAAAATTTTCTTTAATTACCTGACGACTAGTACGAGGTAATCTAGCAACACGTTGACCATTTAAATCAAATAAACGTATTTGTCTATTATCATGTGGTATTGCGATACAACCACTTGTTGTTACAGCCAAACGATTAACAGCAGAATCGGTTCTAATTGTTGTTAGTGCTGAACGCATATTTCTCAATTCCCATACTTTAACCGTACGATCGTCACTTCCACTCACAACTTTATCATCTCTTGTAAATACTGTTGATGTGACACTCCTACAATTTCCAAATTATTAATAAACATATCTATTTAAAAAAAAATTTAAAACAATTTACTCTGTGTGTCCTTGAAATACAGATACCGCGGTTATTTGATCACGAAAATCCCATAAACGAAATGTGGAATCACGTGATGCTGTTACCACTAAACGCTGACTAGGATGCGCTGATACATGTGTTAACTCGTGGTCATGCCCTGTTAATGGTTGAATTGGCTCCTTTGTTTCGACATCCCATAAAATTGCACTACGATCCCAGCTAGCTGTTATTATTTGATCATTGCCAGGAAGCCAATCAGCAGCAACTACTACTGACATGTGGCCACCAGGCGATGAAAATTCACATATAGGTGTTCGCAAAACATCAACCCGTTCTCGCTCTTCAACAGTTTCATCATCATCGTCTAATTCTTCTTCAGAAGAATGCCCTTTCCTGAAAATTAATCAAATTTATAAGTAAAGTAAGAAATTTATTTTTGTTTGACCAATTACCGTGTTGCTCCCTCCCAATTAACGGCTGCTTGCCAAATTTGTGCTGTACCATCACCGCTGGCTGTAAGTACAAGATCTCTGTTTGGATGAAATTTAATAGAATTGACTGACCCTCCATGACCATGATATTGTAAAAGACATCGTCCACTATCAACGCCCCAAATGCAAGCTGTATGATCAGCAGATGCTGTGCCTATAATGAGAAAATAATTTGGTTTAAAAAATATCAAAGTAAAAAAAGTTTTTTATTTTCATTACCAATTATTGGTTGGCCAGTTTTGACTGCCACTTGCCAAACACCATCCTTATGTCCACAAAATTCACGTATTAAAGAGCTCACAGCTGATTGTGCTTTAAAACTTGATACAATACGACTTGTTTGTGCCCTTATTTTATGACTAGCCTTTACCTTACTGCTTCCTGAACCTAATTTTGTTTTAAACCCTTTATTAGAAACAATGTCGGAATCCAAATTGTTTTGTATTGTAAATTGATCACCAGCAGATGCATCACGACCAGTTGCCTCAAGTTTTTCTTGCACTAATAATTATTGATTAATAATTTTTTTATTTTATTTATTAATTTATTATATATATTTTATCGATTTACTTACAATTTAGATTTTCTAAATAAAGCAATTCAAATTCTTTTTCAATCTGAGAGAAGAGGATATGAAGGCGAGCTCTAAATGGTGGATCATCAACATTTGTTGTATCCTCAATTAGACTTGATAATCTAGAGGTTTTTTTTGTTGCAGATTTATTTGATGATTTACTACTCATTACAGAACTTTCAAGAGGCATTTTATGAAAACTTTTACTTAATAAGATATTCACTTGTGTATTCTTTAATTATTTTTTTTTAAATATGACAAACACGAATAAAATAGACATTTACTAAACACTTAATATAAAAAAAGATTCCATTTATATATTTCTAATACATATAATAATTAATTATTTTTTTATCAATACACTATTTTTATAGGTTTTCTGACCAGCTATACGATTATTATTTGCAAATAAACAATAATAAAAGATATAATATGTAAAGGAATGTATTTTCGTCGTCAGTGCTTGTAAGTGGTGAAAAAATTTCTTTTTCTTTTTTGTTTTTTATTTTTACTTGACATTTCTTTTATACCTGCAAATTTAATTATCTTAAATCACGTCTGTCAATTTATAATTTACCAATTAAAACTAAGGGGGCGTGTTCTAACATAAAACAGCTGGCTTGCTAGTTTGACATAATTAAACATTAAAATTAAAATGCTAGTTTAATTTTGTTTGTGTTCTCGAAGGATATATATATACATTAAATTAAAAATATAATTGTTTAAATATAATTAAAGTTTTGTAACGATTAAGATTTCTTGTTAAACATTAAATTCGATATGAAAATAACTGTTTTTTGAAAGTGTATTGTTAAACATTGGTTAAGCGTTTACATTCATTAAACGTTCTTGTTTATGCACTGAAAGAAAATAAAATCGAACAAATACAAGATGGCAGGTAGGTGACGCACTAAAGCTTATTATTTTACATACAAATTTTAGAAATAATATGTTAATATTATATATTTTTTAAATTACAGAGCTATTTGCCAAATATAACTGCACCAATTGTCAGGAAGATATACAAGGAATTCGTGTCCATTGTGTGGAATGTACGGAATTTGAGTTATGTCTTCAGGTACATAAAAATAAGTCACGTGACATATATATATATATTTATCTTGCTCATAGCATGGCGGCAATTTTAATTTTAATCCTGAATTCGTTATTTTTATGATTATTTTAATTTTTAGTGTTTTGCTGCTGGTGCAGAAATCGGACAACATAAAAATGACCATTCCTACCAATTTATGGTATTGACTGTATAAAATTTATCTCTTACAATTATACATTTGTTTATAAAATTAAATATTAATATTGAAATTTTTAGGATTCTGGTGTATTGTCAATATATCGGGGTAAAAATGGATGGTCAGCACGCGAAGAATTGCATCTATTAGATGCAATTGAACAGTACGGTTTTGGTAATTGGGAAGATATAAGTAAACACATTGAAACAAGAAGTCCAGAAGATGCTAAAGAGGAATACGTAAATAAATTTTTGTTGGGTACAATTGGCCGTCATACATGGTCACCGGCTGAACCTCAAAGACCTCAGCTTATTGATCATACAGTAGACGATGTAGGTCCATTAAGTCATTTGTTGACACAACGCCTGCCACCATTAGATGTCACAACCGAAGAGGCTGCACAGTTAGACTATTTGCCAAATCGTGATGATTTTGAACGAGAATATGATCCTACAGCTGAACAATTAGTTTCTACTTTGGCATTAAGTCCAGATGATGAAGATACAGATTTAGTATTGAAATTATCACAGGTTGACATTTATACAAGACGATTGCGAGAACGCGCACGTAGAAAAAGGCTTGTTCGCGATTATCAATTGGTGGCACAATTCTTTAGAGGAACAACACGAAGACCAAGACAGAGTAGAGACCAAAGAGAACTTCGCGATCGTTTTCGTGTTTTCGCACAATTTTACACAGCATTGGAATTTGAAAGAGTGCTGGCATCGCTCGAACGTGAAAAAGCATTACGCATAAGACTGTCTGAATTAAATCGTTACCGGTGGAATGGATTAACTAGAATTGATGAGTGTGTTCACTTTGAACAGCATGCTGCATCAGCACAACATCGAAATACTGGACCGTATGGCTATGGCAGAACCGTGAGTGTGACATTTTATTTAATTATTTATTTCTTAAGATCATCATTTAATTAATTCACAATAGATAGTATTTGTTTTCGGTAATTTGATAAAGATGCTTTATTGGTTTATAAATGAAAAAGAAAAAATTTTTATTCAACTTTTCGTGGTCGTAGTTTAGTTTTTTTTTTTTTTTTTTTTTTTAAATCACTAATTTCTAATCACAGAAAATTTATAATCAAAAAAAAAAATAAAAAATAATAAAGAAGAAGAGTCCTGAAATAGATTATTAAAAATGTTGAAAAGTAAATATATAAAGGACTGTAGAAACTGTCTTATGATTAGATTCGATTTATCAAAAAATTTGTTGGTTATCACAGGTAATAAATGAATCTTTATGATTATGCTTATTACTTGTACATTATTATTCAATTGCCGAAATATAGGCTGCACATGTTTTCATTTAGGAAATATTTTTAATTAATTATAAATCAGTTTCTCCACGCTAATAATTAATTAAAATTTTATTTTTTAATGCTAAATATAATATTATATATATATAAATATAAAATTTAAATTACTGAATTATATATTTTGGACACAATTATACATCCTTGCTATTTTTTTGATTCTCTTTGCTGGTGTTTTTTTTTTCTTTTTACATGTAAAATAAAATTAAAAAAAAAAAAAAAAATCTTTTTTTTTTCTTTCTCGTTTTACGTTTTGTTTTGTTTTCGGTAAAAAAAATTATTCACGAAAAGTTGATTATTTATTTTTTTTTTATTTATTTATTTAATTAATTAATTAAATTGCCATAATGCATAATATTGTTGCATCGTGTATTAATTAATTAATTTTCCATCTTTTTTTTTTCTTCTATTATTCTATTTTGTTTTGTTTTCAATTAATTAATTAATTAAAAAAAAAAAAAATAATTATGTAAAAACAAAAAAAACGCAATAAATTAAAAATAAAAAATAAAAATAAAAAAATCGAAAATAGCTTGCATGTATAATTGGTCCAAATGGTCAACGTATACCTGGCTGTATAAGACAATGTTTAACAGGACAACCGAATCAGTGGAGAACGACAGGGATCCTCGTTGCCCTTACATCAAAGAAAAGGGTATGTATTGCTGAATTATTATTATTATTATTTTTATTAATTTCTTAAATATTTATAGAGAAAACGTCGAAATGGGAAACTCAAATTCCATCGTCCAAAAATCCATGCACCACACCGTCGGCCTGCTTTGCTCCGACGCATCATCGCTCAACAGAAACTCCTTGGATAGTATACGGGGATCAGGGCTGCCGCGGCTGCAGCAGCCACAGAACTCGCAGCAGTTACAGAGCAACAACATCAGCAGCAGCCACAACAGTCAACCAGTACAGCAGGAACAGTTGCCAGATCCCATACGGCAACCAGGGGGACAACTGCTGTCATCGAATGAAATTAAAGTAAAGAATGAAGCAATGAAGCAATTTTAATTTTTTTTTTTTTATTAATTTTTTTAATTTTGATTTTTTAGTTGTGTTCATCTCTTAATTTGCCACCAACTCGCTATATAACATTGAAAACAGTTTTATTAAGTGGCAACAATGGAACGTCATCAACATTTAGTTCGGCATTATTAACAAAAACAACATCTGTGGAAAATTTGATAAAAAAATATTTAATAAAAGCCGGATGGCTAATGAATTCTAGTTCAATAAATTCCGGTAGAACACAATCTGCGTCAATCTCAGCAACAACTGCATCATCATCACTTGCATCAACTTTTTTGAATAATAATAGCAATAATAATAATAATAAGTCAACAAATACCAATAATAAAGGTAATAAAGTTGGTGGAACAGGAAGTATTGTTGGTGGCGGTGGTGGTGGTGGCGGAAGTTGCTTAAACAAACAAATGTAATTTTATTTAATAAAAATAAAAAACAAAGAAAATTCAAATGTAAATAATAATGACATAAAAAGAAACGAAATGCAAAAAAAAAAAAAAAGGACATTTAAATGCAAAAAGTATGTAAATAATTAAAAATTAAAATTAATTATGTCGATTATTTTTTAGTCTTTATTTAATTAATATTAAAATTCATATTATTATGAATCATAATTATATTGTTGAGAATTAAAAAAAAAAAGATTTCTTTTTCCTTTTTGTTTTTTAAATTATAAATTAATTAATTAAATGTAGTCAGAGAATTCATATTTATTATTCAAAAATATTTTTAATGAATTTAGATTTCACTATTTCAATAAATACTCTTTATTATAACTATATTTTTGTGTTTTCTTTTTATTTAATAGATCTTTATTCCATATAAATTTATTATTATTACTTGGAGTTATTATAGATAATTTATAATTATATTCATTATAAGAGAATTATTTACTGAATGTGGGAATTTCTTTTTTAGAATTTAACATTTGTTTTACTGCAAAAACTAAATAAAAAAACATTTCAAAGGTTTTGATAAATAATTTTTTTCGTTTAAAATCTAGTACATTCTGTACAATAATTACTTTTTTTTTTTATTTCTTATTCATTCTGTCAAAATAACAAATGTCACAATAAAGAATTTACAAAAGTAAATAATTAAATAAATAATTCACTGTGCCAAAATAATTTTTGTTTTTATATTGTTTAAAAAAAACAGTTTTCGTTTTTATATATAATAATAATAATGGCAAGTAGTTCAAATTATGATTGGGATGAACATAATCGACGTACAGTATTAGATGGACGTAATGCACTTGAACGTACATCAGCCAGTTTGGCACGTTCAAATCAAATTGCAATCGAAACAGAACAAATTGGAACTGAGGTATTTATACAATAAATTGAAATAAAATAATATAAAATTAAATGAATTTAATACTTACCATAGGTTGTCTCTGAATTAGGTACACAACGTGAAACATTATTAAGAAGTCAACGACGTTTAGAAAATGCAAATGATGGTTTAACAAAATCAAATTCAATATTACGTAGTATACGTCGTAATGTATTTTATAATAAATTAATATTAATATTAATTATTATATTTGAAATATTTATATTATCTGGATTAGTTTATATAAAATTTTTTAAAAAATAAACAAACAGATTTTTTTTTATATATATATAGAAAAGCAAAAACTTTTATTATTCCAATAACCACAAATTTTTATTTTATTTTGTATATAAACAAAAAAAAAAAAAAAACAATTTTCTTATTAGTTTAAAAAAAAAAAAAAATTTTAAATTTATATATAGAAAAATAATTTGGTTTAAAGTTTTCATTTTTTTTTTTTTTGTTTTTAGTCTTTGTTTTGAGCATCTGTGCGCGCGATATATAATTATTAACAATGTTTATTATTATTATTATTATAAGGCAAATATAAAATTCTTAAATATTAATTAAATCCAATTTTAATATTAATAACGCTGATTATATCTATAAAAGTATTTTTGTCAATAGAGTTTTTCTTTTTGTATTTTAATAATCAAATAATTAAGTTAAAATTACTACAAAAAATAATAATAATAAAAAAAAAAAAAGAAGATTTTTCCTGAGCATTTTTTTTTTTTTCTTTGTCACCTCACCCCCATATTAGGTTTTTATTTCCCTATTTATTTTTTGCCAATTTTAAAACGTGCAAAATAACCTCATCCACCGTATGATTATTCAATAATGATTTTATCGATTCATTATCAATAACGACGGTAAATAATAATTTTGTATTTTCACGCATTTTCGATGTATAATCAATGCAATCATTATAATCAGCTGGTTTATGGCCACAATGTTTAATAACCGAACTTAATACCTCTTCGACGGGTGTTATTGGCCAACCAAAATTATTTAACGTCTCCTCATCGACAAGTAAATTTAATAAATCACCGATACTATCTTTAAGTGTTTTATCATCCATAAATATTGTGTCTTCATTTACCGGAATTTCTTCTCCTTCATCATCTTCATCTTCTTCTACCACTACTGGTGCTGGTGATGCTGCAGTTGCTGTTGCTGCTGGGGCTGCTTTTTTTTCTACTACCTTATTTTGTTTTTTCTCTTTGTTTATTTTTTCTTTTGATGCCAATTCATTATTCTTTACTGGCTTTTCTTCTACTACATCCATGTCCATTTTCTCTATTTCCTCTTCTTCTACATCATCCACCTCTTCCTCCTCATCTTCTCCTTCTCCTTCTTCCATTTCATCCTCATTTTCATCTTTCTCGTCATTTTTACCCGATGTTGATGGTGTATCGTTATCATTTGCAATTTCTCCATACTCCAAATTTCCATCTTCATTTTCTTCATTCTCGTCACTATTTTCTTCATCGTCACTCATTAACGAGTCTTTTATCAAATCCGGAAAAGAATTCTTTAGTTTCTTTTGTTCAGCATCATTCATTATTTTTACCAAAACGTCACGATGCTTGGCACGCATATGACGTATTAAACAATCAAGCCGTATAAAACTTTTATTGCACTCGGTACACGTACATTTTTCCTCCTTTGTATGGATACGTTCATGTATTTTGAGTGCAGCCTTTGATGAAAATTTCTTCTGGCATGTGTCACAACCGTGACGTTTAACACCATCATGATTATCCAAATGACGCGTCAGATCTTCTTTGCTTGTGTAAGTTTTTTGACAACGGTGACATTCCAATGGTTTTGCACCTTCGTGTATATACTTTATGTGCGACGATAAACGTGACTTACGATTAAATGCACGATTGCAATAGTGACATTGAAAACCATTTTCACCAGTATGATAAAACATATGCGATCGCAATTGTGTTGCTTGAATGAAGCTTTTACCACATATTGTACAATTATGAGGTTTCTCACCTGTATGAATCTTGTTATGACGATTTAACGTTTCCTTAGCCGAGAAACGAGCATCACACTACAATTATAAAACGATATTCAGTAATCTTTCTTTGATTATTAGAAAAATAAAACTTACCACTTTGCAGGTGTATGGTTTTTCCCCAGTATGCATACGACGATGTTTTCTCAATGCACCATTCGATGGGAAAGATTTTGTGCATAAGTCACAAGCAAATGGTCGCTCTCCAGTATGTGTACGAATATGAATACTAAAAATAACAAAATTGATTAGAATATTTAAATTAATTATTAAAAACAAAAAATTTACTTTAACAACGAAGAACCATAAAATGCTTTATCGCAAAATGTGCATTGGTAATCTTTCCGTCTAATTGTTTGTCGCATATGTCCACGTAAATGCTCACGTAAATTATCAGTACGAGAGAACATTTTATTACATACTTCGCATGGTAACTCAACTTTTGGTCGTGTTGAATCACAACCTGTATGCGCCAAATGACGTTCCAAGTGATATTTACGTGTAAAATCTTTTCCTAAAAATAATAAAAGAAATTAAAATTAATAACTAGAAAATATATTTAATATTTAATTAAAATAAATCTTACCACACTTTGAGCATGCAAATGGTTTACCATTTTTATGGGATTCATTATGTAGATCGAGGATTTTTTGATTTGGACATGTTGCATTACAAAGCTTACATGGATATTTTGTACTTGCAGAATGTAACGAGAATAAATGCTTCTCCAATCCCAATAAACCTTTAAATGATTTAGGACAGTGATTGCATCTTATATGACCCGACTAAAAAAAACAGGAAATTTTATTATTAAATAAATAAACTCTTATAGTAAAATATGAATTATTAATTACATGTGCTGATTCTATATCTTCGTTACAACAATAGCATGTATTCTCATTATGCGGAGCATTTGCATCAAAATGAATTTTAGGCATATTTTCATTTTTAGAATCCGTTTTTGGTAAATTTCTGCATAAATTAAGATGACGTTTCAGGCTCTAAAAATTTTAAAACATACGCCCCTATTTAGACTTTTTTCAATACATTTAAAATAACAAGATTTATGTGACCTTAATTTCAAATAATTTTTTAATCTATTTGTCAAATATTCACTTACACTGATTAGTTTAAATGATTTATTACACTTGCCGCAGATATGCTCTACGACAGTGGCTTCTTTTTCCAGTTTAATCATCATGTGACCATCCGATGTTTCAACCAGTTCTGGATCATCATTTTCACCATCAAACATGCTTGTCTCATCGTCTTCCTCCTCTTCTTCAGACTGATTATTATCCTGTGATTGTTCATCATTGGCCACTTCTAAAAATTCAATCTCATTTTGATCATTCAATTGAACATTGACCACAGAAGTTGTTGTACTATTCGCTTTTTGCTTATTTAATTTTGTCTCCGTTTTTATTTGTTGACGTTTCGATGCTCTTGTTGACATTTTCACGCGTTTTATATATTTAACTGTTTTCACAAAGTTTTAATTAAAATCAAACTTAAACAACAATAATTTATTCGATTATCTATAGATAATATTTTTATTAAATATTCTTCGCCGTATTTATGCAAATTATAAACAATTATTGGTTGTTGTTTTTTTTTCTTATTCGCCTAGAAAATAAGGAGAAAGTTACAAAATATATTTCTGACGGAATTTCAATATAAAACTTACAAATAAATAAATTATTGTTAGATGCACATAAATTTAAAAAAAAAACTATTGTTTAATATTAATTAATAAATAAATTAAAATAAATAATATACATAAAGGAAAAACATAAATTAATAAAATAATAAAACTAAAAAACTAAAGTCGCTATAACCTCATTTTGTAAACGCCTGTGTTGGTATTTTGCCTTTTCTTTATACAAAAATTACAATAAAAAAAAATCAAAAATCAAATATGGCGCATATTGAATGAAATCTTCATTTTCTACTTGTTGCGCCTATCTCTTATCTAAGCGACATAACTAATTTATAATCTTAATTAACTAATAACTAAATTATAAAATAAAAATAAAAATAAATAAAACTCACATTTAATAAATAAGAAAAACAAAACTTATTAAATTAATTTAAATAATAAGAAAAGAAAAAAAAAATTAAATTATATTTTCTTTTTAAACAACACACGCCCCTGATATTCGGACTACCATTAAAACATTTCTCTGCAGCGCTGCCAAGCACAAAAATGTTTTTTTTATAGAATTAAAATTAAAATGACAGTTGTATAGTAATTTAATATTTACGGAACAATCGGCATTACGGCGCCACGTAACAAATTTATTAACAAAATATATTACTATAATTTACGGGTATTTTTATAATTAAGCATTAAATATTATTGCCCGATTAAATGTAATTTTTTTAAAAAATTTATTACAATTTTTCACATGGCGGTTTAATTATAATTTTTTAAAATAATTATTTCTTAATTTAATTAATTAATTTTAAAATTTTCATTAATTAACATATTTCTTTTTATGTTATTTAGTAACTTGGTTATGAAACATATAGGAAAATAGTTGGTGGGTTACCGGTAACTATAGAAACCGTTGATGGAAAACAAAACGACAAAACTTCGGCTAAATTGGGGTAAAAATAACATAAATTCAACGTGTTATTGTGTCATATTTTAATTATTTTTTATTAGTTTTATATTTTATTTGTCCTAAAGTTATTTAAATAAATATTTTCTAATTTAATAATAATAAAAGTTTAATTTTAATATTTTGTTTATTATTCAAAAATGGGTGATACAATAAATTCGGATGTAATTAAAAAAACACAAAATACATTAGGAAAATTTATTAAAAAACCACCGTTAAGTGAAAAATTATTAAAGAAACCACCGTTTAGATTTTTGCATGATATTGTTAATGTGGTCCGTATTCGATTTTTTATTTAAATTATTCATAAATAATTAGCCAATCGATTTGTCCTATATACATGTTAAAAAATGAAAGTCATTAAAACAATTATTTAATTTAAATAGGTAATAAAGGAGACAGGATTTTTAAGAGAACTTTATACAGAAGATGAATTAATATCGGATAATATTAAGGATCGTAATGCCAAAATACAATTTTTACAGAAATTAATCGATGTTATTAGTATGTTAATGAATTAATTATTAAATAAAAAAAAAAATTTATTGATTAAATTTTCCTTTTTTTTTTTTTACAAAGAAATCGTTACTGGTGACACTTTAACAGCTCGTCCTTCAAAAATTGTTGCTGGCCAGGAGCCAGAGAAAACAAATGAACTTTTACAAGCAATTGGAATCGCATTGGAAAAAAAATTATCTAGTAAAGATGCTGTGTCAACGGTACTAAATGGTAACAAAATAATAAACACAACGAATAAACAAAAAAATATTTCAAATAAAAAAGATGTGAAATTAATTAATAATAATAATAATAGTGATAAAGTAAAGAAAATCGATACGAATAAAGATAACAATAAAAGGATAATCGATAATACAATAAAAGTAAAAGAAATAAATAAAAAAATTGAAAAAATAAAAGAAAATACAAATGGTAATAGTAAATTAGTTGGGAAAACGAAGGTAGTAACATCTGTAGCAAAAAGTAAACCAATTAATAAAATAAGTAATGAGACGTTAGTTAATAGAAGAAATTCGGATAATAAAATAAAAGAATTTGAGCCAACAATAATTAAAACTGACACATTAATAAGCAATAATAATAAAATAATCAATGAAAGTGAAATAATTGTGGAATCAAATGAAAAAGTTCAAATTGATAATGAGGATGGTACGTTACAAAGTAAAATTGAAAAACCGTTGGAAATAATAGAAACCGAAATAACAAGTGTAGAAAAAATTGAAAATGATATTCAACCGGTTGTTACAACAAACAACGAAATTAATGAAGTTAAACAAAATGATCTTATTGATGTTATTGATCAAGAAGCTGAACGTCGGCGTAATGACAGAGTTGAAAAGCGTTCGAGTCGGCATAGGCAAAAAGCACAACAAAATTTCGATGAAACCGATAAAGAGGCATCAAGTTTGGAACCTGACATAGGAAAATCTCCTAAAAAGAAAGAACTGTCACGATTAAAGCATCAAAGCTCGCGTGATAAATTTCCAAAACTAGAAGATGAGTTTGGTAATAAAGTAAGTATCGATAAGAATTCATTAAATTCAGAATTAGTTCATCAAAACGCTGAGGATAAAGGTGATTCAGTTGAGTCCCTTGAAAATAGTGTAAAAACAACTGATTTAAATAAAAGATCATATATAAGGCAGGAAGCTATTGGTGATAAAGTTGTTCCACGACCACGAACATCATTAAGACCACCCAGTGTACGACCAGCATCGGCAAGACCTGGCGCTCCACGTCGCCGGGATAAAAATGTTGAAATTATTTTGCAACCAGAAGAAACCATAAAATTAGGTGAAATCAATGTAAAAGTTGAAAACTACAATATTGAACTAGAGGATGATGGTGAAAATTTAATAATTATCGAAGATCCAATGGTACAAGATAATTTTGATCAAGCGATCAATGGGGAAATGTTGGAAGGTGGTGGTGAAGGTATGGCTGATATTGATGGTGCTAACCAACAAGGACATTTAGTTCAGCAAATTTTAGAAACACAAAAAGAATTCTCCATTAACAAAGAAGGTGATGAGATTAAAAAGAATATTAACGAGGAAGTATGTATAACAATTGGTTTAGATTAGTTATTTTAATAATTCAATATTTTGCTTTTTAAGGAATGGGATTCAGTAACAAAAAGACAACGGGAAACGTCTGGAAAACAAATGGACACATTACGTGATTCAATACAAAAATTAACCCGTTCAATTAATCCTTTAGGAAAATTAATGGATTTCATACAAGAAGATACAGATTCAATGCAACGTGAAATAATAATGTGGCGTGATGTTTTCCAGCATACAAATCATGAATTATTAAAAGAGAGAAGGTTTGACTTTAAGAAATTATTATTATTTTTTTTTCTAATTTGTTACTTCCTCTCTCATTACAGTTTAACAGAAAACGCAATCGAACCATTAAAAAATCAATTAATACAAATTGATAATAATATTAAAGATTATATTGAAATGATAAATACAAGTCGTACAAATATAATACAAAATGATGAGAAAATAAATAAATTATTAGGTGAAATGTAAAATAAAAATAAATTAATAAAAAAAAAATTGTATTTTTCACATTTAATTAAATTTTTTTTTTTTCTTTAATTAATAATAAAGATACAGATTTTTTTTTATCTTTATTGATTATTTGTGTTAGATTTTTATATTGGCTTAATAATATGTCTATTTAATTTAATAAATAGTATATATGCCCGTTTATTATTTGTTAATATTGAAAAAAAAAAAAAAAATTAAGATAAATATCTAATTGGACTCTCTGTCTCTGTTTGATGCAGTTGTTTCTTTTTCTTTGTCTTCATGGTTTTTATTTATTTTTTATTTTTTTACATATGGGAAAGGCGGTTTATTATACATTTTTAAATCTCATACATCTCTCATACATATATCAATTAATTTTAATTAATTTCTTCAAAAGAAATATTAATTTTTTTTGTCAATAATTATTATATTTCTTTTGCATTTTATTTTAGTTTAGTTTACTTTTTTTTTTCTATCTATTTACAGTAAAAATTAAATTAAATTTTTTATTCTTAGGGTTTTTTATATACATTTTTTTTTTTTTAATTAAATTAAATTTTAATTACATATATGTATAATATATATTTGGTTATGTAAAAAATAAAAAATTTTTTTTTATAAATTTATAATAAGAAAGAAAAATAATTAAATTGCGTTAATTAAATTAAATTAAATAATAATTTCTTCTTCTTCATCATCATTTTTTTTTTTTTTGTATTAAATTTCATTAAATCACATAATCATAAAAATTAATTAAACATAATTCAAATATATTTACTAATTAAATTATTATTTTTAACTTCAATTCTACTCAACAGTAATAAAAAAATAAAACTTTTATTATCGTTTCTAATTAAATCCTGACCAGCAGAGATTCTTTAAAAACAATAACAACAACAAAAATCAATAATTGTTTAATTAATAATAATAATATTTTTAAAGCAATTTTTAATTATCTATAAAGAAAATAAAATAAAAAATTAAAACAAAATAAACAATTATTACCTATTTCAAGTAATTTTGTGATAAGATAAACATTTTTTGCTTTATTTTCATTATTATTATTATTATTATTCTTCTTTGACTTAATTATTTTCTTATCTTTATTTATGACAAATAAAAATAAAAAAAAGAAAATAATAATCGTTATTAAAACTTATTAATTTATTAATACTTAATATGTTGAATTGAAACATTGATAATAATTAATAAGAAAATATAACTGATTAACCACTCATTACGTATTATTACTATCATTTTTAAATAAACTGGCTTTTATACCTGATTTATTATGATTAATAATATTAATTGATTTTTGTATTACTTTTGCTACATTTATTATTATTATTTTAATTTTTTTTTTATGCTACAATTCAAAGAATTCATCTTGCTGTTTCTCAAGCCTTTGTAATGAATTCTGTATACGTTTACCTTGGGTCATGACAATTAAATGTTGACCATCATTATTACTCGTATTACTACCATTACCAGAGGAATTATTTCTTTTGTGACTAGTACCTGATGATGCATTATAATGATTATTATTATATGATTGTTCTTGTTGATAGTAATAATTACTATGATTATTATTTCCACTACTATGACGATATGCACTATCTGTACAGGATGTTGATGCAACTAAATCATCATCACTTTGACTAAAACTTTATATTTAATAAATAAATTAATGAATCATATTACGTCAATGTTATACAGTTAATATACTTACTCGCTATTTTTTGATTTAGCAACATATTTCTTTGTTGCAGCTAATGTTGTATCAATTTTACATAAAAATTCATCAATACTACGTTTATTCTCTTCTTCTGGACTCAACGGTAAGCTTGTACTAGTTACAAATTCCATAGGTTTGCTATTATTTTGTTGTTGATTCTCATCAACATCTCCACATTTACCTAATGTCGTTGTATCAGGTGCAGGAACTGTTGTATAGCATCCAGCAATCGATGCGGCACGTTGTGGTGGTAAAGAATGTGGTCGGTCATCTTTTATATAATATGGTGAATTCCTTTCAATCGGTATCATTAGATATTGACGTAAAAATAAACTGTCTGATGCAAATAAACGATTGGCACGTCTTATTTGCTCTGTCTGTATAAGTAAAAAATATTAAATAAAAAATTTCGCAAAAAAAAAAAAAAAAAATTTCACAAAAAGAAAAAAATTTCTACTAACCGTACAACCATACTTCAATGCAATACCTTGCAATGTATCATTTTTATCTATTTCATGCCTTATTAATATATCATTATTTCTAATATGATTACATGTGCTACCATATTTTTTTAATGATCTAGCTGAATCGCGAATTGATTGTTTCTCATTAAATAAATGTTCATCCTCCATTTGTGTTACAATTTGAGTAAACTGTTTTAATATTAAACAATAAAAAAAAAAAATTAACAGAAATAGAAATAGAAAATTTGTTAAATAATTTATTTATTAAATTAAAAACACACACTTTTTCTTATTAATTAATTATTTTATGTAAATATTATTTTCTAAGAACTGTTTATTATTAAATGGACGTTTTGTATATAAAAATAAAAATAAAAATTAACTATAGCTGTCAGAGTGAAAGTAGGAAATTTTTTTTTATTCTGTGTGTGACAAAAACAGATAAAACCTCACATATTTGCTAATAAAAAAAAAAAGAAGAAAAACACACACAATTTACAGGCACTACTATTAACACCTAAAAAATAAAAAATCGATGATAATATTTTGGGACAAAGTAATATTACTGTTACGATTGTGACACCAGTTCAGTGTATTTTTAATAACATTTGAATGGTTCGTTCTATCACCTTTTTTTTTTGTGTGTTTTTTTATATAAAAAAATTTTTAATTTCGTCATGAATAATTATAATAAAAAGAAATAACAAATTAAAAAAATTGACAATAATAAATTGTTTACGTATTTATTAATAATAAAATAACAAATTTTATTGACAAATTATGTTTGATCAATATAAAACACGTTTTATTTTATTTATATAAAAAATTAACAGGAAAATGATTTATTTACCTCAGAATAAAGTCGCCAATGTTTGTACATTTTAACAAAATAATCAAAAGCCATAATTTATATATATATATTTTTTTAAATTATATTTTATTAATAATTTAAGATTAAATAAAGATCTATTTAGTAAAACGTGTCTTCTTCTATACAAAAACTAAATTTTTTTTTTTTTTTATTTCACTAATTAACACTTTACTAAGACACTTTACACAGGAGGTTTAAATCCAACTTTCTTCTTTCATTTATTGATTTGGGTCAATTCCTTAGTTTTTTTATTAATAAAACAAAAACAAAAAAACTCACTTTCATTATGTTATTGTTTATAAAATAAATAATTATTAATAAATATATAAATATACACAAACAAAAGCAAATAGTTCGGCTCAATTTTCGTTATCAATTCCTGTTGTTTTTTTTTTTTTTTTTCTTTTAAAATTTCATTGACTTGTTTTGTGATTTTTCGTTTTCTTATCACATTTATTGTTATTCGTTCAAATGTTTTTGTTTATATTTAAATTTTCTATATTGTTTAATTAAATATTATAATTTTTGTATAAATAATTTACACTGCGGATCATATTGAAGTAAATTGAGATCACTGTGCAGACTTTTTGTGTTTTAACTAATAAAGTTTTTTTTTTTCTTTTTTGTTAATTTGAATGGAATTAATACAAAAACCGAACGAAACTGGTTATTTTTTTTTTTACTATTAAACCTATGGGTTTTTTGATGTTAATTAATTAAATTTCAGTCGTCAGTCTGCCGAATATTTTCATTTTGCTTGTATTCATCGCACTATACTTAGAAATTATGATTCAGAAAATCAGCTGTGCAATGCAGGATCTTATAAAATACACAAACAACTATTATTAATTAAATAAATTTTATTAAAAAAAAAAAAAAAGAAAAGAAATTTTTCGATTAACGTCGGTTATTATTATAATTGTATGCCGTGTTAAAAAATTTTAAAGTTTTAGGTAATGAACGCACTCTTTTGATTTTATTTAAATTAATATTTATTTAATTGACTTTTGAGTTTTATTTAATTAATAATTCATTTTCATATATTTAATTGTTACTGTGTGGTATTATTTTATTTTATTTATTTATTTTTTAATGATTTAACTATGCAAATAAATAAATTTAAATATTTCTTGGACTGTATAACAACAATATACTAAGCAAAGTTAAATGTATGATATTGACTTTTACGAAAAAAAAAAAAAAACTACTAATATTATCAGAAAATAGTTATTTTTTTTAAAATAAATATGCGAACTATTTAATTATGATTTTTTAATAATTAAAAAACATTTTTTTAAACTTTAAACAACAAATATTCATTCATCAAAATCCACATTAGCTTAGTTCAATATTGTATCGGGCAATTATAATATTGTAAAATGCTACTAACTTCACTTATGATCAGTATCTTATGTCAAATAAATATTTCGTTTAAATCTTAAACTTTTTCAAGTGTTCACTTTTCTTTTTAATTAATATATTAATAAATAATAATGTCTTATCAATTATATAGAAATACTACCTTGGGTAATACTCTACAAGAAAGTTTAGATGAATTAATACAGGTAATATTCATGTTATTTCTTTATACACATATGTTACCAACTTGTTGATATTTTTCTAAATTTGTTTATTTAATTTCGAAATATAAATTATTTATTATAATAATTAATATATAAAGAAACTTTATTTAATTGAATAATTATATAAATTAGTAGTAACCAACTATTATTTAGAAATTTAATTGTATACAGAAAATCTAACCTCTTTAAACTTTTTTATTTTTATAAATTTTCAGTATGGACAAATAACACCACAATTAGCATTTAAAGTTTTATTGCAATTTGATAAGTCAATTAATGCAGCTTTATCAAATCGTGTTAGGGCACGTGTTACATTTAGAGCAGCAAAATTAAATACATATAGATTTTGTGATAATGTATGGACATTAATGTTAAACGATGTTGAATTCAGGGAAGTACATGAATTTGCAACAGTTGATAAAGTTAAAATTGTTGCTTGCGATGGAAAGAGTACGTTTAAATTATATATATATATATATTAAATTTATTTAATTATTAACTAATTTAATTTTGTATTTGTAGATGCTGTAGCTCCTGAAGAAAATGAAAAACGATAATTGAATTATTCTGGTTGTGGTTTATAATAAATATTCTTTTTTTTTTTCTGTTTGTTTGTTGATCTACACATTATCTAGTTTACTTTATATCAATTTTATTAAATACTTATTTATATTTAATTAAATAATTAACAAAAGAAAACAAAATAAAATTTATTTGCATTAGATTTAATATTATATTTATAGTTAAGTCGTCTTATTATTAATATTTTTTTTTTTTTATTTAACCATTGTTTTAAATTGACAATTTGATTATTTACCCTACCAAAAAAAAAAATCCTCTTTCATTCCGAAAGATAATTATTAATCCCATATTATTCCTGTTAACAATAATGATAATGATCAGAGATTTTTCCTTTTCTAATGATAAAGTACCACCGAATGCTTCTATAACCAAAATATTCTATTTAATTATTAACTTAAGCCTTAACGCTGTAGTTTATCCTTCTATCTTTTTTTAGTGTTTTTTTTTTTTTCTACAATTACTTTTATTACCTTGGTGTGTGGTTTCTGCTTACCTTTTTTTTTTTTTTTTTTTTTGTGTGTCAATTGACTATCCCAATCCTCTTTTCAAATAAGATAAGAAATTTTATTATTATTATTATTATTAATAATAATTCACAATGATTTTTTCACGTTTTATTTCTGTTAATGAATTTTTATTTGTCTAATAATGAAAAAGCAATAAGATGTGTTCTAATTAAATAAAATAAAATTAATGAAAAATAAAAAAAAAAAAAATATGTAAAACAAGAAAAAAAAAAACATTAATTAAAATAAAATAAAATAATTTTTGTACAATGTAAAAATTGGGATTTTATTTACCAAAAGAAATGAAACTTTTGTTGTCCAGCAGCTACAACTAGCAGAGTGATTAGCGTTTGTATTCTCTATGTTTTATTCTCTAACTTTTATTTTATCCTAACTAATTTCGTATATTACTACCACTGAATTAGCCTAGTTTTTACGTAAAAGTTTTTGTTTTTATTTAAAGAGATTTACGTAGATTTGATTTACAATAAAATAATTATTTTAAAAGAGATGTGGCTGTTTTTTTTTTTTTTTTTTCTCGAACTTCCTTTACATTCTTTTGATTTTATTAAGAAGAGAAACTAAACTACTTTATAGATAGATTCTTAGTTTAGTTTCTTTTCTTTTCTGTATTTTGTGTTCCTTAATCCCTTGGTGATGTTTACACTAGAATGTTTTCTTTCTTTTTTCATTTTCACATTTTTTTTTTTTTTTATTCTTTCTTATATATGATATTGTGTGCGGTATGTTGTGGGACGTATTTTTAAGGTGAAGTAGCAGTAAAATACGTTGTTATTGGTGATCTCTTACTCTCTATAATTGTACGTTTGGGTTAGGATGAACTTAACTTTTGTAATCTATTTCTTTCTTAACGTTTTTTTTTTTTTTTTTTTTTTCTTCTCTCGTTGTTGTTGCTGTTATTATTATTGTTGTCAACTTTTTCAATTCTTATTCAATTGAATTTTTTTTTCTTCTTTTCTTTTTACAAAAAGAAATGAAAAGAAAAGAAAAAGTTTTTTCTGCTTGTTTGCTATTTTTGCTGCCATAAGAATTTAAAGTAACATAAAAATTGATTATCGTTTAAGAATATATTCAATGTTACAAATGTTTAAATACGATTTACCGGCATTTTAATGGTGATTGCTTAAAGAAACTAAGAACATTATTGCATTATATTGCGTTACAAATTATTATTATTATTATAATCGAAATGTATCCAGTAATGTAATTAAATTTTATAAATGAATAAATAAATAAATAAAACCCATAAATGATCCCTACGATTAATTTGACCTTTTTTCTCTCTATTTAAACAACCAAAAATTCTATTTAGTTACTTAACTTACTATTAACATTGATTAGTTCGGTAGAATTGTAAAAAAAAAAGGAAAACTTTCCGGAAATATTTTGCTTTCTTTTATTTGACTTTTTTTTTTTCTTTTTTTTCTATATTAACGAGTCTCTTCTGTATTTAGTTTGGTTATTTCTTTAACTTCCTGTGAAAACTGACAAAAAAAAAATAAGAAAAGAAAAACTTTAAACAATTTTCTTTTCTTTTCTTTTCGTTATTCTTTTCATTTTCCGTTATTGTTAAACAATTAAGTTTAATTGTACTTACTTTTTACCCGCAAATTAATTCTTTCTTTTTTTTTACTTTTGACCATCTGTTAAATGAGTGAATGAAAATTATTTAACAAAAAAAAAAAAAAAAAAAAACTTTATTTCTATCGGATTGTAATTTCTTTATTTAATTTAATCTCTATTTTAAGTCTTAGTTATTATTATTATTATTATTATTATTATTATTAATAATAAAGTAATGATTAAAGGTACAAAGTACGTTGGAATTATATAAATAAATAAGCAAAAGTTTTTTATTTTTTTTTTTTGTGTATATGATGATGATTATTAAGGATAAAACTTGTTGATGCATTCAAAATATATAATTTTAATAGAAATATAAAGGGTTATTAAAATTTAATAATTTCATAATATACGTATTAAACTTAGTTTATTATTATTATTATTATTATTATTTATAAAATTATTTATTTTGTTTATGCACGGTGTAGTTCTCAAATGTTTTTTCTATTTATTATAGGATTTTGTAGGCGATTTATATATATATATATATATATATTATTCTTTGTTTTAAAGGAAGTAAATACGCATTAATCATAAGGATAAATTAATGTAAATAAATGTTTAATATTAGTGGATAATATTAATGTTTAAATATATTGTAAATGGTTAAGTTTAACTGACAATTCACTGTCTAATAATAATTTTGTTCTTTTTTTTTTTTTTTTATTTTCTTCAATCATTTAATAATTAATGAGACATTTCCACTGTGCTATATCAAGTGCAGATTATTCATTAATTTTTAATCAAATAAAGAGAGAAAGAAAAGAAAAAAAATTAATAAAACTTAAAGGGGTTGTAAATTTTTTATTATTACATAATGTATGCTTATTTTGAATAAATTTATGAGATAATACGTTTGTTATGGGGTTAAACAATTTTTTTTTTTTTTTTGCTAAGGATATTATAACAGTGATGTAAAAAATCAAACAATAAACCACAAAATTCTGATTTATTTTCAAACTTTCATGTTTTCATTAATAATAAGTTTATAAGAATAAATTTCTATCTATGTACGTTGTTTAAGAGTTTATTTACGCGGTTACACATATTACAGATGAAGATGAACAAAAAAAAAAAAAAAAATTACACTGAAAAGGGCTTAGCTCCGGTAAAAAAAATCAAACCACACAAGTAGAGTGACTTTCTTGCATAGAATTTTACAATAATTATTCATTATTATTTATTTTTTTTTACTATTATTTCCTGGTATTAAATATTATTTATTAAATTTGTATTTGTAATAATCAGAATAATAATAATAACTATGATTCAGCAGGTTTAATAGAAGCGCATCCTACACCGGATAATCTCTCTCTATATACATATATTTTTTTTTTTAGGTTAAATTTAAACGAATGTGCTCTAGATTTTGGATTATTTATGTTTTTCTTTTATTATTATTATTAAACTTGAATTAACATAGTTTTTGGTAGGAGTCTACCTGAACTTAGCTTAAGCTTACTATGTCAGGTTTAAATTGATTGGTTATTGGGAATTTATAGACGTGAATTTTGAAGGCTTGAATATTAAGTTTGGATTGCGGTGCTTTCACAATCTAGAATTTTTGTTTTCTATGTTAATCCATTACGTTTCTTGCGACAAGAAAATCGTAAGAATAACAGAACTAATTTTTATGAAAATAAGAAATATTCCTCTTGTAACTTGTAGGAATTATGCAAAAATTTCTTGATTCAATTCAATAATTTCGGGAGATTTTGAAAATAATTCTTTCCATGTAAGATATTATGAGATCAGCGGCACTACTAAGTTTAAATGAATTTAGCTTGTTTGTCATATCCGGATCACCGAATAAATCTAATTCATCAAAATAACTCCTTAAAGATAACAAGCTTATTCCATAAATTACCGTAACAATGGCGGTAAGATTTTTTTTAAACTGTATTTCAACGTTTTTTTAATTTTTATTCATCAGTAACCCACCGAAACGGCTGTTTATTAATTATTTCAATCCCACCACTATATTACACTAATCATAATTTTATTCTGTTATTATTATTATTATTATTATTATAATTATTTATTATAATGATAACATGGTAGAAAAGCAAACAATATCATTATTTAATATCTTAAAAACATAAGTTATTTAGGGTAATTGTGAAAATAATTTCTATTACATAAACAATGTTGGTATTGTTGTTATTATTACATAAAATTTAATGATGGATTTTATATGTAAACAAGTGGAAGAAAGATAGAAATGTTAAGAAAATATAAAAGGATAAAAAAAAAAAAAAAACTGTGTGTGTGCTGTGTGTGTGGTGTAAATGAAGAAATGAGATTTTATTATTCTTATTATTATTATATATTTAAAATTTAAATAAACAACTTAATATTATTATTATTATTTTTTTTATTTTTTAAAATGTAGATTAACAGAATTGTCCCACCTGTCGTTTATTTTAAATTAAATACTTTTTTTTTTTTTTTTACTTTTCTCTTTCTCTCTTCTCGTTGCTGTTGTTCTTGTTGTTGTATGGAATATTAATTCTTATTCAGTTTCCCGGTTTTTATTTAACTTTATTTACGTTTTAGTTTCAGTGTGTTGTTTATTTTAAAATTAATAAAAAAAAAAAAAATATGTTTATTCTTCTGGTTATTCCACAATAATTGTTGTTGCTGAAAAATGATTAATGTTGATTTAAAAAAAAAAAAAAAAAAAAAAACTTATGATGAGGGATGTATTATTATTTATCCATTTCTATTTTGATGATGATTTTTCAGTGTTTTGATTTATTCTATTTTTTTTTTTTTTTTGGAAATAAACTAACCTCCCCCGAGAGACTGGTTTTTGTTTATTTTAAATAAATATTATTTATTTGTTGTTTTTTTTTTTTTTTTTTTTGTAGTGTCGCTTATACATATATCCTTTTGTTACTTCCTCCTCTAGTCCGTTTTACTGTTGCATTTATTTAACTACATACTGTGCTGATAAAAACTCTGTGGAAAAAAAAAAACCCAAACAATCTACACTTTATATAAACAAAAGGATAATTATTATAAAAAAAAAAAAAAAACTATCATCCCTAGTTTAAAAGTTATGAGTATGTTGTGTGTGTGTGTGTGTTTTGTAAATTAATATTTTTATAGTAAATTATTTGTAGTTTTTGTTGTGTGTTTCCAACTGTGTGTTTGGATGTATGCCCAATTAAATAAAATATTTAAGATCTTTGTGAGAGTTTTTAATAAGACATTACGTTGAGGATTGCGTTCAGGATACTTAAAAGTAGGAATCACTTATATAAAATCCACTTCTATGTGGATGTGGATGTGGATCTTTAAATTAATTTTTTATTATTAAAAAAGTTTCATTATCTCGATTTTGGAACGTTATTACATTAAGAGGTTCTGAATTAACACTTAAACGTCTATTCCATCGGTTTATAAATTTGTACAGTGGAATTCTTTAGGAAGCATATTTATTGCACATTAAAGAAATTTTTTGATTAATTTTTAAAAAGTTAACAAATTTAATCGGTTTTTAACTGTTTGATTCGGAATGATCTCGTCTGAATGGTCTTGATCGCGAATCATTCATAAAACAATTTATTTTAGAGCTTAGTATGTGGAGTTTTTCGTTAAAATTTTTATTTCTCTTATCAATAGTAACGAAAAGGAAATTTTTTTTCTCAGGAGCTCAGTTTCATTTTTATTTATATTGGATTACAGAATGTTAAAACTCTAAGGAACTATACGAAATAAACGAAAATTAGTACAATAAAGATATGTTTGGTAATCTGATAGTTAATTCACCATAACCTGAGATTTAAATTTGTTTAACGGAACCATTTTCCAAGTCTTAGGCAATTTGATAAAATATTTCACCAAAAAATATGTCCTAACATGGAAGTATCTGGAAAAATATGAATTTTATTTTTATTAATTAATCCGGAAATTTTTCTGCGTGAATAAATTTCAGAAGTTTTAAAGTTTTACGAATAGTTTTTTACTTAGTAAGTTTTTGTAGGATTTATTTTCAGGTTTTTAAATAATCGGGGACAATTAGAACAATCATTTACAGTAAAAAAAAATGATATAAATCTAGTTACAACGTGATATTTGAGTAAAGTTACAGGTAGATAATAGAAATATGTCAAGAACAACACTGAGAACTCCCAGAGATTAGATAATTGAGTAATTAAAAACTTTGATTTATAATAAAATAAATAATTTTTTTATTAAAAATACAAATGATAATTACAATACAAAAATAAGTCTGACTTAAGTCAAAAGATGTTTATTATTTTGAATGAAATTCATTTGGGATTTTCGTTTATATGGAATTTTCATTGTTTTCGTTGTTTTTTTTAATTTTTTTTTGTGTTATTGTGTGTAGACCGAAAGAATAACAATTGTAGATACATAAAACATACAAATAATATAAATATATATTTAAAACTTTATTGACATACCTATAATACCAAAGAATTGTTCTAATAAACATATGTGTACGTGTTATGTATGTATATGTTTTATGTTAAAATCTTATAACGATAATTTTAAGTCTAGTAATTATCTAGGTAAAATAATTTCAAATTAAATTATGATTTATTTTTTTTTTTTTTATTAAATGCTGTTGAGATGGATATTTGTGGTTAGAATTTTATAAAATAATCATTTTGTTATAGGTGTGAGTAAGGATGGTCTATTGGTGTATTACATATACAGTGTTGGCCAAAACTAAGGGAACTGATAAAACGAGTGCACAATTGTTTGTGTAAATAATAGGAATGCTTAGAAATTAAATTTTTTTTATTTATATTATTAGGTAAATTCTTAAGCTACAATAATAATTAAAAGAATTATTGCAATTTTACCGTAATCACATCCATTATCGACTGGCCAAAACTAAGGGAACTGAATTGCAATGCTCAGTTTTATTATCAGATTTTTGACCAAATTTCAGAATATATCGTTACTAAGCACAGTAACCATATCTTTTAACAAATTAATTTCCAACAGGACAATGATTCGAAACACATGGCAAATGTAGTGAAGACGTGGTTAGAAACAAACTGTATTGACGTTATGAAGTGGCCAGCTCAGTCAATCCCATAGAAAATTAATGGGATCAGAAAATAATAAGGGAAAACTTTAAAACTCAGGACGACCTTTTTAACCAAGTTAAAGTTGGCTTGGGAAAGTATTCCAAATACTATAATTCAAAATCTAGTGGCATCAATACCTCAGAGATGTGTGGCAGTTTAAAAAAAAATAAATGATATTAAACCAAATATTGATATTGATAATAAAACTGAGCATTGCAATTCAGTTCCCTTTGTTTTGGCCAGTCGATAATGGATGTGGTTACGGTAAAATTGCAATAATTTTTTTTAACTTTCGTAAGAAAGTTTTTTTTTTTTTTTATTATTATTGTAGCTTAAGACTTTACCTAATAATATGAATAAAAAAAATTTTATTTTCTAAGCATTTCTATCATTTACACAAATAATTGTGAACTCGTTTTTTCAGTTCCCTTAGTTATGGCCAACACTGTATATATTTAGTTTTATCCAATTTCCATAATTCCCTATTGGATTGTTTATTTGAGAAAATAATATATTAAAATCGTATATAAAATGCTTGTTGTTGTTACCTTTTGTTATAATTTTAACGTAAAACGTAAAATTTTTTTTGAACATTAATGAGAAATTTGTTGTTATTTTCACTTGTTCAAGTGTTTTCACGTTTAAGTGTTTATTCAGAAAATCAAAAAAAAAAAATTTACATACACATAAAATTTTTTTTTAAATAATAACAACGACAAATAAATTATTTTCTTTATGAAATAAATCATAAATGGAACATTTTTTTTTTCCTGTTGTTGTTGTGTTTTATGTTGTAATTGCTCCACAAGTTCTCATCACCCATAGCCGAAACTAAACACTAAAAATTTAACAAAAAAAAAAACATCATCCATAATTTATTTATAATTTTTTTTTTTGTACTTTAAATTAAGGCGGCAGGG